>CM057005.1:62583759-63076259 GCA_029891345.1 Dryococelus australis | reverse complement strand
TCTTCGGCGGCATACATGACAGCAGAGGTACTGCGTTTGGTACATACCAGGTTAGAAGTGGAGCTTGCTGAGCTGGTGATTGATCCTCTTTGATGTGCAGCCTCCTCTTTCTTCCAGGAGTATACCTGATTGTCAACTGGGCTGCTTTCCCTTCATACCCCAACCTGAGCTAACCCTAGCTTGACAGCTCTGCCCTGCCCAAGTTCTGAACCAAGTTCCAAGCTGAAGATTACAGGAGATGGCAAAGGGCGTTCACTCCCGTGGCTTCCTGACACGCAGAATGTCGCGATCTGACCCAGGTGTCATGAAGAGCAAGACTCCTGTTGGGAGTTGGGCTATTGTTTTCAAGCAAGAAACCTGGTGTACGGAACATCGCGGTATGACCCAGGCACTTACTAGAAGGTCGATAGTACAAGAGACAACTCCTCTAATGAGGCTCAGCAAGGCAAGCTTCCTACGTTGCACTTCGAAACAGTTATCAATAGGAGAGATAATGAGTGAGGTTTCAACTCATGGCTAACCCAAGAGTTTTACTAGGACAGATGACGAACCAGAAAGAGAAAGGACAAGGTGTAGGAATACAGAGTGCTGGTGAGACAACTCGACCAAGTCAGATTTATGCCTGTTTTAGTGATTACTCAATCAAAACACACATAAACCAGCCTGTACCCTGACTGAGGCCTGAAGGGCCGGTACTAGGTATTAAGTTGCCAACTGGTATAGTTACCTATGTCTTGGAAGATACAGCAACGTACGGGGCGAGAGCTACTCCAAGACTGCAGTACTCACATTTGTGGTAGTTAAAAGTATGCTACAAGGTAGCTGGAAGCACATGGGCTTTGGTATGCTGACGGGCAGTGAGGCAGTTTCATGTACCAGAATTCTCAACTGGACTGCAGAAGGCAATGGCGACATGAAAAAGTCAGTAGTTCTTCGAGCAGTGCGACGTTCTGCGAAGGCGAAATGTAAAGTCTGATGGCTATCGGATACACTAGCACCAGGCAAGTGGACTGATGCGAGACAGCCTCGAACTGAGGAATGCGGGTCCTATTTATACTCGGCGTGCAGAGGTTGTGAGAGAGAGACGCGAGTAATTGAGAGCGACGAAGACTTCCCCTCATGCGCCAGGCACTGGAGGGGTAAAGTAGTGACATGATGCAAAGCGGGTTGCAGCACTGCAGACGGCAACATTCAGGCAAACCACCCTGACTTGGAAGACGTCCTGTGGCATGTATGGCATAACTGCTCTTCTTAGGAGGGGGTCACGGCTGTGGAGAGGCTATATGAGAGAATGACATCGCTCATGACGCGTCATGCTCTTGTTCAAATTGTTCCAAGCATAGTTTGCTTCCTACGTATGTAAAATCAAATTCTGTACACAGTCACCTCTCACTAACTTAGTCTTAAAGACAAAGTGCGACCAGAGATATATTTTACACCAAAAATAAATAATAATAATTTCAAATTATATTTAAGTTTTTCCATAACAAATGTAAGGATGTAGGGCCTACACATTTTTTGGCAAAACCATATAATACTAATTTCTACAAGTAACACTTGGCTAAAAAAACTGAGCATCATCTGAAAGAACCTATTTTAGTGTTACTTAGAGTACCACACAGCACTATATAAACCTGTAATATTACTGTTTACAAGTAATAAACACTTGGTTAAAAAGCTGAGCACCATTAAAAATAACCTATTAGTTCTACTTCTAACTACAGTGTGTCACATTGCACTATAAACGTACAGTGTAAAATTATTAGTTTATACGGACTCAGTAAGAATCATAACTACCATAACTAATTCTTACCACAAGATATCTGGAATGTGACATAAGGATGAGTTGTGAAAGCCGGCTGACAACTCGAGAAAGAGCAGAATCTAGAGTAGCTGTATACTGTCTGCAGCCGCCCACGTTGAATGGGTGGGGCAAGCTGCTAATGCTTGGTTGCTGGGCAAGTGATGAGTTGGTACTCCCTTCCAGCAATGGAGAAACATAAGAAGCAGTTAGCAACGCTGATTTTGCAGTTGCTGCATCCTGCCCTGGATGGTCCATTGG
Source organism: Dryococelus australis (assembly GCA_029891345.1). Lineage (NCBI taxonomy): Eukaryota > Metazoa > Arthropoda > Insecta > Phasmatodea > Phasmatidae > Dryococelus > Dryococelus australis. Next base: position 63,074,197 of record CM057005.1, on the reverse strand, counting down.
GAAAAACAGCTTCGGTATTATTCTGTGAAAAAGACATTTCCCTGCATTAGAATTATTCTATAACTTACCTTCTTAGAAATAACATAACTACCATCTGTTCAGTTATCCCTTAGACAATTCAAATTCATTTGTTCCGATAATCAATGAAAATTTAGGATAGAATCATAATAAAAGCACATGCAGGTACAATTACTGTGCACACTATAGAACACTTCTGCCACTCATCATATAAACATCAGTTATGATGTAGCTCAAATGGGTAGTGGCAATGTTTTTGGGTGGCTCTTAATGAGGTCTTGATAGTTGTTGGTGAAACAAGGAGGTCGTGGAACTGCACCAGAATGCAATGGCGGAAGAAACAAAATATCCTAGAGAAAAGTCACCGACCAGCGACATCCTCTGACAATTCCCACATGCAACAATTCAGAAGTGACCCTGCCTGGAATCAAACCAACCTCACCTTCATGGAAGGCAAGTACTCAAGCCACTATGCAAACTGTGGATGTTGCTCAAATGTCTAAAATAAAATTCAATCTATTTTAAGTCAAGTGCTAATAAGTAGTTTCCAGTTTGTAATACTGAACATTTACATTAGGTACATGTAAAACAAAACCAAACAATTTCTATATGAATATTTGATTGTATTCTGTAAGCAATATTGAAGTTATCAGACTAAAATAAGTAGTATATTGTTAATGAAAAAAAAAAAGTGTGCTAAGGTTGACCTACCTGGTTACAGAACCCCAATATTGTACGGATTCCTGGATTTGAGTCTCAAGGGAGGCATGACCTATGGCAATGGGCCCTTTCCCACTGGAATTCTAAAACATCAGGAACCTAATCTTGATCTGAAGCTGGCCAGTTCACAAAGTAGTGGTCCAGCTGAAGTGAAAAGATTTGGGCGGCTCTGAACATCAAGTCTTTAGAACCGATGAGGGTGAGTGAGGTGAGCATGGAGCAGAGCTGGAATGAAGGGGCACAGGAAACGGAAGATCCCAGAGAAAACCTGCTGACCAATGGCATCGTCCATCACAATTCCCACATGCAAAAATCCAGGAGCGACCCCGCCAGGAATAGAACACGCACGGTTCACCTAGACGGCAGACAAGTAGTCTAACCATTAAACCACTACAGCCCCACCGGTCTAGCTGGGAATAGAATGATGACTCTAATAGTGACAACAAGAATTTTCATGAGTAGAGTGGGCTCCAAACCAATAAGTACCAACTTGCTCATAAATTGTATCATATTAAAGGTTCGGGAAACCCAGTCACTTTCTGCATCCTTTCCAAGGGATGGAAGTTAATGCATAAGAGGACATCACAGAGAGGAAGGAAAGTGTGGAATGACATCATACATGCAAATTGAAATAATGTAAAAAAATTATTTCACTGTGTAATTCTTTAAGGAAGAACTCTACTACAAAGTGGGATGACTTCAAAGTTCTTTAAATGAAGCTTACATGACATTAGTACCAGCAAATGATAGAAACAAAAATAATAGTGTACCCAAAGCACAATTAATAATAGGCATAACAAAAAGTAATATTTTAAAGCAGCAATCAATCCTCACCTGACAACAGACTCTGCAGCTGCATGCCTAACTCTAGTATCTTCATCTTGCAAAAGCACCAAAAGAACAGCATTCAACACGTTATCTTGGAATTCAGAGTCACCTGTTACATGATGTATGGTGATGTATGAAAATTCACTAAACACAGATGCCAGCTTCACCTAAAACAATTAATTGTTACATATTAAATGACTAATAAAATTCTAAACTAACACACCTGAGTACTCAAATTTTCGTTTAAAGTCACAATCATGCTCAGCTAACCAACATAATATGTTCATGAATGTTTGTCTCAACTGTTATGCACCTTAGCTGCTGATTATTGGTTAACTCTATCTTGGAGAACTTAAATATGCTGAAAATCTAAACTTTCAAAGTACAAACTCAGATACACATTATTTATGATTAAAATGTGCAAGACTACTGTAGGAGGACACATACAAGGGTCAACTACATCACGAGGATGAAGGCAATGGGCTACTACAACATAAGGACACAGGTGGGGCCCAACTACTGCACGAGGAAGCAGGCGACGGCCAAATACTGCATGAGATGTATGCAGCAACAGACACTACTGCATGAGAAGCAGGTTGCGACTGACACTATACTGCATGAGATGCAGGCAGCAACCAACACTACTGCACGAGATACAGACAGCGACTGACTACTGAAATAAATACAGGTGGCACTTGACTACTGAACAAAATACAGGTGGCGGCATCTGAGTACTGCATGACATGCAGGAAGTGCACAACTATTGCAAGATGCAGTGGGCAACTTATCACTGCAAAATGCAGCTGGCGACCTACTACTGCACAAGATACAGGTTGCAATCCAATTCACAAGATGCATGCAATGCAGGCGGCAACTAAATAAACAAGATTTTGGGTGGCAACAAACTGCACAAGACTGCAGGCAGCAACCAACTGCACAAGATTGCAGGCAGCAACAAACTGCACAGGATACAGGTAGTAACAAATTGTGGAAGCTGCTGACAGCAACACATCTGGCAAGCAACTGTGATTACTTGCAACATGGGGAACATCAAGTGTAAGTGGCACAGATCTATGGACTTACAAAGAGACCCTCACCAGTCCCACCACACAATAAAATTGCTCTGTTATTCTTTAGCTAAAACATTAGTTTTACATTCTTGATAAAAATACATATTACTCCTGCCTCTGAAAATAACCACCAAATATAGTTAATTTGTTAGTTTAGAAAAAGAGTTTGTAAAATGTTGATTAACTGAATCAGCGAACATTTACAAAAACAAAATTAAATTTGTTGTTTAAGAGGTAATAAATTTATAATATGAACATTGTCTACAAATTACCTTTACGTTACAAAAAACAAAATTCAGAAAACTAATAAAATTATTGTACATATAAAATACTGAATACCGCCCAACAGACTTTTACATAATTATCTCAGCTTTTTGGAACACAAATGAGCAGTCGAACCTTCAATAACAGCCACAGGAATGTTAAACATATTCACTTTAAGAAACTTACCTTTACAAGCCAATACGAATTGGTCACCATATCAGGAAGAGTAGTAAGAATTTCCATGACATCCAGACTGTGCATACTTTCCATGAGCTCAGGAAGACATATGGAGACTGCTGCTAGCGTCTGTCTGCAGCAAACAGATGATTCATCTCCTAAGCCCTATAAAACAGATTCATTATACCACTGAAAATGATATGAATGACAAAAATGAAAAGCAAAATAAAAAATATATTAGAATAATTGATATGTCTTATAACATTCAAACTTACACATCAAGGTTTCACGCAGTGTATCACATTACAGTGGGACCTCTATGTATTGAACTCCGATGGATTGAAATCCCGCATCAATTTTTGATTTATCTGCATTTCAAGACCCCATTCATTGAATGTCGACATGTATTGAAATATTATGTTAGTCCCCAGAGAAACTGAGACACCTTCTACCCTCTGTCGGGGGGGTGGGTCAGGAATTTCAAAAATTACCTAACCCTTTTCAGCGCAAATTTATTCACACCTACAGTCCCCACGGAGAGAAGAAAGAGCAAACTCGTTTTAAGAATCCCATTGACTATACCCCAATACCATTATTTCTACAATCATAATTTAGCAACTAAGTTATTTAATTCTCAGCAGAGCAGTTTTTAAGGGTTACTATGGGTGACACTACTCAAATAATGTTTGCTGACACATGTTTGGTGGGGGTACATTATTTAATGAGTACTTTACCAAGTTCATGTTTAACACATCCAGCTCATCAAATGTCCAGTTTATGGTTGGTATAAAAATATGGAAATATTGTTACCATTTTACCACTTGTAACACAATATTTAAAAGACTATATATTTCCAATAAAACTAAAGCCAACCGAAAAATCAGCACACTTTCCACAATAACATGCCTTAAAAGTTTGCACTCTGTACAAAAGAAGCCAGCTTAATAAAATGTTTAAAACCAATTATATTTGTATAGAGTTCTTGACTCAAGAGTTACTGCCGGGTTTTGCACTAGCGAGGTCACCATCTTGTCAACAGTTACGTTACCTCATCAAAATACATTGCGTTCCTTATACTTGGGACGTCTGATGCAGATTACAATAAAATACCTTGGCAGTGGCCCTTCTACAGGCCCGAGGAATTGCTACCCGACATCAGACGGCCTCCAGGAGCCATAACGATGCCGCATGCGTGCCCCAGCGCAGCGACAATCTGTTGAATGGATTCTGTGTCTGGTCAGGGTGACGCCTCGCAGCTGATTGCCACCCCAGGCGATTGATGATTCCCGAAGAGCACGCTAACCACTTTGCGAAAAATGTTGTCTTCCTCTATTTTTACGTCAGAGTTAATGCGGGGTCGAGCGTGTTTAACTACCACGGAAAATATTTCACGTCACCAAACGAGTTCCAACATCGCTGTCCCTCTTGCGTACTAGACATGGACAGGGATTAAGTCACAATGGTACAACAGAATAAATGTTCCCTCAAAATTAGCACTGCGTCACATTTTATCGGCCAGATCTAACCCACGTGGCACACTGAGTTATGTGTATTTTTCGTGGGCACCTTTTTTTGTTGCAAAACCGACCAAAGTATATCACGGGACATTTGCAAACTCTACCCAAGTCTTGAATTTACTTGCAATGAATGTTTCAGTGCCCATATCACTCAAACGTTTTGTTCCCCTGCTAAGCACGTGTCACCACACAGCAAAAGCCGGGACTGCAAGCACTACCTCAGCTCGTCGGCATGCTATCCTAAGGCAAGTGAAGTTACCCATACTACTGTCCGTCCACCGGTAAGGTACCTTTTGCCTTACACATATATTCTGTTCATATGTCATGCACAACAGCTGATCGCCCTTGCCATGCCAGAAATTCTCAGTACAGAACTCTGTTGACTAACAATTCAGATTAACAAACGTGTACGTCTTTAAAGCACTCTTGTCCATACTTTGACAGACCCTCGTACGCACTTGTTCTCAGGTTCACGTACTCCATTACGAACACCCGTACGCAACTCTACTTGAGTGGCTCTCAGCTAAGACTGCCCTGTTGCCTGGCCAGCGCACTATGCACAGCACTGATCAGGTGACATCATCCACACACCAGTGGCACCACTCGGCGCTGACTCTTTACAATGTTTTATAATTACGCAAAGCAAATTGCAAACGATAAATATAAAACGCACGTGATTATAAAACAAAGCACAGCCAAAAGAAAAATAAATTAAGAGATACTTAATATGTATTAATATAGTATAAGGACGGCCATAAATGCTTATTATAAAACCAATTAATAAAAGTTACCCGACAGTGATACCAACTGCTGTAGAAACGCACCAAAATTGTAAATATTACAGAGGCAATATTCCAATTGCTACAAAACGATGGATAGAGAATCTACTGTACAAAGCATAGTTTTCCATTCAAGCCCTTTGCCTCTTTAGGCATCTATAAACAGCTCTTATTAAGTAATCACCTTATTGCAAGGCTCTTGAATGATGCATCAAATTATATATCTTTATTACCTCTCACACTTCTTTATTGGGAGTATATGTGTGATTCATATACAAATTCAGAAATGAAACAACTCGTCACATTTCCAAGTTAAAGTTTTGAACACACCAATGTGCAAGCTAGAGCATTATACTTAAGACCCCCCCCCCCCACACGCGCATGCGTGCGCGCGCACACACACACACACACAAAAATCATAGATTTTTCAGTTTAGATTTAAAAAAATTAAATACTTTCAAATGGGGGAAAAAATTAATCCAATAAATTTTAACATAGTTATTTTATCAGAATTGCAAAGTTTCTATCTATCTTTTTAACTACAGGAAAACTCTATTAAGACATTTGTGAAGGTACTGAAAAAATGCTTATTAACCAGGAAATATTCTTAAAAGGGTCAAATTACACCTGCAGATAGGCAAGGTGCAAAATTAACTAACTTAAGCAGGAAAACTTCTGAAGTGGGAACATCTGAAATGTATCAATTCTTTCACTACCTTGGAATAAATTATATGAAGGTATCAGTAAATCATTTTTTAAACCCCTAACACAATGTTTTCACATCAAATAAACATTTCTGAAGCTGTTGATAGTATTATTCACATTACAATTATTCTCCTTTTGTTAAATAAAAATGCATTTTTTTATAAATAAATATAGTTTTAATGTAGCTTCACATATTAAAATTTGTAACTTTACTGCGACAACTGCCCAGGTATGGCTTGAAGCAGCGCCAAATAGTTTCTCTTTCGGCACAGACTACCAATTCCTTGCCTTAACCGAGTATAGGGGCCATTCTGGATCTCAAGCTTAGAGTCACAGTTACCAGGGTTGCTGGATGCTAGGAACCTCTGGCCCTATCCAAGGATTACAAGGTTCAGGCTTCTTAGTAAGTGGGGAGAACAGTTATCGGGGAATGGTTGGCTCTACGGGTAACTTATTCTTGTTACGAGTAACATATTCCTGTGTTCTATTTGGGCTTGAGCTTGTTTGACCATGCAGATTTATTGTAAACACCAGAGTTGTATGTGTTCAGCTGCAGCCAACAGGCTACTACAACCTGGGGTCTTAATGGGTGGCTGGAAGAGCCTGGATTGATACTGACTTGCTGCTGCCATGTAAGCTGGATGAGCTCCCTCTGCTTCAAAAACACCACCTGAGCTAGAGGTCCTTACAGCGTCCACTCTCAGGTTTCTCGTCCAGCAGTGAATTTTACCTTTCTTCCTCCCCCTTGCTTGGAGAAAGGCATCACAAGTGATTGGGGGGTTGGGGAGTGTACATGTGTTCCCACACCATGGAAGATCACGATCAGGTGGGCACTTTGCTGCCCCCCAAAAATCTGCACCCCACAGCGAACCCCGGTGAAACGTGCAGAGGTGGATGGGTAGGCTCAGTATCTATCTTCTGCCTATCAGTGCCAGGATCCGAATTACTCACACCAACCTTCCCATTTCAAGACTTGGCAGAAAAACCCCATAGTGTGCTGTGGATTGTTGGGAGTGGTGACAGTAGCTTGGAATCAACCTGCGTGTAACCTAGTACAAACTTCCAGGTATTGTGCTTGATAGTAGCATCTGAAGGACCCACGTTCAACCAAGATAGATGGACCAGCCAGAGTAACGGGTGACAAGTTGTGACATGGATCCTCCTTTAGGTGAAATTGCCTGCAGCAGGAATTATTTTGTTCTTGTCCGGGCATGTATGTACAGTTCCTTTATTCCACACAGAGAACTCCCTATGGATGTAGTAGGTTACTGTATAAATGAAGTAGGCAGATATTTAACAAGTTAAACACGAGTAAACCCTCTCCAATAAGCAGACAAAATTCCAGAATAAAGGCTGCAAGGTTTATTCAGAATATACCATATTCTAAAGTGGGAAGCTTTACCAGTTCAAGTCTCTATTATCAAACTCATTAAAAAATCCCTGTCTTGGATCTAACCGCTGTAGAAATGTGACCGAAGTAAAGTTAAAATTACAGCTGTCTTCCCTACTCTAGCTGTCTAGCAAACTTAGTTTCAGTCGCAGACCAAGTCATGATGAGGCGGTCGGCATAGCAAGCACAGCTCCGAACATCTTTGAGGGTAACTTAAAAGTTAAGGCTGCTCGTCCCTAACAGACAGTTGACTAGTGGTTGCCACCAGCGGAGTATTGCGGTACTTGTAAGAGAGAGAAGCGTTAGGCGATGGCTGAAGAAGAACAGCTGCTGTCTTTTACAGCTGCAACTCAACATATAGTGGTGCAGCCGATGTCCTGATAGTCAGGGGCACGTGGAGGTGACACACTGCTCCTTCTTACTTCCACTCTGTGACAACTGCATGAAGTGGTGCAGCAGAGGATGTGGCGGAGTTAGACCAGGTTGCAAAACTGTAACTGGCAGTCGAGCGAGTGGTATCTATGACCGCTTAGGGGTAACCAACCCTTGTTCAAGTCACCTCACATCTTTAGCTTCAGTGAGAGGGGTCCGGGCGAGGTAAACAGTGACAATAATGGTTTTAGGTAAGACAGCATGCATTAACTGGGTCAGATGTTAGGCCCTTTGGATAAGATCCCTACCGGGTGCAAAATTCTCAGATGAGAATTTTTCGCAAGGAGACAATAGTGATACTATAGTGGTGTGTTAGTTTTTGCAAGATACTCTTATTTCCTCCCCAACTTTGTTACATCAATTCATTCCAGTCTCATCTGACTACAAACATTTTATTAGACTGGTCAGGGATCACAGTTATAGCATATATCTCATAGTTATGGCACTCTAAACATAGAACTACTTCAAAAATAAAAACAACACCTCCCCTTCCCATATTGCCACAATTTCCAACCCCATGTACAATTTTCAATGTCCGAAATACTGACCATTACTAGTTACTAATCAAGTAAAAATGTTGCACTCATATTTATTAGTTAACAAAAATAAGATCATTTTTTAATTCAATATATAAATAAGACAGTTTTATATTTTAATAAAAACTGTGGCTATTTTGTAATATCATGTATGTTAATTATTTGAAATAAATTCAAGTAATAAAATTAAATATGAGTGGCATTTTACACAATAAGTCTTGCAAAGAACACCTGCAAAACATGCATATACCTTAAACGTTAAAACCTTGCATCATACTAAGATTTAATAATGGTTCATTTTGACAGAGTAATAATTACCTTGAGAAAGAGCTGCACTAGCTGTGAAAGTGTAATCAACTTCACATCACCAAGCCAGCTATCAAAATTTCCTCCCGACTGAATCATTGCAGATTTCAAGAGGTTGGCTACCGCCATGATGACAATGGCACGAAGCTGAGGGTCAGAATGGGTTGCAAACAACAAGATATCACTCACTGCTTGTTGGACACCTGTAAGCCATTAGAACATTTTAATACTCTTGCACTGATAAATCACACAATTAATGAACTTATCTGTTAAACATAAAATATTTGTAAAAGATTAGTGAACAAAACTGAAAAATTTTACAAAACTATAATCATATTTATCTAAGCCTTAATATATATATATTATTCTCTCTCTCCCCCCTCCCTCTATATATCTCTCTCTCGCGCCCTCTGCAATTATTTTTAATACTAATGGTATGATTCAGGTTTCTGTTATAGCTTCCCAAGTTTTATTTGAAATAAATATTTCCCTTTTTAACCTACTTGCCTTAAAAAGATAAGTCTATGAAATCATGCCAGTGTCTAATTGGATGTACACCATCCTTAAATACTATTTAAACTGTGAGCCATATTTCACCAAATTTGGTACACCTATAATACTGACACGTGACACCCTGAGAGTTGCAGAGGATGTCACTACGATAAGGACTTTTTGTTCGAGTGCTAGATCAGACGAACCCGGCGGCGGGGATCTCTGGATTAATTCAATCTCTATGTGGCACTGGTAAAGTACTCGCCTGGTAGCTTTACGACAGGGCACAAAATCAGGTTCTGTGAAAGTGATCTTGTATTTCAAAGGATTGGCTCTATGCGGTATACCTGGGCGAAACGTAACCTGCGGAGGATGCCTAACATGGGTTGACTCCAGCTGGTAGAGTGTGAGCTAGGTTGGTTAGTGCGCAGGAGCTCGAAAGTTGTCTCTACTGTCTTAGAGGTTGGTTCCGCTGGGTCAGATTCCCTGAAGTAGGAGTTGGCGAGTCCCAAGGACTGGTCCTATCCACTCAAGTATGTTGCTAACAAGAGGTGTGTTTCCTTGCTCAGATGAATGGGGTTCTTGGGAATCTCTGGTGTGACTGGAATCTGCAGACTGTGTGCAATGCCTGGGCTTGATCCCTCAGAGAGAGCTGCACGAGTGTAGTCAGGAGGGAAGTAAGCTCCTGCAAATGCCCAGAGGAAGCAAGCACCTGCTAACCTTCTCTTGGATACCACTAGGACGGGAGTAGGGCATCTGGACTGAATCACTCTCTCACGTCTGTGAAGAGGTTGCACAGGTGACGTGTTCAATCTGTGTATAGCCACATGTAGCCTCTGCTGACTTGAGGCAGATACCTTATCTCAGCACTCTGCTTCAGAACGCAGTGAACACTGAGAGTCGGGCGTCGACGGTGGACAGTCCCTGTAGGTGGGCAAGTGTCTCAGAAGAAGGCAAGCTGGCATTAAGAGCAAGTACCTAGTGTCAGGCTCTACCATTCTGTATCTCCAGGGAGCAAAAAAGAGTAGCCGTCCAATGTGCTTGTGTATACTTGATTGGTGTTTGGCTCATTTTAGTATTTCCCCGGTCACCTGCAATCCCTTGGATGGCATGAGGTCCACTGGGAGAGGAATTACAACCCTGGGAAAAGTTACCCTAGAGTTGGTAAAACGTGTTTATTACTTTTTGCAGGAAGTAACCAGAGTGGTGTTGCACTACCTCCTAACATTGGCAAGAGTTTAGGGAAGTTTAACCTATGCTGAGCCAGGTGAAGATGATCTGGGTCTAAGCTAACAATGGCAGGGTAGACTAGCATTATGAAACTAACTTAAACGGGTACTACTCCTATGCATGTTTGCCTAGAAGGGGTCGCAGTGTCTAGGTTGGTAATGGTGTATCTTTGGCACGATAGTGGTGAAAGATAGGCTGGAAAGGATGGCTCCAGCATCGAGTTGTGGATGGAGACCAAGGAGAGGTGGTTCCTTCAGCACCAATACGGGTCAAGGAGGGTAGGTTTGGAGTGAAGTGAGCAGGCTGGTCAAGATCTCCGGCAAGGGCTGCAGTGAAGAAAATTAAGACTGGTCACGAAAAGAGTTGCTTGGATTCCATTGGGACCTTCGGCACAAATGCAGTGAAGGTCTGGAGCAGACTGGCATCTAAGGGTGGTGGCCTGCTATTTACATTCTGGCTGGTGATACCCTTCCAGTCAGCTGGATAAGGGTGGCGATGGAGACCAAGTAGCTGTAGCATAGCTTCCTAAAGGTGTGACGTCACAGGCCGGATTGGAGAATCGAGATGCGGCAAATTGTACTGGTAGAGCCATCAGGCGGCGTGTTGTGGTACTCTGTGCCTTGGGTGCATAGCCTCAGTGGCTCGGCTGGTGAATAGAACAATCTTCAAGCTGCAGCGCCCGTCCATGAGCCATGCAGACAGTTCAATCTTACATCCCGTGATGAGTGTCAACAATAAAAACTCAGTTGGAATCAGGCAGCAAGGCTTGCTCACTGATGAGACAAAGCCGTTTATACATTGATGAAAAGACATCATGCGTCAATACTTGGTAAGTATCTGAATGTTATAGTTTTTAACCACACCAGGTGCTTATTATCAAAATAGTGGTCATTTTAACATTTAAAGTGCTATGTTAATATGGCAGAAACCACTTAAACAATTTAAACAAAATTTGGTATGATGACAGTGTGTGCACACCGATAAGCTTGCGGACTGAATACTTTAAACGAAACAACTAAAAAAAGAACTGATGTGCCATAGAACAACTTACCGGCCAATCATCTTAAATAATTGAAGCAAAAGCTCTTAGAGTTTGAGTGACTCTGAAGGGGGGGGGGGGGGGTGTAAGTCCAGACCGGAGGACATCAAGCTACCTGTTACCACTAGTAAGAAAGGAAATGGTTTTCCTAGTAATGAGACAGGTGGGGACACGTCGTAACTCGTAATACATATGGACACTGGCGTAGTGATGTCTTCTGGGTGCTGCTGACGTAGTTCCTGGAGGCGTCTTCAGAGACAGTATTCCATCGCGAGGGTTCTGGCAGTGATGCTCTGTCAGACATTCTCTAGTCTTTGCATACTGGGAGCGGTGAGAGTAACACAGCTTACCCCGGAGACTTTGACTACAATCACCCCGGCGCGAGTGGCCTAGTGGTCAGAACCCTGAAGTAGATCAGCTTGGGTCTTGTACAGACTGTGAGGTCAGGGTTGTTTACCCCTTTCCCTGGTGGAACCCTCAGCTTTGCTCAAGCTAGAAGGGCTGGATCATTACCCTTACTCAGGCTGGTGCCCTCAGACTTGTTCAGACTGGAGGGCCAATGAACTATCGTGCCAGGAATTGGCACCTCCTTATAAACCAAAATCTTTGACTTGAAGCTGTTGGAGGGGTGCGGGGTTGGCCGTGCAACCCTTTTCTCATCTCCTTTGTTGGAGGTGGTTGACATATCTATCACCTCGGCACGAGGTTATCACAGCTGTGGCAACCTTGTAGGTGTGGTGCTGCCATCCTGCAGCAACCCTGGGAACTAGCTTCTCTGTTTGCTGTGTGTTGATGACTCACTGAACAGTACAATCTCTTGGGTGGGAAATAGGTGACAGCATGGTGGCTTTTTTACTCACATGTCTGCAATCTCTCACTTGGCTGGGAGCGATCCTGTAGGTACGTGATTAATTGAACCGCCGCATTATTACTTGCCCTTATGAGTGCAACAACTCGAAGATGGGGCAAAGTCAAAATGTAGTTTGTGGATGCCCAATGCACAGGGATGTGCCATGCGTCAAGCTCTTGCTGCGGAGCCTTCTCCTAGTCACGAGTGTTGGTCACGTGCCTCGTCCGGGCATAATTGTACCGGGGCCAACTCTCACCCTGAACTTCAGTTTGTATCTCACACCCTGTGGTAATCAGCTTGGCAAACTTGGTCCCTCATCAGTCAGACGTTAGCGGGCACAGGTCAGAGATGAATGCCTTGTAAACTCCTTCAGACAGAATGAAAAATATATCTACTAGTTAACCTCTTTTGGTCCGATCATTCTCTTTCGCTTTTGCCGTCCTTACCAGTTTACCCTGTGTGTGCATATCCACTTTACTTCCAGGTGCATGCAAAATGCCGCAATACAGATTCGAACCACGTCCCCAATGAAGTGTTCTCCCACCTCTTGTCAATGATTGGTGTCTAGTGCTGATTGGTCACGCCGCCCTCTAGCACTACTGTGGCAAGGTGAGAGAGAACCTTTCTCTGAAGCTCCTGAGGCTTGAGGAGAACAAACACGTTAAGTCACTACAAATTCCAGGCTACAAGCTGGTCACACCACTCACTAAGAGCCATAGGATCCTTACGTGGGGAACGCTGTGAGCCCCGCAGGGCAGTTGAGGTCTGTAGCTGGTCACGCTACTCACTCAACTTCTCACTGAGGGGGATAAGGGGGCCCTCTCCCCGAGTAGCTATAGGCCCGAGCACCGTCCATTGAGAAGCACACACTGCGGCGCCGATCGACTGATCAATAGGACTTTGGCACAGATTTACCCCAATGCACCAGCCCAAGGAAGAGTAGGTTCCTTCCTGGATGGACCACACCAGAACCCATCCTCCCCTGTGCTGCTACGTAATTTTTAACTATATATACTGTCGTGACTGCGCCTACAGATATCCATTAAATCCTCTAAATCAAAATTCTTTACTCTTTTATATTTATCCTCTGAAATTAACTCACCGACTGTGCATAGCTGTGTACTCGCAGCTATTCCTAAATGCCCCACTACCGAGCAAGCCAGAATAAGGCTGACAAGATCTCGTGTGCCAAGGCTACACGATCTGGTGAAATAGGACTTTACACCCCCAGAGTGCGCACTCAGGAATGAGAGGAGGCAGCCATCTTGTGCCGGGCCACGTGCTTCCCAGCCAGCACCTGGAACTCGGTACCTGCCACCCCAGCATCCAGAGACACGTGATACAACATGCCCTGACCACTATCGCAGCTGCCGCCATCACCCCCGAAACGGTCACTACCAATTATTACTTGGCATATTGGTGCCCCGGTAGTGAGACAGTTGAACCTGAATACCGCTCACCCTTGCTACTATAGAGCACATTCCCATCAGGACTCACTTGAGATCAGCTCTCTGTCTAGCTCCGCCATCCTCGGTTCGCAAGGTCTCAGAGTTGCAGACCCACACCATAAGACCCCAAAAATAAAGGTAAAATTCTCATTAAGGATATTCAGTTTCCCTAGTCTCTAGATGGATACTGGGTCAGTGCACCTTAATTCCACATTGGCATAACTGGCATCAGCTGAAATCCCAGACACAACTACCTAGCACCTTACTGACAATAACCGTTATTATCAGCCTCCTTTAAACACCCAAAATTACAGACAAAGTATAAACTGTATCTCACTAGAAAATATTTGCAGCCCAATCCAACTAATTCAAAATATGCAACCATATCTCACTCTGTGCCTCGAGCAACTGAATTTCGTACCCAGTTTGAAATTTCATAAGGTTATCACTAACCCAGGTAATGTAATACCATTAGAGCACCAGGCAATAATTCACATACCCCCCTGGAGCCTCATACTTAGCAACATTACAAATGGGACCACTTAGTTGATAGCACCAACTCCATGAAATCAAGATGTGGGGCAGTGCTGAAATCCTGCAAAGTTCTTTTGAACCCCACAACTGGTGTTGGAAATAAACACGCAATTCTCATGACAAAAGCTAGACATTAAAGCTCTCCCATTCCTGTGAATAACAGCCAAATTGCCAAAGCACCCTCTCACCTAATACAGTCGACTCTCATTCTGTCGTCACTCAGGGGACTGCCAAAAAATGTCCATGCATGCGGGATTTCAGTAGATGAGGTTTCTGACATGTACATCAATAAAATACAACTTATAACCTTATAAAACTTTATGTTGAGTATAGAAAGAGCTGTACATTCTCTGTGAATAACGTTTAGATAATAAACACAATAAAAATGGGAATTTTAGAAAAAGTATTATTGTAAATAATACATTAAAAAACATTTCACCTAAACGCGTTTAAAGAAAGAAAATAACATTTAAAAATACAGTTTATAATTGATTGTAATCAGACACCAAATGCAAACTGACTTAAAACTTTCAACCGTCTGAAAATGAAAATAATATGAGAGAGAATGCAAGGCAAATTTTGAATGTTCCGTGTGTACTCTTATCAGCTGAGAGCGAACGGATAAATTATTGATCAGGCAGTGTGTTCATGGTGGCTGGTGAAGGAGGGGTGGTGGCGGGATGATTATCCCTCTACGCCTCTACTTGTTGCCTAGTGCTAACACCCTGCACCCATGGCAAATGTCTGTTTTTTAAAGTAATTTATTATATTTTACTTCTAAAAAAACTTTTTAACTTTGAGGCAGAAATGAATAAATAAGGCAATTATAATTTATTTCTACACAGTGTTTAATAATTAATCATTCAAAACCACATCCTCTGATTTTCCTTGTCGTGAGTTACACCACACTCGGCTCGGTCCTTACCTAGCCATTATTAGATGGCAAAAGGTGTCCAATAGACCATTACATTTTATCAGTTTATTCAAAAGATGCGGGTCTATTGAAATAAATTAATATAAATCCTCCGATTTCCTCGCAAGAAGTTATTGAAAATGAACTTTACACTTATAATACAAATTGCTCAATGTGCAAACAATGAAGTTACTGAAAATAAACTTTACACTTATAATACAAGTCACTTGATGTTCAAACAATTTTTGGCGACAAAGGTAGGTAAAGTATATGCTTTTGGCCATAAAGGTAGGTAATTTTGTTTGCGAAGATGCTGCCCTTGAGTTAAACAAATATTGAGTTTTAAAATCATGTTAATTTTATGCCAGATACAATAAAACACCAACCTTATGGTGCCATAGTGTCAACAGAGGTGTAGAGAAGACAAAACACTAGATAAAGTGCTGCAGTACAGTTATTAATAATGGTGAACGTGAAATATTTCACATCCAGTTACTAGATGTGTTTGCATAAACAACCAGCTTAAAACCATAGTTACAAGAAATCTTCGGCGAAGGGACATGAAATATACTTTGATCGACGCACCATAAGATAAATGTTAAAAACTGTTTATGTTAACATTATTTAAATAGGAATTTTGCCGGGACCACAAAAAATTTTTGGTGGCTGCGGTTTATCAGTACATGCAATAATGATACATCGAGAGTTAACCTGTATGATGATATACCATAACTGCAGTTAAGTGCTCAATCCTTTGAAGTTATATTTTCTGCAAATTGAAGAATACTTACACAGCTTTGTGTTTCATATAAAAATACAGTATGTTAAAAGAACATAAAATATAACCTTCTGATTCGCTGGAAATAGTCTTTGTTTTATCCAGTGGTATTAGCAGAATTTCTGGAGCCAAACGCAAAATGCTTGCAATGCAGCTTAGTGCAGAAGACTTGACACTGACGCGCACACTCCTGTCAGAGATGGTGCATCCATAACACCCAGTCAAGAGAAAAGAGACTGCTAAATGGCGTGCACAAAACTTTAAGGGTACATCAGCATCTGTGTATGAGCCGACATCACAAATCTGAAAAATAAAAGTTTTCACAAATCTTATATTATTTCATTACCAGTAATGGAGTATTTGTTTCTACTATAATCACACAACTAAGTAAAAATGCTGAATTAAACTGTAGCAAAAAAATATATTATTTACTGAAACAGCACATAGCTATATTCACAAACATGCACACAAATTTAAATTAGGGGTGCACGAGTACTCGAAAATTCAAGTCAAGTTTTTAGTACTTGACTTGTGTCTCATTATGAAGATAAGAAAATTCGAGTACTTAATTGTCTGGTCCCACAGACACAATAAATCGTTATGTTGTATTACCCTAGATTTTTTTTGCCTGCACATGTATGTAGTAAATGACTCCTAAAAGTTCCTGCACTTTTATTCTATTGTGCTGGGGGAAGTGTGTGCAGTGACATCTCATCTCTTGTCCTCTTCTCACTCAGCAGATGGTGCTCAGCAGGTGGCAGGATCTACCTGCTGGAAGAGAATGCCATGCTTACGGCCTCTTGTCTGGCTGTTCCCATTCGCTCAGCGGATGGCATATTTTGTTGGGCTGTGTTACAAACCAAAGGTTGCTAGTCTTCAGGGCAGCTCTTTGTGTATGATATTCCAATTATGTTGTGCCTGGTGTGCAGGCTAGTAGTAGTTCCTTTTAGCACACTGCTGATTTTAATCAGGAAAGATGACAAGAAGTGGGGGATAGAGTTTATGTGAGGGTAACATGTTAAGTAGTAGTGAAAGATAAGGTAAAGGATAACCACCCACCATTATGTTTATTCCTTGCCCAAACATTAGCAGACATGCCAACAGTTACGAATTTATTGTAATAGTTATGAATTTCTGCCTACAATTACGCTTTTACAAATGGTATATCAGAAATTACGATTTTTCAAATCAATTTCGGGATGTATTTTAAGTTTTGTGTGTGCCAAAACAATCTGCGCTTGAGCTCTGAGATGTTTCGAAGTGATCTGTAATTTTTGGGCCGGTCGTGTCTAATTTATGCACGTCCGTATGACAATTCTCGTACATAAACATTTATTTTGGGTCTTGTGATAACGTACGCCGGAGCACTGCGCTCGCTCAGCATGCTTTTTTGGGGTGTGTGGCAGGAGTATTTCAGTTTTTTGATACGAGAATTTAGTACAATAGTTTTGGCAACACAGCATCTGAGTAATGTATTGATCTGGTGCTGTTCTGGTTCTGTTCCGTTTACCAAGCTATAATGCTTGGAATTAAGATAACGGTAGTTGATTGCTTTTTAACTGTGTGGTATCATGTGAGTTTTCTGTGTTTCTCAAGAAATGCTTGTTGTGTACATTGGTGCTAAGTGCACAGATAATGTGTTGATTCATAATACAGTATATTTTTATAGTGTTGAGAAACTTTCAGCTGTGTTTTAAATAGCAATGATAAAGTTTCTAGTGCAGCGTAGTGGTGGTGACTATGATAGTGATAAGGACAAGATTACAAAGAGACTAAAGGTTTTTCAAAAATTCTGTGACGAATATACAAAAGAGTGGCCATGTTTACTATGTTCTTCTTTGTCACGTGTTTTTTGCTCTGTATGTGGACGTGATTTTTCAGTTGCACATGGAGGAAGAGACGATTGCCGTAAACATGTAAGTAGTACAATTAATAATGATTTTGTAGAACTGAGAGATTCCAACATGAATGTAACAGTGTTTTTCATCAATTCGGACGAGGGAAATGCCGCAATAAATGGCGAGTTACTTTTTACGACGTTTCTCGTCGAACATAACCTACCCTTAGCATGCCGTGACCATGCTGGTCAATTACTTAAAAAAATGTTCCCGGATTCAAAAATATCCTCTAAGTATGGTTGTGCAAGAACAAAAACTGGAGCACTGATTAGGAGTTTAACTATTTCAACAGATGAAAATATTACTGAAACCATGAAATCTCAACCCTTCTCTTTAGCAACAGATGGTAGCAATGATATTAATGATACAAAACTGTATCCAATAGTTGTGTCATACTTTGATATGGAAATTGGTCATATTGCAACCACTATATTGACTGTTCAGGAGTCCCATAACAATACAGAAGGGATTTTTAAAATTTTAGATGGCGAACTGAAGAAGAGGAATATTCAATGGGAGAATTGTGTAGGTTTTTCATGAGACAATACAATTACTATGACTGGTGTTTTCAAAGGTGTTATTTTACAATTTAAATCCGAAAATACATGTACAAGGGTGTGCCTGCCATCTTGTGCACTTGGCTGCTCGAAAAGGCTCTAATGGATTAGAAAATGTTTGTGTTAAGCAATTTTGAATTTATATATATATATATTTCTACTTGCAAAAGAGTTCAGAGGCAAAATTTTTGAAGCTTTGTCAGAAGGTTTTTGGGAAAAAAACCTCACAAAATATTGAAATATGTTTCAACAAGGTGGTTATCCCTGCTGCAATGCGTTGATACAGTCTTAGAACAGTGGCATCCTCTGAAGATGTCTTTTTGCAAAATGGTTCATGACAAGTCTAGTTCAAAAATTCAGAAAATTAAACAGCAGTTAGAAAATTCATCAACTACACTTTACCTTTTGTTTCTCAGCTCTGTCCTTCAACTTTTTGACTTTTTAAATGTATTCCTGCAACTAGAGGAACCAGTTATTCATCTGCTACATTCCAAGCTGAATCATTTTTTCACCTAAATGATTGTTCGATTTGTGAAAGCATCATCAGTTCCAGAATCTGAAGAAAATTTGTTGCAATCAACATTTTCTAGCATTAAATGCCAAAAAAGTGATGGTGAATTGGTTATAGGAGCAAAGACGAAGGCATACTTGAAGGAAATTTCTCTTCACGAAGATAAGTTGAAAATGTTTTTTGCTGATGTCCGGTTGTTTTACACAAAAACTTTTGACTACATTGTAAAAAAGTGGCCAGTTCAGGAAAAGTTTCTAGAGTAAGTTGAAGTTGCTGATGTGTTCAGGCGAAGAAACAAAAGCTTTTCATCTGTTGAATATATGGTTGATCAATTTCCCGAAGTGCTGACAGAAAAATAAATAGAATCATTACAAACACAATTCAGTAGTTTTCAGGTTGATTTTTTTCTTTTGATATCAATGACAGAGCTGACAAAATATGGTTCAAAATTTCAAAGACAACAGATGCCTCAGGAATTAAGAAGTACCATTCATTAAGCAAGTTGATCACGACAGTTCTCGTTATTCCAAAGAGCAATTCACCGACTGGAAGAGTTTTTAGTTTAGCGAGGAAAAATAAAACAGAATTCCGTGCAAATACGAACACAGCACTTATTAAGTTTTCTGTTAATCCAGAAAATGTAGATGATTTTAAAGAAAAAATATTGTTATCCAACACTTTCACCAAACAGCAAACTGCAAGTTGCAAAAAGAGCAACTAGGCTTTACAATTCAAAGTGTGTAGCTTCAATTCTTACAGAGGAAGCTGTAGATGAAGATGGTCTGTAGTTGGTAAGGAGATTTTTTCTTAACTATTAATAAGTTCTGGATTTGAATGTCGTCTTTTAAGTTATCTGTGCATGCTCATCCTTATTCCTATAACTCGTATCCCCCCTCTCATTCTCCCCACTGTTTGTTGCTCTTTACTTTAGCTTTCTTGCTAGTGGGGGACAACCTGTCCTTCACCAATACTAATTACTCTTGGTTATAGTTAGCATGTCTGCGTTAGTCTGTGGTGAGAGACAAGAAAGCGTGCTTGTATGAACTGTGACTATGTATTATTTTGTGATACAGTTCTGGTGGCTTACATGTTTTCAGCAGTAGTGTAATAAATATTTAGATATGTATAGAATACCAAAGCGTTCCCAGGAACAGTCCTGCAGTAGTGATGAAGACAATGTAGAAAAGGAAACTGTACGCCTTTCACAAGAAGTCAGCTCTCCAAAGACCAACTACAGAACTGCAGCCACTAATAAAAATCCAATTTGAAGGTAACAGTGAAGCTACTGCAAAATGCAACTACTGCAGTCAAATATTAAAAACTAAAACTGTCCAAACAACAAGCTTGATTCGACAACTAGAAAACAAACACCCTACAAAACATGCACAATGAAAGAATGAAGTAAAAGAACGACACTCAAAAACATCCTCAACATCAACTGCTGGGTGCAACTTGCCTAAACAGGCATCAATGAATATGTTTGTCCATTATTCAATAAAATGGCCAAGAAACAGTGCAAAGTCTACAGCTCTGTCCAATCAAGTGGCAAGATGGATTGTTAAGGGTAATCATCCATATTCAATTGTATGTGAGTCCGAGTTCAAGCAACTGATGAATTTGGCTGTTCCAGAATATGATCTTCCTGGACGAAATTATTTTGCAAGTACTTTAATTCCATCACTCTACATGAAAGCCAAAAACCAAATGGCTGAAGTTATCAAAGGAGATAGCAATACACAAGACTTGGCATCATTATGTTTGACTTAGGATATTTGGACTTATGTTGCAAATGAAAGTTTTATATCTGTGACCTTGCAATATGTTAATCAAGATTTCACTCTGGGAAAATTTCTATTGGTCAATTCATACTTTCCAGGCAGTCATGACAGTGTGAAAAATAAAAGAAAAAAAATTAATCAATCAGTTATGAAGGAGTATGATTAGTTGGAAACCACAGTGTCAATGCTGCCAACATTTCAAATGGCATAAAAGGAAACTGGATTCATTTAGTAAGCTTTGCACAAGCTGTTCAGTTAGTAATATCAGATGCAAAAAAGCTTACAGAAGGTATGGGCGGGCTCTTACCAAAATGTTGTGCTATTGTAGGTTACTGTAAACATAGCTGCCAGGCTAGAGAAAGACTCCACGCCCTTCAAAAACTGAATGATGAGAAATGCTTGGAAGTTACTCAAGATGTTGCAACTAGATGGAATAGTGAGTTTCTTATGTTAGAAAGACTATGTACTATGAAAAATCTATAAATGTAGAACTTGCTGCAAATCCCTCTGTTTCACCACTTATAGAAGAAGATTGGCACTTGGCAGAGAGCTACATTGCACAGCTACAGCCACTGCATCAAGCAACAAAAGAAGTATGCCTAGATACCACACCAAGTCTGTGTATGGTGCTACCAATTTTTTTTTGGACTGAAGCAAATGAACAAGAAGTTTATTTGGGAGAAACAAGGATCAGCTGGTGTTACATTTGCAAGAAATGTTCAGAAAGCACTGAATGGAGCAATACGGTATCCCAAAACATATTCTCAATAGAATCCAACACATTTGTTGTCTATGCTTCTAGATCCTCGGTTTAAAAGAGTAATTCTTCCAGAGCATGAGAAGATGGTTGCACATGGAAAACTGCAATCTGAGGTTGAAGAATGCATCAGGACCACTACACAACCAGTTAATTCAGAGGAAGGTAAGAAGTTCTTTCAACATTGCACTCGAGCTTGTTAATTCACCGTTATTAAAAAAAAAAAAAAAAATCTTTTTTTATTTATTTATTTTTTTAGATAGTGCCAGTGAACTCGTACCATCATGCAGTTTGTGGGAAGCATTTCATGATGCAGTTCAAAGACAAAAAAGGAGCATTCCTGAACCTATTTAGAAGTTAATCTGGCAAAACTTCAAGTTCAGGACTAGCTTGCAGAAAAAACAATTTCAAGAATGCACGATCCATGGAAATGGTGGGGAGAAAACATTACAGGATTTCCTGCATTGAAAAAAGTTGTTCGGAAATGCCTGCTAATTCCAGCAACTAGTGCTGCAAGTGAACATGTTTTCTCTCAATCAGGAAACATAGAACACGTTTAAGAGAGGAACATGTCGAGGAGTTGGTTTTCTTGCATGAAAACTTGTAGATTTATGTATTCTCTAAAGAAGTTGTGTAAATATGAAAATAATATTTTTAGGTGGTTTCGTATTTGTGCTCTTCAACGACCTAAAAATTAGAAGGCCCAATGCTGTCCATTGAAACTAATTATTTTAGTTTTCCTTTTGCTTAATGTTGAATGTAAAAGAGTACGTTCTATATTTTATTAAATTTTATTCATGAGAAAATTTTTTCTGGGAAATTCTGTAATCCTTACATAAAACAGTAAAATCAGTAAGTGCAAATGTAAATTATACTATAAATCAAAGTAATATGTAGTTTATCAGCAATGATTTTTATTGATTAAACACAGATGAAACATGCATGTTTGTACAACTTATAGCTCAAGAAAAATTAAGCAAGTAGGCAAATTAATGTTTGCAGTTTCGATTCTTTCATACTACTCAGCTCGATTTAACCTGAAAAGATAGTACTCGTGCACCCCAAATTTAACTAGTAACTTTTTATCAGTAAGTATACTAATTACAAGTTAAGCAGCGCACAATTTTTAAACTTTTTCTCATCAATTACATATTGTTTATGGTCTTGTGGGGTACTATTTTATTTGTGGAGCATATGCACAGTGAATTACATTAATATTTAATTATTAATAAAAGTTATACATTGCACCACAGATGATGAAACACTGTCGTAACGTTAAAGACCACATTTTCATAACTCGTCCCAGTTAGGGTGCTAAAATAGGTACATTTGGATTAAACGAATCCAGAAAAACGGCGTAAAGATTTTCAGGAACAATGGCTTTTTTGTTAAATTGGTGTTCTACTGTATATATAAAACAAGTTGATAAAATGGACAGTGTATATTTACCAGTACCATTGTAGGCCTAACACTATTCTAATATGGTGGCACAGTTCATATAAATGTACAATTTTTTCTGTCAGGCACCCATCGAAAATACACTGTCCATTCTCTAACCTCTCCAAGTGCTCTCAGCATATTGAATAAACGTGACAGTCAAAATTCTGCTTGTATTGTGTTATTATTTTTTTTTTCAGATGGTTCGAAAGTTTGGGGTTGGCTTGCAATGGGTGCTCGGTTACAAGCTATTATTTATGGTAAATTTAACAAAACCATATCAGCGGAAAATGTTTAAATGCAATATTGATAAACAAGTGTATACTGTACATTAATTTCATTAGAATACAATAAAATCCATTTCCCTGTTGTCAAAACTTTTAAAAATTGCACCACTATGCATTTTCCTACATTGTACCTGTGCTTCAAACAAGTTTCAATTCCCTGTCCTTTCTCTGCTTTCAAGTTTGTTGGGTACCCTAGTTGAAAGGGGAAAGCATGAGGTGGGGCAAGTGGGGAAAGCATGAGGTGGTGCAAATGGAGAAAGCATGAGGTGGGGAAAAGTGGAAAGTATGAGTGGGGCAAAAGGGGAAAGTGTAAGTTGGAGGAAAAAGTGAAGATAGAGGTGAGTAAAGATGAACTGAAAGGGGAAAAAAGTATAGACTGTTAGGACAAAAAATAAAATGTGGAATTAAAGACAAAATGTGTTGCAAAAAAAAGCAAAGCAGTTAAAAAAACTTAACTTCAGAACCAGAAAAGGTACACGAAGTAAAGAGATTAAGCTGAAATCTAGATAAAGTGGAAATGTGAGAGCAATGATGAATTAGTGACAGGTGTGAAAAAAAAAACAGTGGGATGGAGATAAAGGTGAAGGATGTAGCACACTGAGTGCAAAACAAGATTGTGTAGTTGGTATGGCAAGCTGGAGTACTGGGCGCTGGAGTACTGGGCAGACTGGAGCAGAGGGGAGGAGCATCCGGAGCGGACAGGAAGGGAGGGAAAAATCGCTGGAGAGGAAGGTAGGGGAGGAAGGATCATCTGGGGCTTATGGGAGGGTAGGGAAGGGTTATTCAGGGTGGACAGGAGGGAAGGATCATCCGAGGTGGACGGGAGGGAAGGGAGGAGCAACCAGAGCAGTCAGGAGGGGAAAGAGGAGCATCCGGACCATACGAGAAGGGAGGAAGGCGCATCCGGGGCAGACAGGAGGGGACCAGGTTGAATGATGAGGAGACAGCATACAGAGCTGATGCAGAGGGGAAAGCATTTGGGTCTGGGGTGTGGGGTGGTATAGGCTGTTCACGGTAAAGTGAGCAGCTTTGAAAAGCCTCTCATTTGGAATAATGGTGGAAAAATGTGTTTTATTTTAGCTTTATACATTAACTTCTGAGTGCAGTGAATTATACACGCACTGTTCATTACTTACAAGGCAATATTTATTAAAAAAATGTGGTTAGAGGATAAATGACGACTGAAAGAAAAAAGTAATTAGGGCCTCAAAAGTGCTCACTTAACCATGAACGGCCTATAGCAGCTGGTGATGGGATGTGGGCTGAACAGCAGAGATGGGGGCCGTGAGGAGGAGGAGAAGCTGGGATGGAGGTCATGAGGAATAGGGAATATTTAGAACCCAGACATGGAGGGGAAGTGAGTGGAGCAGAAGCGGTTGGGAGGTGAGTGGAGCAGAAAGGGGGTAGATAAGTAGAGCATAATTGAAGAGATTTGGGTAGCCCTTAACATGAAGGTCTTCAGAACCGATGAGGGTGAGCAAGGCGAGTATGGAGCAGCGCCAAAATGAAGGGGAAGGGGAAACAGGAGATCCCACAGAAAACCCCCCCCCCGACCAATTGCATCGTCCGGCATGATTCCCACATGCGAAAGTCCGGAGTGACCCAGCTGGGGATTGAACCCAGATCGCCTACGTGGGAGGCGAGCAGACTAACTGCTCAGCCACCGTGGCTCCTTGGAGTATAATGGGTAGGTGAGTGTAGCATAGGGGGTGGTGAGTGAAGCATAATGGGGAAAAGGGGGAGGGGGGTAGTAGATGAAGTTTGGACGGCTCTTAACAGTGGTGTCTTGAGAGCAGACAAGGGTGATTGAGGTAATTATAGAGCAGTGCCGGAATTAAGGGGCAGGGGAAACGGGAGATCCCCAAGAAAACCAGCTGACCAACAGCATTGTCTGGCACTATTCCCACATGTGAAAATCCGCAAGTGATTTGGCCAAGGATTAAACCAGGTTTGCTTTGGTGGGAGGTGAGCGGGCTAACCGCTCAGCCACCGTGGTCCACGGGGAGGGAGGGATAAGTGAAGCATAAGAGGGATGGTGAGTGGAGGAGTAAAAAAAAAAAGGGGGGGGGGGCCATCAGCAGGGGCAGATGATGGAATTTTAGTACAGAGGGGGCAGCAAATATGCAAAATGGAGAAATAGTTATAGAAATTCTTCAACATTCAATATCTCCATATTTAATTAGAATGCCCAACAAGAACTATGTTACATGCTATGCGTAGGGCTTCACTATTACAGTAAATAAAATAGGCTGATTTTGTCATTAAAATCTTACCATTTCGTCAAAAAAATATTTTCATTTTGTCAAATAAATAGCAAAAAGTACACGCATTATTATTATTAATATTATTATTAGAAGATGAAACACTTGTTTTTGTAACAATTTCACTTGAACAAAATGGAATTTGTTATTCATTAATTTAATTAGTACATATTTATGTGGAATAAGGTTAAAAAATTAACGATGAGGATGTAAGGATAACTTTATGTGAGCACACTTGTCATGTAACACATTGTCATGTTACAGTAATTTTGTGCGATAAATCTTGTAATTTATCAAGGCATTCAAAACTGTCCAAGAAAACTTACTAGTGTTTGAATTCTAAATGATTTTTAATCACCCATATACAGCTTTTGTAGATAATATTTTTATTAAATCCTGTTCAGTTCAACTATGTACTCCTACACAAATCCACGGCATAGCTACAAAATACTAGTAAATATTTTATCATTGATAAAATAAAAATGTTCCTTATATAATAAAATTGTTTCTACAAAGAATTCGCAGAAACCTGTTAGTTGTGTTTTCCTGGCAATATGAAAATTACACAAATTTGCTTATAAATGCTGGTGCCTTTTTTTATGCTCTCCACAATCACTAAATAACTGTGCATACGTCATGGCAATGTTTAAGCACGTGTCTTTTCCCACCCGCTCAATGTTTACATCACAGTTTTTCACTTTGGTCAGTTTATAAAAAAAACCTTTACTTTCAAACTCCCGGGCATGATCAAAACAGTTACTATTTCTGGAATTCTTAACTGGTTTCGCGACGTAAGCCGCTGACTACAATCACCACTCTTGCTCAATAGTTGCAGTTGCAGTATTTGCTAGTTGTCAAGAATCTAATCTCAAAGCACTGATGTATGATGCATTTTGCGCCGAGAGAAAGCGTACTCAACATAACGTATTTTGCTCCATCCAAGTAATGGCAAAGTTCTATAGCCAAGCCAACTCCAGTTATGCAGCATAATAGAAAGCAGGACACGTGGGACTTCCAGATGTTGACAGAGCTTCACAACACACAGCTAACCCTGTGCTCCTAGCTTTTACCATCAACCCGAATCTCCAAGAAGCAGTCCCGTCATCGCCCCTGCCCGAAAGAAATACCTCTCTACTTTGAGACAACGCACAGTTCAATATTCAAGCCGCTGTAGGAAGTGGGCCAATCAGCAGAGAGTCACTGCCTCCTCTAGTGCCTCTGAACCTGAGCTTTCAACACCAAGTGCAAAGCGGCAGGTACGATAAGGATCCATGGTTCATGCATGTGACATCACAAGCTCCACCTTTAAGAGACAGTTTTAAACTCCCCCGCACCCCCCTGAGCACCTATGATCGTTAGGAATTAGTATGAAAGGCATCCCGACCAAGCCTCACAAGTTGCTAATTGTCCTCTAGGCAGCAAAGGCCGATAACGAGAATAAGGGTGAAATCTCTTACCAGCGGCTGCAACTTTGTCTTGCAACGTCCTTTGGCTGTGAAGGCCAGGGTGTCCTGACAAGGGCTGTATGCCCTCAGCCGTGCCAGTAGCCAGCCAGTGGTTGAAGATGATGCCACCTCCTCCAGAGGACATCACTACCAGAAGGTAACCACTTCCGCAGTGCCACCAGCATCTTGGGTTGTCATCACTGCCTGTTGTGTACTGTGCAATATGCAATCAGACTTGTATATCCTTCTGCGGAGATTTACTTCCTTCTACGGCAATGGCGTCGCCGCAAGTAGTTCCTGACGCTCACGTGATTCAAGATGGCGATGGGGTAAGTCTGCCACGGGCATGTCCGGCAATACACACGCATAATTGTGTGTTATTTCTCAGTCTATGCTTAACATTTTGGTCCACCGGGCTGGATTCGTGCCCGCATTTATTCCGTACAGTGAATTTGATACTTTTTCGGTCGTTTTACGTGTTCTGTGTAATTGAAGCTTTATCTCACGCATGTGCACAAACTACCGCCGCCACTCTGAATCCACTCATCACAGAAACATCCCAAGAAGGAACCAGTATTTTCTTCATCGCTGTCTAGTACATTTGTGAGTGATTTTGGGGTTCCGTGGAAATTCCAGGGAAACCATGTAGTTGCTCGTATTATTGTGTAATGTTCTATTACCAGCCTGTGCTGAACATGTGGGTCAGTAGATCAAGTGTTGATAATTTCTTGTTTGTTGTGTGGTCGATTGGTAGGTCCTAGACACGGGATTCAAAATTTTTTTTGGTGAAGTTCAAGTTTCAGGAGAGCAAACAAACACATTAACGAAGGGTGCAAGCTCTTGTTAAGGCAAAAGTCACGGTGAATTCCATTCATGAAGTAAATGCATTCGGTGCACAGCTAGATGCAATCGAGTCCAAAGTAAATACTTTGTGCAACAAACTTTTACAAATTGATCCCCTGCTGGATAACATAGACAAAAATGTGCTAACCTCGAAGCATGAGTCTTTCTTTACAATGTTGTCAGACGTCCAGATGCAACATAACCTCATTCTTGTCCATTCATACTGTGCCAGCTTTGTCAAACAATAATCTTGCCTCCACATCAGCAAATGTTAGACTTCCGGAAATTATTTTGCCCTCTTTCTCAGGGCAGTGGGAGGAGTGGCCAATGTTTTCTCAACTATATCAAGCTACAATCCACGACAGTCAAGCATTGGTCAACATAGAAAAATTCCAATACTTGTTAAGATGTCTCAAGGTGGAGGCTTTACAGTTGGTCAAAAATCTGCCTGATACTGCTGAAAATTATTTAGTAGCCTGGGAACTTCTTACATCCCAATACCAGAATGTGAGAAAACTCAACACCTTGTATATTAACAGGATTATCGATTTGCCTAGTGTCGACTCCACAAACCACCAACCCATTCAAAACTTTATCAAAACGTTCAATGAAAATGTTTGAGCCCTCGAAGGAATGGATTGTGACATAACATAGAATAATACAGCGCTTGCCACATTCTTGTTACGCAGATTAGACGTAGGTGTCACAACAAAGTTTGAAAACTCACGCACAGAAAATACTGACTTATTTCCTACTGTTTCAGAGCTGATTGATTTTCTGCGATAAAGGGTAGCAAAATTGGATTGTGCAGTTGATGTGAGAAAAGTTGGTGCTGGTCAAGTGCATCTGAAAACATCTCGAACCAAATCAGGTTACATAACCTCACAACCACGGTCGGTCCTTATTACAGATTCTGAACCTTAATTACCTAAGCCTTGCCCAGTTTGTCAGAACACCACTCACAGTGTTTACAAGTGCCCAGAGTTAGTCAGTGCATCACCCACTGACAGGCAGTCAATGGTTTGCAAAAGAAAACTCTGTTTCAACTATCTTGAAGGATTCCATGCAGTAGCTGATTGCGCGTCGTCTCACACATGTTATTGATGTAAACAAAAACATCATACTTTGCTCCACATCGATGGGAGATCAAATGTAACTTCAGGGTCTTGAAATTAAGTTTCTGCCAGCACTGAAGGTCCAAGCAGTATATCTGCATGTGTGTCAACCCATTATCGTAAATCTGTTTTGTCTACAACTCTGGTCAAAGTGTATGGTACCGATAACAAACACCATGTCATGCGCGGTCTGCTTGATAATGCAGCTCAGGCATCTTTCATATCTGAAGCATCTGCATAGGTACTGTCTCTGCCTCTGCATAAGTCACATGAAAGGGTGTTTGGCCTCTCTCAAGGTGCTGTAAATTTGAAAGGAATGATTAGTTGTAAGATACAATCCTCCAGGGAGCCTCAGTGTACCTTCAATCACTCACTCTTTGTTGTGTCAAAGATCACTATCAATCTGCCACGGGCTTCTGTAGAACAGCATATCCGTATCCAATTGGGCTCCCTTCCTCTGGCAGATCCCCACTTTGACAAACCTGCTCCAATTGATATGTTGTTAAGTGCTGATGTTTATACATGTGTGTGTTTGAGTGGCAGATTAAAATTAGGACAGCACATACCTGTGGTGCTGGAGTCTCAGTTCGGATGGGTACTGCTGGGTGAGTACCCAGAGTCATGCACAGATTCTGATCAAGACGTAATCTCAACGTTCATTGGCATGGAGGATCTGTTAGATGCGACTCTAAAGCGGTTTTGGGAAGTTGAAGAACCACCATGTCTTAATGCAAGTCGCCAGATGCTGACTACTGTGAGAAACATTTCGAGGAAACCCATTCGTGGGATGGCATGGAGAGATATAAGGTTCGTGGGGAATCGTATTTGAATGCTGAACGTAGGTTTCTGGCTTTAGAAAAGAAACTTTCATTACATCCTCAAATGAAGACCATGTACACAGATTTCATGACAGACTATTCTGAGTCAGGCCACATGAAGATGTATGTTCCCTCCACCTAGCCGACTGATGCTAAGGGGAGACCAGAATGTTTCATCCCACATCATGGTGTTCTAAAAATGTCTAGCATAACCACCAAATTGATGGTGGTATTCAATGGTAGTGCCAAAACCACCACTGGGGTCTCACTCAATGATGTTCTATTTCCAGGATTCAAACTTCAGGATGAAATCTGTGATGTTATTTTCAGATTCAGGTTATATAGTGTAGCATTATCCTGTGATATTAAGCAAATGTATCAGGAAATTTTAATCCAAGAGGCTGACCGACCATACCAACTCATTCTCTGGCGTGACAATCCATCCCTTTCACTCACAGTTTTTCAGTTGAATACCGTAACCTATGGTCTATCACCCTCTCCATTCCTGGCTATTCAAACACTACATCAGTTAGCCTTGGATGAGGGTGCCCAGTATCCTCTTGTAGCAAATGTTCTTCACAATCATATTTTTGTAGACAATATTGTTACGGGAGCAATGTCCATGGAGAAAGCGCATACTTTGAAATCCCAGCTGATTGAACTTCTGCATCAGGATGGGTTCGAACTCCGGAAGTGGTCCAGCAATCAGCCTCAGCTCCTCGATGATATTCCTGTAACTCATCAGGAAACCCCTCGAGATCTGGACTTTTCATCTGGCTCTGTTGTAAATGTTCTCGGGTTGTACTGGAACCCAGAAAAGGACTCATCTTCTTATCACTTGAGGATCACCACCAGGGTTACAACCAAACACTTTGTCCTTTTACAAACGGCACGAATATATGATCCTATGGGATGGTTGTCGACAATAATTGTGTGGGATAAGATGCTAATGCAGTGAGTATGGACTCAGGGCTTAGGCTGGGATAACCCTCTTCCATCTCTGGCCTTGGAGAAGTGGAACTAGTTATTTGATGGGCTAATAGAACTGGTAGTACTTAGTCTGCCTCGTTTCATGTGTCCTGATGTCGTCAGTGTGGAGCTGCATGGTTTCACGGACGCTTCAGAGAAAGCCTACGCAGCTGCTGTATATCTCAGGTGTGTGGATACTCGAGGGAATATGTATATGCATCTTATCCTGGCAAAGTCATGGGTAGCTCTACTCAAGCAGGTGCCTCTCCCTCGAATAGAATTGTGTGGTGCTCATTTACTGGCCAAACTTATGCTCTATTGTCATGCCTTCCTGGTACAGCACTTAAATGTCACTGCTATTCATGCCTGGACCGATTCCAGTATTACTCTGACTTCGATAAAGACCCAGCCCCACTTATTGAAAACATTTGTGGCAAATCGTGTTGCACAGATCCAGGACTGGGTCCCTCCCCAGCTTTGGAAACATGTCATTTCCAAAGACAATCCTTCCGATTGTGCCACCTGTGGCATGCTGCCTCATGAACTCCTCTCGCATGACTTGTGGTGGTATGGCCCTGGCTGGTTAGTCGACCCTCCAGAGCAGTGGCCAGTGTCCACAATTAATCAGATGGACGAGATCCCAGAATCAAAGTCTTCTCAGTTCGCACTAATTACCACAAATGAAATTTCCAAAGAACTTCTAGTATTGCAACAAATTTCCTCCTGGCCCAAGCTGGTTCGTGTCATGGCATATGTCAAGCATTTAAGAAACAGCCTTGTATCAGTGGCATCCTGTCTCCTGCAGAACTGAAAGAAGCCACTGCTTTGGTATGCAAATGTATTCAACAGGAGCATTTGTTACAGGATTTGAAATGACTCAAAGAGGGTAAACCTTGCTCATCACGAGTGCAGCGTTTGGCACCATTCCTGGATGGAAATGGTGTGCTCAGGGCGGCCGGCCGTTTGTCACATGCCAACAAAGAATTTTCAGTAAAACATCCTATCATAATACCTAAAAACCATGAAGTGTTGAAGCTTTGGTAGACTACTACCACATTAAGTATTTGCATGTACCACCTCTGTTGCTGCATTCAATTTTGTCACAACAGTTCTAGATTCTCTCAGCATGGTCCTTGGTTCGTTTGAGAGTTTTTAAGTGTGTACGTTGTTTTCGTTGTCGGCCTGTAAACAATCCCCCATTGATGGGCGACTTGCCTTCTGAACGTGTCACATCTGCTGGAACCTTCGAACCGACTGGTGTGGACTATGCTGGATCTATCACCATAAGGCTCAACAAGCTGCATGACATGGTCACCCAGAAAGCCTATCTCTCCATTTTCATCTGTTTTGTGACAAAAGCCATAAACATTGAGGTTGTTACAGACGTGACAGCTGACAGTTCTGTTGCAGCTCTTACCCGGTTTGTATCACGGAGAGGTTTGTGTGCTCATCTCCACTCTGACTGTGGGACCAATTTCATAGGAGCTTCAAAACAGCTCAGGCGATCTTTCATCCAGCTCCCCGGTCTCCACTCCTGGAAAACTTATCCTTGGCCCATTCAATTAGTTTTCATTTTCTCCCTCCTGCCAGTCCTCACCACGGAGAATTGTGGGAAGCTGCTGTAAAATCATCTAAGGCGAGTAATTGGGAACCAAATTCTCACTCTGGAAGAACTGATTACGCTCTGTACTAGAGTTGAAGCAGTCCTCAATTCCAGGCCCCTTGTCTTCACACCCAAATGACTTTGCCACCCTCACACCTGGACACTTCCTCATTGGTAGACCTCTGGTAGCTGTACCAGAGTCCTCCAAAAATAGTGACATACATCTATCGAGAAGGTGGAAGTTGGTGTGCGCATTAGCAAACCAGTTTTGGGAGTGATGGTATGGAGAATACCTGCAGCAGCTGCAACCTAGGGGTAAGTGGCAAACCCAACAACCAGCACTCGAAGTTGGAGATCTTGTTCTTGTGGGAGAAGAGTGCTTACCACCCCTTGGCTGGTGCCTAGCTAGAGTGGTGAACATTCATCCTAGAAGAGACAGTGTGATCAGAGTGATGGATGTGTGCACTAACAAGGGACAGCTGTGTAGGCCAGTACACAAGCTGTATCGTCTACCTGCATAATGAAGTCTGCCAGTGGTGTCATGTAAATATGTATAGTATCTAAAGTGTAAAACTGTGTTGTGACTTGTTGGAATGAATCTCGGAGACCTTTGTGGTCTCGACGGGTAGTATGTTGCGTATTGGACAATATGCAATCAGACTTGTGTATCCTTCCGTAGAGATCTACTTTCTTCTACGGCAATGGCGTTGCCAAGTAGTTCCTGACGCCAGTGTGATTCAAGATGGCGACGGGGTAAGTCTGCTGCGGGCGTGTCCGGCAATATAAACGCATAATTGTGCGTTATTTCTCAGTCTATGCTAAACACAGCCAGTGGCTTCAGCATGTCATCATATCCCTCCTACCCCCGTCTACCCAGATAAACCAACACCACGACAGTGTTGTCTCTTAAAGATACCCCCATAAGGCCTTAGCCCAGCAACATCTTTGCCAGTTGGGTAAAGAACGTAGTTTGTTTACACTACAAGATTCCCTCCGGACAAACCCTAATTAAGGTTAGGATCACTTGGGTTATTTTCAGTTTAAATAATTTTTATTTAAATATTTCTGAATTATTAAAGTATCACAAACATATTAAGTAATCAGGTTGCCTTCGCCCTAGTTCATTTAACTTCCTCAGTTATTTGATTATGTAGTGAATATTCATGTCGGATTTATTTCACATAGTAAATTTACTTTTACCGCATTGTACTGTAATGCTTATAAATTACTTGAATGTACTGAACATCATATATTATCGTTTAAATTCTAGGATCTTCTCAATTCTGAGTATTAACATCTTCTTTGTCCTGAGAGTTTTGAGAATTAGTTGAATTTAATTTCTGTATACGTAAGGTAACACCAACTTCGCAAACAAAGCATACGGCAAATACAAGTAACACCAAGCGGTATTCCGAGTTTGGCCACAGTAATGCTCAGTGTATTGCATTGGCTAATCTTCAAGGGAGCCCTTCACTAGGAACTCAATACACCCAGATATTACGACTATCTACATGAGCCCCCACTGTACAAACCTTTGGGCTAGTGAATGGCTAGAAGGGGTTATACAGTAAGACACGTTGGGCATAGCCATGTATCTGGACGAACACTGTAGAACCGCTATATTACCCGGCTTCATCTTACGTATATTTATTTCATTTGCATGTTGTCCGAGTCTTTTCAAAACGGCCTCATGCTGCAAGCTCAGAAGAGCAGACAAAAGAATAAATTGAAACTAGCTCTTAGAGGATGAAATAAATAATATAATTCCTGAAACACAAGAAAGTGATTCGCTTTTTCATTAACCTCCAGTGTTGCATGCAGATTGTCTTATGAATATTTAGTACTATTACATTGTGGTAATTCAGTAGTTGGAATAGAACCCTCCAATCTCACTGAGGAATACATTGACATTCCCCCCACTTCATCGAGCAGCAAAAGCACTTCTCCGCCGCAACCAGAGCCGGCCGCCGTTCCTCAGTCGGCTGTCCCAGCGCGTCGATGGGGCCAAGGAGAGCCTGTTACTTCAGATACCACAGGTAACCTGTCAGAGAAGTGTATCATCAGCAGTGTTTGACTTTATCCCCTTACGTAAACCAACACACCCAATGCTTTAAACTGGCTCTCTGCCCAAGAGGGATTAGATCCTCTGGGTGTGATCACTGCGACATTAGCGTCATAATATTTGAAGGCAACCACAACCTCTGGTACCCGCACAGTGTACGATAGAACACTCAAATTTAGATTACTTATCTGGGTTTCAGTCCCCAAGCCACATCCAACAAATTCACCACAAAAACGCTCCACTTGTAACCTCACCTACCTGCGTGGGAAGAGACCCACTACCGAGCTAAGGCAGGGACTTGTGTGCAACCTCCAATTGATTTCTAAGTTAAGTAGTCTTTTATTTGGTTTACCTTAGTGTTTACACACATATTGATGATTGAGGTTTAATCCTCAAGTCACCGCCCTAGCTGGTAGTCTGCCAGCTCTTAGGATACAAGGAGAAGATTCCCCTTGTATCTGGTGGTTTAAAACGCTTCAGCAGAAAAGATGAGTGAAGTCGGCAGTGTTCACAAATACCTTGCGAATGTTTAGTGCGTGATTATTACATTCCAAAAAAAATACTTGTCTATTATATATACAAACTATTTACTTTTGTCATATCAGCAACATTTTTTGTTAGAGATGTCACAGATGATACACGTAGGCGTGATTCTGCCCGTGAACAAACACCATCGCGATTCAGCTCGATATATAGTATATTAAATTGTACATGCAACTATAATCTTACAACCTTGATACCAATCAATTTATGAATCGTTCTCACAACGTAAACTTTCGTTAATGTTTTTTAGAGTCAACAAAGTGATCACAATGCAAATAGTTTTGTTATCTGCATATGTGTGAAGTAAACGAGACATAATGCTGTATAACACATTAAAAATTGTGAAACTTAATGTTTGTAAGAGTTTTCATAGTAAATGAAGCTAGCACTGTGGTTTTAGATATACTTACACAAGCTAATTTGTCAGTGTTTCGTAAATAAGGAATTATTAAAGAATTTCCCTAATAAACATAATTTCTCAAGTATTTCACATTATTTCGCATTCATGAACATTTCCAGGGCCTAGCTACGTGGCTGTAAATGAGAATGTCATTAACCATTTGGTAACACAATTAATTAACTGCTGTACATAATTTTTTCAGCAATTCTGGAACTTTGTCAACTACCACAGGAAAGCAACAAAAAAAAAAAAATATGGCGACATGTACTAACCAAATACTAAGTTGTAGGAGTCAGGGTGGGGGAAGTATTTAGCATTTAAGTCACTCACTGCAAATGGCACTTCGGACTGGTATGGTGTAGGAGACAAAGAGGCAGAATAAAAGCTCTGCTGCTCATCATCAATCCCTTGTTTGGTCTCATCACTCTGCATTGATGACTGTGTAGTTTCTGCAAGTGGGCGGCGAGGACTGTATGGTGTAACTTCATCAGACTCTGCAAGTATATTACATACCAACATTGGCTAACAATAAAGTTTTAAAATCCAAAACTTAAAAATTAAAGAATTACTAATTATAAATTTTACAAATTAAAATTACAAGTGTGGAATTCTTTAAATTAATTACGTATTAAATTGTATGTACAAATGCTATTATCCAACAGAACTACTCAACTGTCTACAAAAATGTTAATTATATTCATGTAGCATACATCATCTTCCTTTGGAAGTAGCCCATGTACTTTATAATATTAAATATAAGTACGTGGAAAATGAAGTACAAACAGCACAAATTTTCTATAACAACACTTCATGGTGAACAGTTAAGCTTTGATATTTGCATGAAATATTGCTGGATTAGATACTAGGTAACAAAGAACGAAAATCTCTCCCTTAACCTTACCAGTCATAACACATTTGGTCCCAGTTGATATTGGCTGTTCACAGTTAATTGGGTACTTTTGAAACCAAACTTAGGAAAATCTCGCTGCCTCTACCTGCATATATTTTAACAGGCACACTGACTGGCACGTGCCACGCAAAGTTAGCAACAACTTGATGAACCATGAATGATGTCATTATCTCATCTAGCCTTGCCACAGCTACAGCCCCCTCCTAAGAAGTACCGCTACGCCGTACACGCCTCAGCACACCTTCAAGCCAGAGTTGGCTTGCCCAGCTGTTGCCGCATGTCACGCTTCAAACCACTTCACATCACGTCGCAGCTCTCTACCCCTCCAGCCTTTGGTCGCGAGAGGGTAAATCTCTGCAGCTCTCTTTTGTTCTCTTCTCTCTGCATTCTCTATTGGCCCCACATAGCAGTCCCGAGCTGACCCTGTGCACCGCATATAAATAGGACTTGCAGTCCTCAGTTCGATGCTGTCTCGCGCCAGTCTAGTTGCAGAACGGCATGCTACCCAAGAGCCACCAGACACCGCGTCTACCATTGCAGAACATCACTCTGCCCGAGAGTCAATCTACTTCAAGTCGTCACTGCCATTCGCAGCACCATTGAGAGTTTTCACTCAGTACGATGTCGCCTCGCTGCCCGCCAGCACACCGAAGCCTGCCGCACTCCCAGCTACCTTGTAACTCAACTGCAGTTGACTCGAGAATGAGTACCTATGACTTGGGGTCATCTTAACCCCTCACAGTGTCGTGTCCTCCAAGACTAGGTAGATTACCAGTCTGCAACAAGGATCTGCCCTTCAGGCCTTAATCAGGGAACAATCTGGTTTATGTGTGTTTGATTGAGCAATCAATAAAATACGCACTAAACTGATTTGGTTGAGTTGTCTCTTCCAGCACTCTTATTTTCCACACTTTGCCCCCGCTATTTCCTGTTTCATCTCCAGTCCTAGTAATACTCTTATTACAGGATTAGCCACGAGCCGAAACCACATCCTCAACATCAACTTTTGGGGAACTGCCTCAAAGTGCAGCTAGGAAGCTTGTCTTCTTGGGCCTAAATAGAAGAGTTGTCACTTGGAGTATCGCCCTTCCGATAAGTGCCTGGGTCTGAAAGCAACGCCTCGCTTGCCAGTGGCCTATTCCACCAACAGACTTTGCAACTTTGCACTTTGCAAAATTGGCAAAGTGCAGTGTGAATGTTCCATGAAAATTTTAAACCTCTTTGCATATTGTGAGCCAGTTTGCAAAGTATTTGCATTGCTTTGTTTACGTGGATGTTATAATTAAATGCAATATAAGCAGTTATGAGTAAAAGAAGGGAAACAGTACAGAAAAAGTTGCCTGTGTTAGAGATTATGAAGGAAAAGAAAAATATTTTGTTTGGAAGTTTTTCTTGTGAAATAACACAAAAAGATAAAGTGGAAGAATGGACTGAAATGCTATTGAAGGCACAGTCGGTTCAGCTTGCTGGAGCTGACAAAACATGGACATATATCAGAGATAAGTTGCGGGGAGTGTGGAAATGCCGAGCACTGGTGAGTTAATGTGTATACATATGTAAGGAATATACATTCTACGATAATGGCAGCTACGTTACGTGTGGCAGTACGTACATTTAGGGTTATGTAACGAGTAAAAATTTAGTAAAAGTGCAGTATAACCCTCATCACCTTTTCTACTGTTATTTTTGTATTATAGACACTCTGCAACATGATAAAACGTGAAGTTGTTAGGTTAGGTTACATAGAGTATTAAAATGTTTTCGGAAAGTATCAATGTAATGAGCTAGACAACAATACCTAAATATGCTATTTATTTACACAAAGGTACTTTAAATTGCTTAAAAATCTCAGCTGTAATGTATGACACACACATGTTACAAGTACACACACAGTAGGTATAGGGCCTACAAACAAATACAACACAGTAAAACAACAATTTTGACACTGAAGTATTTTTTTTACTTTGTGATTCCAAAATGTGGGAACAATACATAGAAGTATGAATTGTAGGCATCAACATTAAAAACATTGTCATGTGCTTTATTTGTGTATTCCATAGATTGAAAATAAAAATACTTTATAATATTTCAAACGTTTAACACTTTTTTTTGGGTAGCTCCTAGTACTTCTCTGAATAGAAAACATATGCTATAATAAAATATACAACAACAATTTGGGTTAACAAAGTAGCATCCCCATGTCAATAAAAATTCGTCTAAAATATACCTTTTAAATAAGTCAGCAGTTGAAATAATCTTGCCAGTTATTATTTCACAGATATAAATCATAGCGTGTGTGGTTATTAACTCTGTCGTAGAGAAGAACCCTACTAACTGTATATTTGTGTATATTATATACTTCACATGACATTAAATTGGAACTTGTCCAAGCTGAACTTTATTACAGAAAATTAATGTGTTACAAATTGGAGAGAGTTGGTGTAAGGTTACAGTTGTTCCTCACTTATCATCTCACTCATTATTCATTTATCTTACTTGTTTCATCATAAATTAACGTATCCTTAAAATGACCATCCATGTATGTTTTCTATTTAAAACATGATTTTATTAAGGCTGTCAAGAATGGAACTTCGTTGTAAGATCTTTATGTGAAACTGCAGAGTTTATCCACACTCTACCATGTGTTTTTAAGTAAATGTTTGATATATTTGCAACGCACATACAAGCTGATGAATTCCTATTAAATTTCTCATACACTTCATGTCGACATGGAGAACAATTTTATGACCATATAAAATGCCAATCTCACGAATGGTTGCTAAGTTGAGCTTTTGTCTTTGAGTTGGTTTGGAACATTTTGAGTAGAATGTTTGGCTGGAGAAGTAAAAAAGTTATTACGTTCTCGAGATGATGGCTGCATGACTGGACGAGGTAGTTTCCACGATGGAGAAGGAGAACCAGAAACTGATTAAAAGGATGATGTCTCATTGGTCTGGAGTTCCGTTCAACTGCTGAGAACGGCTTCTACTTACATGGTGATGAGATGAACTGGGGAGTCTGCCTGAATCATATTCAGAACTGCTCTGGTTCCCTGCGCTTCGAAGGCATTGAGAACTTCTAATCTACTAGTCGTCGCAAATTAATTTAAGATTGGAATATCCTATTTTGCATGCAGTATCAGCTTAAAACTAAGAATGTGTTTCAAAGTACAGTAGCAAGCTAATCAGATACCCATAGGCTAGAGAGAATGAACCAGATATTGTGAATATAAAAAGGAATGAGCTATGACTGGTAGGACACTTACATATTTAATTTATTAGCAATTTTCAAGAAACAGTGCAAGATTATTAAAGTGACAGTTGCACATCATAATTTCGCAATCATGCAAACAGATGAATGTGTGTGAGGATGATGGTAATCGTTTTCAAGTCATTAAAACTAAACTCATCTAATATATTTTACATAACTGGCAGCAGTTTTATAATCATCGCTTTGCTAGTTTAATTATTGAATATTATTTTAATGTGAAACCTGTACTTTTTCAATAAAAATAGTTTGCTTAGTCTTATTAAAAAATTGGTAGAATATTTTAATTTTCTGGTGTTCTTTGTATGTAGAGTGCTTAGTTGAGATGCACTAGTTCAGAATAATACATATGAACAACTGCTATTTTTAAAGATGATGTGTAACATGAGTTCTTATAATTACTTATTCCACTTGAAAGCGATACCAATTGTAATATTCTTCATCTATTCATCTGAAAAGGCGCTCTTTACATATTTAAATTGCTATAATTTAATTTAATTGTACATTCACCCTTGTGTTATGTTTTCACACTATCATCATTTTACATCACAATAATTTTTTTATTTCATCACCCGTTACTCTCCACTACATTGGGTTTGCCACCTTCTGAGATCACGCAAGCTATTGCAAATACAACAATGGTTGGACAGGAAGAAGTAATTATCTTAACTGTATCAGATCATGTACTTCTAAATCTTAATATTAATTCTTCACAAGATGGTGTATAATAGCATGCTAAAACAATTTTTAATTATTGCTTTTTGTCATTGACTATTAGTCTGGATATTTGTAACATGCAGTAGGCAATTTACATATTTCTTTGTGAGTAAGTAATAATACAAATTTTAGCATGAAACAATCACAATTCAAATTGAAATGCATTAATAATAAGAAAATTCGTATTGGAATGGAGTACTGTAAATGCCTGTGCATAAAAATATTGGAAATTTGCAATTAATATACATTACATCTCAGTTAAGATGACACAAACAACGTTTCATTCTTACTCTTGAAAATATGTCAGCAGTGAGTCCAAGCGCTCTTGAGCTCTAATTGCTATTTCAACTGCATCTAAAATGATAAAGTTGAGGAAAACAATAACAACTACATCACCTTCATTGCCAAGTAAAAAAACTTCATTTGGGTCTGAATCGCAAGCAATGTTGTGAAGTACTGCTGTAGCTAACACAACTTTAGCTGCTCGTTCAGGAATCATTCTTAGATTATTCAGACATGGGTACCGCTCTTTCCATATACCAATTGCGTTCTCTACAATCCTCCTCGTCCTTTTAAGGCATATGTTAAACCGTTGTTCAACAGGAAGATTAGGATTTCTGTGAAGTGGCGGTATCAACCATTCCTTAATACCGTCACCTAACACAACCGTGCTTGGATATGGCTTCCAACAATTTTCAAAACGGTTGTGTATAGCAGAGTTCCTCAGTACCCTGACATCATGGACACTGCCGGGCCAGTTTGCATTAATACTGTAGAATTTGTAGTCTGGGCCACAAATTACCATTACATTTAGTGAGTGGTCTCCATACCTATCAGCATAGACTTCCTCATGAACTGGGGGTGCATCAATATTTATTAGCATGCCATCAATAATATCACAAATGGATGGAAAACCACCTTTCAATAAGAAGTCTCGCATGATATTTGCTGTGTTATGTGGCCAGTTTACTGTTGCTTGTAATAGGACCTCTACAATAGTATCCACAACTTTACCTACCGACAGGCTCACAGTGGACTTAGCTACATCATGTATAGAGGCAACACCATGCATCCGTCCCCTATTGCCTAGCCAATGTAGGCATAACAGCAATTGTTCCCTGGGAGATAAGCATTTACTTCTTATTGTTTGGTGTTGCAAGTGAGGCGCAATTGCATTAAAAATTAATTCAACTTGTTCAGCATGTAATCTAAAACACTCTTTAAATTGAAACGCATATCCAATTTAAAAATTGACTCTGGGTTTGTACACCTTACGAGGTTGGTGGCCTTAATCTGACTCATCACTAGAATGCAGCAAATTATGTCTTATGACTGTCAATCGATACCTACCACACAAATTTCAAATATCTTAACCACAAATGACAAGTGAATGTAATCCTTCACTACATATTGAGTTTTTAATAAACATAAACGCACAATGCAAAGTGAATCTATCCTTTGCATAAAACTACACAACTTTGCAAAGTATTCTTCCTTAGATTTGCAAAGTTTGACTATGGTGGAACAGAAACAAGTTTGAGAGTCTTTTCACTTTGCACTTTACAAATTTTACTTTGCAAATTTCAATTTTTGTGGAACAGAAATTAGAATGAAAAGTGCGAAGTGAAAAGTTGCAAAGTCTGTTTGTGAAATAGGCCACAGATCACCTGCTTGGAAACAATAGGCAAACACCTGAGGAGTCTCCCACACTATGTGACATCCGGGTCCGCCAGCGACGTCTCGCTCGCCAGAGAGCCACGGGAGTGGTCACCCTTGCCCTGCTACTGTAACTCTCAGTTTGGTACTTGGGTCTGCCAGCGATATTCCGTTCGTCAAGCCACTAGACTGAAGGCCAGTAGTCAGGCCACCTACCTAACCACAGACCCAGCACCCTACACTCCATCAGGCTGTGTCTTGGCCACCCACTATCTGCCCATCTGGTCTAACCCCCCCCCCCCCCCCGCCCGTCTTATGTATCACCATATGGCTGGGCGGGGAAAAGCTGCCAAGCAGGGGCTAGCTTAGGCTGGGGTTCTGAAGAGTAGTGGTTCAGATGTCTACCAGGTATACACCTGGAAGAAAGAGGAGGCTGCAAGTCAGAGGGTCTGCATCCAGTTCGTCAAGCTCCACCTTGAACCTCATCTGGCATGTACCACGTGTAGCATCTCCGCTGCTACCAACACTGCCGATGAAGCCACCTACCTCTGTCTGGCCAGCCAACGTTACTATGGCAGTCAGACCCCTAAATGTCACACCCACTTATACCCACTCGCCCAACGCTCGCAAGCGCATCACCAAGGCTTAATG
Organism: Dryococelus australis; assembly: GCA_029891345.1. Classification (NCBI taxonomy): domain Eukaryota; kingdom Metazoa; phylum Arthropoda; class Insecta; order Phasmatodea; family Phasmatidae; genus Dryococelus; species Dryococelus australis. The sequence goes on along the minus strand of CM057005.1, from coordinate 63,031,686 downwards.
CTCAGTTACAGAAGCGGCCAAAGACAACAGCATAGGCCCCAGGAAAAACCCAGTGCAAGTGGTGACCACTGCTTCACCGTTGTACAAGGGAAGAAGTACCTCGGCATCATCCTCCAATTGCCATTCCCGCTAAGGGTGAGTGACATGGCAACAAACTGAGAGAGTAAGTTCATGTTTTAACATTGAATTGAAGATGTCATGTAAACACTTGTGAATACTCATGTGATTTCTTTAGTTCCTGTTTTTTCAAGTAAGTTTAAGAATTAGCAAATTTTAAAAATATTTACTTCTCTTACAATTTTACAGATTCACTTGAGAAATGCATGAATAAAGTAATAAGGCTCATGAAAATGTTAATTTTACATATGGTGAAAAAATACACTACATCAGGCCAGCAGTTTTAATGGATTTTATCTGTTTTTACGGACTTTTAACTTTAGAAACAAATAAAAAAAGTGTGTTTTTTTTTTTTTTGGTGAGCACATACAACACTAGCAGTGCCCACAGCGACACTGACACATTTGTTTGACAGATTCTTACAACAGGGGTGAATAATTAAACAAAATATTTTGGACATATGCCATTGCTTCAATAGTGTATGTCCAAAATATTTTGCTTAATTATTTACTGGCGCGAGTATACAGTTATCGACATATTTATGTTCCTGCCTGTATGATCTCATGCAAATAAGGTTAAGGGCATTATTGAAAAGAACCTTTGCAGTTTTGCATTTTGCATTGAAATCACAATGGTGAGGAAACAAAAATTATCGCAGATACGGTCAGTGTATAAACATAAGTATGAATGGAGAAAAGAATTATGGTTTGTACATTTCAAACAAAAAACAACTACTTTAAATATGTATGTGTCCTTCATATCTAAATTTTTTCTGTAATCTGCAATTTTTTTAATTCCAAGGATTTTAAAGGATTTGACCCAATGATTCCAGGATTTTACAGGATTTTTATATACAGGAACCAGGATTTCAGCTTCAGGGCTGGTGGCAGCCCTGCACTACAATCATACAAGTAGATACTAGGCAGGACTTTCAAAAGTGCTCAGTTTACCATGAATAGCATATAACTGTTATTTTTATCACACTGACGGGTAGACCTACGAATTAACAGCCATCTTATATTGAACTTCCACTATATAATAAAAATTTATGTAAGAGTCACACTTTACCTTTGATCTGACCAATTTTGATGTTTGAGTATTCCATCCCACCACCTTCATCTACAACTGATGTGCAGCAGCTTTCCTCGTCATCATCCTCATCCTCTTGCTGCTTGTCCATGGCAGGTTCAGGCTTCTTGAACACTTTATTTGTGAGGGAGCTGGAGAATATGATACCAGGCTGACTCTCATTCACCCACTTCTCCACAGAAGAAGTTGAACTCATTTCTGCAGCATCCCCATCAGTGTCCAGCAGAGAACTGAGATCATTTCCAGTATGAGGTGGAAGAATGCTCATCTGACCTGGTCACAAAAAATGGTATATAATTTAAGGACCCATTGCAAAACTGTTTACACTGTTGTAATTTCAATTTATGTTTACACTCTACAATAAACAATACAGAGAAATTTGGTGTATATATGTTATTTTATAGGACATAAAATACTGTACAGAACAAACAAGCAAAATCAAAATCACTCTAGTAGTGTCACCTATCCTGAATATTATTAATGAATTATTCAGAAATATGGGCAAAATATTTTCTTATATGGAGCATGTGCAAACATGAAATATTTCACTGAAACAATGGTCTTGCTCACAGCTAAAATACAGTACCTATGTAGAAGTACTGAATGTGTGTGTAAACTGCTTAAAGATTACGTACTACAAAGCAGTTAAATATTAATTTTAGGTTGTAATCAAAACAGCTCAAGTAAAATAAAAAACTTTTCCCAGTGTCATTTTTTGCTTTTATATTAATCTAAACTTTTACACAGTCTGCATGCATTTGCAGTGAGATAATTAAGCTTAAAAAAATACCACGTAAACACATAAAGGTACAAAAAACCTATACACATGGGAGAAAAACTCACTGAGGGAGCGATGTGATAGCTTCTCACTGCCCTCAGCAACATAAACTTGACTCCTAGTGACGCCTTGTGGGGATAATAACACAGCTACTAGATTGTTGGATGGGGACTGGAGAAGTTGATGAAGGGTTTCTAAAGCAGCAATCACTACATTATGGTCAGGATGTACTGTGTAATGTAGACACAGCTCGTAAACCTGTAAAACAAAACACACACATAATGTTTCAATATGTAATCATTTAAAAGACCTTTTATTTTCACATTTAAAGACAATTAGTTCATATATATTAGTTATGAAAATTTCAGTTTCTTTGCGGAGACTGTTAAAATAAGCTTAGTGGAAAATTTTAAGTATTTGGTACAAGAACCATACAAAGCAGAGCCATTTTTAGCCTACTTTCAGAAGGAGAATAAGCTTATGAGATCAATTTCTTGCATGTGTGTGTGTGAGTGTGTGTGTGTGTGTGTGTGTGCATGTGTGTGTGCTCCTAAAATCTTCTGAACCAATGAACCTAATTTTACCAAACAGATATTTATAATTTTTACCGGGTAATTATTTTCATAATGGTGGCCATTTTAATATTTAGGATTTTATATCATGCATTGGCATTTGGTATGTTGACAGTGCATCATTTACGCATTGAAATTAGAGACAGATACTGTTGACGCACTCCTCTTTCGCCCTAGAAAGCTATAACTACTTACATCTCCTGAGTGAGTGCCCATGATCGCACTCTTGCTCTAACTCACTCGGTCAATAAAGCAGTGTGTTCTGTTAGGGTACGCAACCTATGGTGGGCTGTTCTAGGCGGAGGAGAGTGCCGATTCCCTCCAGTATTGAATGAGTCTCATTTTCTCAGTGAGATAGTATTTGGGTAGTGTTTTTGCCTGGCGGGTCATGGATCTGCCCATGCTGGGAGATCTGGGGGTACACTGACTCGTCAATGGGTTGAGAGATGGTGGAGCAGAATCAAACCCCAGGGTGAGTTTGTTCGTAAAGGCTTCCCCCTCCCTCCACCGCCCAGGGAGCTTGACCTTACCGTAAAGGTTGCCAAAAGTCATGACGCCAGATGTCACTAATAAATAAAATGTGGACGTTTAGTAACGAGATGGGATGAACCAAAACTGCCCTGAGGAACTCCTATTCAGTTTCCCTTACGCTACTGGGGTGTTTGTATGGGGATGGCCTGGTTGGTTTCGCATTGGGACAATCAGTTAAGGCTGTTACTGCCTTACATGTGCATAAAGGCTTTGGGGGAATAACAATAGTGAAGACATTCCCGGCAGCAGTATGTACTTGAGACGTTATGCAGGGTGTGTTGACATGATGTGGAGGGTGTGTTACTAACGGGGCACGGTCGTGGCATGTGTTTCACTTCTTGCTTAGGTTCAAGGCGTATTACATAACTGAGGTGTTCTAGGTCTGTCCACTGCCAACAAGTCCCTAGCAAGGAATCTAAGTATGAACTACAGTCGTTTGTAATGGGTGGTAATTCCTCGACTGGGTTAAACCATTTCTTTATAGGCCGAGTATATGGTGGAGTAGGCTCACTGTCCTGGATGGAGGTTGTAACAACTGCAGGCTGATTTAGTTCACGTTGTAATGCCCATCGGAATAGACGTCTTAGTTGGCTGTTGCGTCCACCTCCTTTCTTGTGCATTTGAATAATTAATAATAAATAATAAAATATACAAATTTTATAATTGGCTTGTAACAATTACTAATAATTATGATGGTGAGCTCGCATCCTATCAGTGCCGCTTAAGCCCTTCTGGGTTCTGTCTTTTACAGACGCACCAAGGTAATGAGCGAGTTTGAGAGACAGAAGAGATGGGAGTGTTTCTTGGACAAGCTCGGATGCACCAGACACCTCTCAGGAGTTCCCGGTCTTGTTCAAACTATAGCCTTATTCAGGCGCCAGGAATCCCAAGATGGTTCGATCCACTCATGTCTAATACTGAACGGTCGCTGCGTTTCTAATGAGCCCCAAGTTGCATTGAACCAAATTACACTTATTCTGATTAAAGTAATGACAAGGAAGAAAATAATTGATTTACGAGAATTCAAATTTGCTACAAATGTATTCATTATATTCATAGTGAAAACACGGGATGCGTGTCTCTGTATAAATAATTTTAAGAATTATAAAATTATTTAAATGTATTATTATGGCAGGTGAAGGTGAATCTGCAAAATGAGAAATATATAACTTCAAATTTCTAATTGCAATTTAAATGCACGTAGTGAAGGGTGGCGACCGCCTGTCCGCATATGAGTGGGCAGTACAATTCCCATTTATTTTCAGCATGTCTGTAGTTGTCTGCACTGCTTGGATCAACCCTATAGCCACGAGATTCATTGCCTGCCAGTGTGTGACTTGCCCTGAATTGCTATCATTACTTGATGATGGGGCAAAGTTGTAGAGTAGAGCACGCATGCTCGTGGCACAGTAGAGTGACATGCGTCACTGTTATTTGTCTGCCATTCTGAAGATACCATTTTTAAAACATCTCGGAAACTACTAAAACATTTCCCACCAAATTTAGCATGTATAGTCTATTCACGGTATCTTCACACTTTTTGAATCAAACCTTTGAAAATCACACCATGTATTACATGTTTCATTATTTCCTATTATTTTGTGTATCATAAGGGTTTTGTATTTTTCTGAACACAAGAGTACTTTATTTTTTATTAAATTAAAGTTTTTACTCATATTTTATATATAAATTAAAATATTTCATCAGTAATTAATAAGAATAAAAGCAGTGAGAAACCATGTGTGTTGGTAGCACCTAGTAACAAACAGTTCTCATACAAAATATTATTACAACTGAGTGTGCAAGGATTCAGTGCGTTGTCCTTTGGTGTAATTTTCAAGACTTAGCAAAGCTTGATTTGCAAAGGCGGAGGAATATCCTGGAAATAGAACTTTAGCACGGCTTCAGAAAAGTGTGAAGCAACCGTGAGTGGATTATAACTTATAAGTAATATTGCAGTAAGCCATGTATGCTTGTATTTAAATAGCTAAAGCACATATTTTCAAAATGGTGGCCACATGAACATTTTGCTGTATCTACGAAACCATACAACCAATCTCAATTTAACTTTGTATATCGGTAGTATATATTACATCGACAAGATATGTGTATACAGAGCCTCTTTTATCCACCATTTTGTAAGCTAGCACCACAAGATAAAATAAAATTTTTGTCGCATTTTGAAAAACAATACTGATTTCTATCAAACTATCAAACCAAGCAGTACTACAGTAGGCCATGTAAACTGACATGATTTAAATGTGCCAGGCATTTATTTTCAAAATGGCAGCCATTTAAACATTTGAGCTTACTACACTATATATCTGAAACCATATAAGAAATTTCAGCATGATTTTGTGTGCTGGTAGTACCTATTACAATCATCATATGCATCTACATAGAAATTATTTTATCTGCCATTTCAACATGAAAAAACACTATATCAACAAAAACCATGTAAAAATTTTAACTTAATTTGGCATGTTCGCAGTATCTATTACATCCATCACATGTGTCTATTCAGAGCCTGTTTTTTTCACCATTTTGTAAGATAAATCCAAATTAAAAAGTTTATATGTAATTTTTCCGGAAGAAATCATATGAGCTATACTTTTGCTGTCCATCTAAATTTGTATGACTTAAAGGCGGTTGTCATGTATTTTCAACAGCAATGTAAATATTTTAGGTTACAGTGCCACATCCCAAACAATTTCAACCCATCTTTATATGCTGGCAGTATCTATGGCAAACATTGACTATGTTAATACATACCTAGACTTTTGTCCACCATTTGTAAAGATAGCTCCGCATAAGAAAATGGGGCTTTTATGCAATATCCGAGGTACCAATCACACTATTCCCACCAAATTATGTACACAAGTATTGCTACCATTAGGACATGTAAACCTACATGATTTAAGAGATCCATACTGATGCATGACTGTTTCTCCGGATACCTATATGCAACCACGACTATGTCTCATCTGTGCATATCTCCTTGGCGCACCAGGCGCGATATGAACCAGTACAAGGTCTACCAGAATGCCTACAGGTTATGTCCCTTGTTGCAGGAAGTAATACAGACTTATCAGTATTTTACTGTTCGTCACAGTCTGAGAGCCACACTAACCCCCCTCCCCTTACCAAAGAGAAGATGAGTGAACCAGTGGCCGAGTGGCCAAAACCAACCCCCACAGTCAAGTAGTTGGAGAGCGTTCTGAGGAATAGGGCCACCAGCAGATACCGCAGCAGACAAACCTTGGCTCCGCCTCCAGTGATGTCCTGACCCCCTCCCAGTAGCCCAGGCGAGGGCGAGTCAGCCGGTATTTATACTTGTGCGTGGCTCAGAAACGCCAGTTGTTCGTCGGCTCTTCTGAGAGCCACATAGCCTTGGCAGCTCGCTCCACCCCCGCGTGCGTTTAAGCTCTCTGACACCTCTTCATCTTCCAGACAACCCCCAATCTCTTCAGCTACGACACTAGCGACGTCCAGAGGATCTCCTCCTGCAGTCCTTGACGTCGTCAACCCCCCCTTGCCGATTACCCCTGGTAATGGAAACCCCAATGCCATTCAGGAAATGGGCCCCTTAAGTCCATTCAGGACACGGAAACAAAGTAGACAGCGAAAGTTATCAGCTACCTAGTTGAATCTGCCTTCCAGTTTAGAACCAGGTCCCCTACACCTGTCATTTTGCGTAGTTTAAACTTCTGGTTAGCTCAAGGTAGTTTACGAGGTAGTACAGGCCACTGTGTCTATTCCTCGCATGAATAAAACACGAGTTCTCTCCTACTTTAACTTCCCTTTCCTTAGGTGACTGTCGCTTGCCTATTGACTCTGAGTCACGGAATCCCAAGGCCAAGCTCAGGCGGCCAGAGATGTTCCTTACCGAGTTCAACTTTAAGTCCAGCACTTGCCTGATGCCCTGTCATGCCAACCAGACCTGGAGGAGGATGAGGATGAGGAGGATGAGGAGGGAGGATGAGGAGGGAGTAGGAGGTGGGAGTAGGAGGAGGGAGTAGGTGGAGGAGGAGGAGGAGGAGGAGGGAGTAGGCGGAGGAGGGAGTAGGAGGAGGGAGTAGGAGGAGGGAGTAGGAGGAGGAGGGAGTAGGAGGAGAGAGTAGGAGGAGAGAGAGAGACCCATCCTCCGGTACCGAGTCACAACCACGAAGAGCATATCCACCTGTTGCAACTCAGTTGAGCAAGTACAGAATCACCTATCACCAGTAGTAAGACCCCAACATCCAGAGACGACTCCACAAATCCTCTCAGGGCTTCTGAAATGACGACATCTGGTCCCGGAGCGGAAAACCTGGGGCAAGCTGGTGGATCTGGATACCAAAAAATCTGAGGGCAGACCTATGCTGCTATTTTCATGATCACCCACAAGCTGGACATCCGGGAATCAGAGGGACAATGCTAGATATCGGGACTGTTTAAATATGGGACAGAATGAGCTGCAACTTCTGGCAGTACATTAACAACTGTGAGGCGTGCTACTGGGGCAAGGCCTACCCCAACCAGCTCTGAAGCCCCGTCGAACGCACACAGCCGACCTGATGGGTACCTACCTAAGAAGCCCCCTGAGCAACCGCTACCTCCTAGTAGTGACAGACCCCTTCTTGCGCTGGGTGGAGACCTTCCACTCCCCAGCCAGGAGACAGTAAACCTCGCCCGCAAGTTTGAAACTGAGATCTTCGCCCGCTGGGGGTACCCTCAATCAATCTTGACCAATAACGGAACTCAGTTCACTAGCCAATGCTGGCAAATGGCATGCAATGGATGGGGAGTTGAGACATGGATGAACCCCTCATACCACCTGCAAGCTAACCCAACTGAGCAGAGGAATCAGGAGTTAAAGAAGAGCCTCTGACTCAGTGTGGGTAACGACCACCGCCACTGGGATCAGCATATCCTAATGAACCTCTTCGCCCTTTGAAAAGGACTAGCGAGGCCGACAATGCCAGCTCCAGCCAGCTTGTCCTGAACAATAATCTCCGCCACCCAGGAGACTGGCAGTGGAAACAGGAGCTCAGTTAGAAGCCACAGCCCAAAGAGGTATACCTGGCCACACTGACCCGGATATACCAAGCCCTCAAAGTCCAAACCCACTACATTGAGAGGAAGTACCTGCAACCCTGCACCGGAGTACGGAGTTTCAGCATGGGCGAGGCTGTCCTCCTCCGAAACCATTCCCCTGAGCAAGGGAGGCTAGCTTAGTGCCAGACTGGCTGAAAAATGGGAGGGGCCTTACACTATAGTGGACAATGTATACTGGGAAGAAAATGTGATGGGACGTATCCGGAAGGCGACAAGGGGACAGATACGCCCCTTCCCCGGAGAGGCACCCAAACCCGTAACCCAAGCCTAGGAGCCTGAGGTCAACATGGACAAAGAGAGGGAGGATGACCCAGAACCCGCACCTGCTGCTGCAAAGCCGCCTTCACCCCAGAGACCGGAGATCAGATATGAACTCCACCCAGTGAGCCGCCAAGCCACATTGATGCAGGTAGAGTTTCCAAAACGTCTAGGAGCAGCCTCTGTAAGAATTTTGCCCTCAATGCCAACCAGCTTCCTACGTTGTGCCGCAGCACGACATACTCAGATGTCACCAGAGAAAACAGACTCAGATGTCGACAGCGACAACCGAGATCTCGTGGCGCAGTTCTCTGGACCACGAGCCTCGCTGTCGACCTCCGCAACCAAGCCAGACTATTTATTAATCCTGAAAGAAAATATAATTACTCTTTTGTTTGGTGACCAACACAGGTAGTGACACAGAACCACCATACACACATAGACTTACGAAACTGCTCTGTCACATGTGTGGTGAACTGAGGGATCAAGAAGCTGACTGACTTCTCATCTGAACAATTCATGCACTTCTACGTAGATGGCTTGTAAGTACTTACCAGCTTGATGGTACAGAGCTATAGATAGGGACAGTATTTTATGGTCTTATTTTTATCTCAATTTTGTTTTAAAATGCAAGATTTGTGTGTTATGGTTTTTCTTTTTGTAAGTGCTTGCTCTGTACAGTATAGTAAACAAAAATTCATATTTGAACACATATTCATGTAAAATCTGTAATGTGTAACATTAAAATAACCATGCAAATTAAGAGTAAGCATTTTACTTAAAAAACTGTACTGGCATATGTATATCGTAATGATATTTTAGGTATTGAAATATTTTCTGCTGCAAACAAAGTTTCTAGACAAAGTGCATTCACTTTGGTCAGTGTATTACAAACATATTCTGAATATAATTTGTTAAGAGAAATAATTAAAGTTTTCCTTATAAAAATGATAGGAGTGAGCAAAGCTGGAAATTTCATTTCTAAGTGAATATGAAGCAAATTTTTTTAAATATTCGCAAATTCAAATCAAATATTGAATTGAAGTGTTTTGTTGACAAGAGCACTTTGCACCAATTATTATTTTCTTATTTTTAATAAATACATACACATATTTACAAGCTAAGTAAAATGCAGATAAATAATGTTTTTTTTCCTACTAATTCACAAAAAAACTTGATCATAGTTTTTTACCATATAAAAACACTTTCATGCTAAACAAATATAAATAAAAAACTGAAAATTAATTCACGCTTAAGGAATATAAATGTAACACATTATAAAATACTAAAATTATTTATCACATCAGCCCATTCCTTGATTTAAATGTAAGATAATACTACATAAGAAACTAAAAATTATTTCAGCACAGCGTGAAACATACAAAACAAGGACACCATTAATTGCATTGCTCATGTTTTTTTCACACCAGTAGTTATGTTGCATACATATACATTATTAAATTAAGCGAGTTAATGTTGTGCAGTGTCAAGTTTATTTAAATTTTGTTTGATCTCTATCTTTGTCTTCTACAAATTCGCACAGTAACTGTTCCATTCATTTATTACTTGCTCTATGATTCAGTCAACGGAACACTGTTGGCTGTATGAGTATTCTGAGGCCACTCAAGATGGCGTGAAGTGAAACATAGTTGTTAATTTCCCACCTTATTTTTATTACGTTACTGAGATTTGAATTGTAGTGGGTGCAATTTCATAGCAGTTAAGTATGTAAAACTTGCAGTTTAATCTCTTATTTATCACACCATAATGTGTTAAGACTCTCTTGAACATAAGAGAAATAAACATATGTTAGCGATTGAAAACTGCAGTGTCAAATGAAGTTTGGGAAGATAATGAAATGTTTCATAATATAAATAGGTTTTTTTTTCTTTTGATAATTTGGTTTTGCTATCTCGTGAGTAAAATTACATACTAATAATTATTTTACACCAAAATGCATTTTGGCCAAATTTGTAGGCTTTCTGTTGAGTTGAGGTTATGTTTTCAGATTCACTAGCCATGTGTGTGGCATATGTCATATAAAAACTTTGATGTTGATGTTAGTAAGCCAGTCATCTTTTGTTTTTTGGGCAAATAATAACTACATCTTTTTTTTGGTGTTTTAGACAAATAATAATAAATAATTTATGTTGCCCAAAAGCACTTTTTTCAAAGTTCTAAGTAAAAAATTTCATTTCGAATACCAAGCCGAATATTAAAAATATTCTATTCGAATTTGATTTTTCGAAGCTTCGCCCACCCCTAAAACTAGAGTTTTTTTTTATATTTTAGTTTTATTTCTTACCGTAATTTAAATTTTAGTGTTATGCAGTGTATTAACATGCATTTTAGTGTTATTTTGGTTTTTTGCTATTCACCTTCTAATCATATCTCTAGCTATATAGATCTTTCACAAAAAGACACTCATGTCAGTCTGCATTTGTCAACACAGCTATTTTAAATAACAACACCTACCTGCAAGAGTCTGTCAACAGCTTGTGGTGATTCCTGATGCCTGTGCCGCTCTCCAAAACTACCTTTCATCTCTTCTTCTCCAACTGCTGGTGCATTAACATGTGGCAAAATGTGGCGAAGGCAACCTAACACTCCTAACACCATAGACACAGAGTGGCTTTCTCGAACCGGCACAACAAAATCTGAAATTGAATATTTGAGGGGATAAACTAAGTAAGTTACACATACATTAACAGAATAAACACTAAAATAACTTTTAAAGCTGACTTTAATTTACTTTTGAAACTTAGCCTAGAATCAGTTTCAATAACAGTACCTAGTACAGTGCAAAATATAAAATAATTTTCATAAATCCTTAGTAAATATTAAAGAAGTAAAACTTTTTACTCTTTATAGTCTATAATGTCTAAGGACATGTCCACGGAAATGTGCCAAATTTAGTGTATGATAGAAGTCTACAACTGGTACGTCCATTAGAAAACTTTTATAAACTGACACTAGAGCAAAGAAAACCTATGAACATTAGAAGAATAATTATGTAGCTTATTTTCATACAGTTCAGTACTTTTACAGTTTAAATTGTATAACAACAAACTAAACCAAATTACTGTATAATGTACTAGTTTTTGAGTTTTCTGCAGAATGTTTAGATTCTACAGTTTTGGTGTTAGCATGAAAAAGTTAATAATATTTTCCCCCCTCAAAAACCTGAATTTTTTTTCAGACATGTTTGCAAACCATGTTCAAGATAACAAATTTATGACTCTGAATTTTCAAGACACTAGGACATAACAGAGGGTCATTTTCACCAATGAGCATCAAGTGTCCTCTGGCAATATCAATTCTAGATGTATTTGTAAGGAGTGAAGAGATTTAGGCGGCTCTTAACATCGAGGTCTTCAGAGCCGATGAGGGTGAAGCAATGCGAGTATGGAGCAACACCAGAATGAAAGAGCAGGAGAAATGGGAGATCCCAGAGAAAACACATGGACCAGTGGAATCATCCGGAACAATTCCCACTTACAAAAATCCGGGAGTGGCCCGGCCGGGGATTGAACTCAGTTCGCCAAAGTGGGAGACAAGTAGTTTTAACTGCTCAGACACCACTGCTCCATGAATTTTTACTGTTGCTCTTAAACTTGTCAGCACAGAAACTGGAATGCAGCAAATTCTTGAGAGTGCTTTAGCAATAATATTGCTAGTAAAGTATAATATAAAAAATATATTTAATGGTTCACAAATCACAATTCCAAATCTGAAATGATAGCACAAAGCAGACAGAGCACAGTCCCTAGAACAGAGGAAAAGTAAACCTGACATCACAAAAAGCACTAAAAAAATAAGTAATGAAATGCTATAACTCACCAAGAAGAACATTAAGGGTGTAAGTAATCATGACATGAAGTTTCCGACAGTAAAGACAAATAGCCAAGACACTTGTTGCTGCAGTTCGACGCACGACGGGAGAACCAGAGGATAAATTTTGTAAGAACACTTTCAGTACAGTCTGAAATTAACACACAATAAAATTATCATCCCACCATATTTTGTGAATATTGCCAACAAACCCTTTAAGATTATCAGCAGTATTATTCACTACATTTATTATAATAATACATGAAGAAAGTATGAAAGCAGATAAGATAAATATAATTTAGGTGCATATGAACGTCAGAAATAAAAAGAAGTCCACAAGCATTTTGCTGTACATAAATCTCGTTTAGTGAGAGAAAAATTTTTTTTCGCAGCCTTACTCTTCAGTGAATTTATTTTACAACTTGGGATGGTTGGCCACTAAATAATCCAAATGCAGAAAAACCTAAAACCACTGTATTTGTGTATTTACAAAACCAAACACTTTAAATTTAACCAAATTGTCAAAATCATTGGGGTAAACACAGCACAATATTGAGAGTGCTAGAGCAGTCCGCTCTGCTTAAAATGGAATGCAATTCACCAACATTTATTTTAAACTGTGAATACCAATACTGACATTCCATTTTGATTTATCATATTCCTCACATCTGTACAAGCAACCGCTTGGGGGGGGGGGGGGGGAAAGGGGGGGGGGGGCTTTCACAGTGGGCCACCCCGGTGGTATGAGATGTACAATGCATCTGTAATGCCCCACATTGTAGGAACGGAAAATAATCCGTGATAACAGGGGGACCAAAAATGTGTTTTGTATGAGAAAAAAAATGTTGTGTCAGGCATGTGAGAGGAGATATGTGGAGATAGAAAGAAAATATATAGGGAGAAAACATAATTATTTGATTATAATTTGCACTGGAGTTGTAACCTCAGATAGCTATAGTTCTGAAAACATACAAATAAGCTGCACTGGTACCAACAGTTTCAGGAAAGGAAAATAAATAACTTATGCAGAAATAAATTTCCAATTGTAAGTATGATAATATATAATATTTAAAGAATACAAAATCAGGACGTGTTGCTGCAATATTTTATTTCACAAATGATCTTTCTTAGTTACTTTAATTATTCTGACTGAAAATAATATGATAAGTGTGTGTGTAAAAGAAAATTCCTATGAATCTCAGCCGTTTTCTTATCGTGGCTGGATTCTCCGATCACAACTGTAACTTCTGGGACCAACAACTAATAACTAACTTATGATGGTGCCAAGGATTTTGGAGATCAAAACGCCAGTGAAAATGATCGCCACAGTAATTTTAAAGGTCCCACAGAGAAGCAAACTACTTCCTGCAACTATCTTTATCCTAAGCACAAACATAAAATCCTACTTCTGATGAAACACAAAAGAAAATTACGAGAAAACAAAATACCATAATTTAAACAAAATATAAAAAAAAGCAGTTAATTATGCTTGAAAAATTACAAAATTAATTTAGGAGAATAAAAATTCAATACAAATTCACGTCATAACTTTTACTGTCTACCCACGGCAAATGTACAGATGCTCCATGCCAGATTGTACTGTTCGCCGGCCGAGCCACCAAGACTACGCTTTGAGATCAATTAAGTACTTTTGCGTGCCGCCAGATGGCCAAAACATGAACCTGGATCCAGCACTGGCCAGTGATGTCACGCCCAGAGATTCTATGCCACGTCTACCTCCTCTTGAACTCTAGCAAGGGTGAGCCGGCCAGAGTATAAATAGTGGACCGCATCCCCTGTAACAGCAGTCTGTGCTCCTCCACCACACTGCCTGGTGCCAGACGAAGCCAACGGGTCCGCAACACCATGCAATCTGTTCTGTTCCTTCACCGCACTGCCAGGTGCCGAAGGAACCATCGGCTCCTCTCCTGGGCTTCACCGCGCTCTTGGTGCCAAAGACTATTCTTCTACCTTCGTCTTCACCGCACTCCTGGTACCAAAGACTTCCATTGCTCAACCAGTCCTTACCAGCCGTCGTCTATGTCGATAAACACTAGACACTTCTGGCCCCTTCAGGGCAACATTATAGTATAGCCCAGTTTAAGTTATTTTCATAGCACTTGTCTACCTACCCTTGATAGCCTAGAAACAGGTTGCCATCACCTGTCTCTCACAGGTCAGCTTCTGTAAGCTCCAGCTGGTAGGAGGTAGAAGTACACCGCCATTGTTTAATTCCTTCATTGGAATAAGCAAAGTTTTATCCACTTAAGGGTATCTCTCCAGTAGCCATAGTTCCTTTTCCCGTAAACATCAGCCCCATCAGAGGAACAGCATGTGACCGGGAAATTTTCCATAACTGCCACACACGTTAGTAGAGTACACACACACATCTTAGATGGCCACCCTTTCTGTGCACCACGGCGCCCAGAACGATAGAGCCCCCCCCCCCCTCTCTCTCTCTCTCTCTCGGGGTCAGCTTGTTGGCTTGGTGCTTGCCTTCTCCACCGTGCTTCTGGTGCCGGAGGGGGCATTTCCTGAGTTGGAAAGATTGGTTCTCAGGAGAGGCTCACTCATGTATCGGAACAAACAGCCAGTGAGAGCTGACTCTCCGAATCCACCGCACTTCTGGTGCCGGATACGGAGATAGGGATACCACATTGGGTTGGCGGAGGCAGTACGTGGGTTGACACTTGAGTAGAACCGCAGAATCACCTGCTCCATTTTCGTGAGGTTCGATAGTATTGTTCTCTATCGTAGACCTCATGCCACACACCTGTCGCAGCAGTATCTGTAGGAGGGTAAAACGGGCTGACACACACACTAAATTCCAGTCGGAGCCTAGTCAATCCCCACCGGACTCTAGCACCTCCTAGAGGTCTCAAGGACACCATGATGGCGAGGCACAGCCAAGGTCGACGACGTTCGATGGGACCCAGACGTCCACAGAACGCTATCTTCTGAACTTGTAGAGTGGTGAGTGAAATCCCTTTGTAAGTGCTAGGCAGGGCTGTCAGACACAAGAGTAGGCTGCGACGAGTATTGTCAGCTAGAAATTAAAGTAATAATTTGCCTTCAGCACTAATTGTTGGTCAGGGCATAACTGAATAGGCAACTTAAGGTATGCGAGAATATATCTTTGTTTGTAGTAAAGGGTTGTAAGTGAAGCAATAAATCAGTGGGACAATTTTAGTGTAAATTGTAACTTGTTATTGGAGTTCAGTAAACCCCCACTTCTCAAAGGAAATAATTAGTTTGTACTCTATCAGACGATAGTGTAACACCAGGTAGTAAGAGGGGCAGTTGTGGATACTGTTGTCTTCTGATATGTGGAGGCTTCGGTATTGATTGTTTTCCCCCCTGAGGAGGATGTTGTCTTGGTCTGGGCCTGGGCCTCGCGTATGTCGCCCAAGTCCATTTCCCGAACACGAGCTCTCTTTATCAGTTTTTCGATGGTCGTGAGTCTACAGGTGCGAACAAACTTCTGGTACAAGTAGTCACGTAATGAGCTCCACAGCATCTACTTCTTCATGTCCTGGGTGGACATGTTGGAAAACGAGGGCCTTTCAGCGAATTAAGACTTCAGTCTCTTTGCCTGCTTCCTGCTCTTGGATGTATAACTGGTTTATGAGCCATGCTATGACGTGTGGGCCTGAGATGTGGCTTACCAGCCATTATGAAAGCTCTTCCCAGCTGGTGACGAATTCGTTATACTTGTGGCACAATTTTTTGGCGTCTCCTAGTAGCAGTACTCTGATTTTGCGGACCCACAAGGGCTTAGGTAAACACATTCACTCAAACTCAGTCACACAAGCTTGGAGAAATTTGTGCTGGTCTTCATGCGGTTTTCCCACGTACTTCTGCAGTGCTAGCTGCTCCGGAGTCAGCTGCTGGATGACGATTGCCACTGGGTCTGATGCTCGTTCTGGAGTTAGTCAGCACGTCGAGCATTTGAGATATAGACACTCTAGGTCTCTGGCTCTGTCTTGCCATCCAAGGCAAACGTTGTGAAATGTGCGTGGACACTCGTGGCAGACTATCTGGTACACACCCTTTCCTGGACAGTCAGCATGATTGCAGCGGCAATGTCTGTCCCTGCAGCTCAGACATCTGTACTCCAGACTTGAGTGTCTCTCTCCTGGCCTTCCCATCCCAGGCAGATGTAGTGGAAGGCAGCATCGCAATTTGTGCATGGTGATAAAGTAGCGTCCAATGCCAGGGCATTCCTCTAGAGCGCAGACCTGCCATTTGGTGTCGGTAACATCTTCTGCTGTGGCCATTCTGGTGCAGTTTCTGGAAACTGGGCACCACAGGATGTTTATGCTGACTCCCTGAAGTTAAGTTAGTGGTGATTCTGTGGGGAGCCAAAAGATGATTTTCTCAGGTGCTTCCAGGTCTTGAGAAAGTTGACCAAGGGCTAGCACCTGAATCTCTATTCTCCAGTACTCAAGCCAGAGTTATCCCCTTCTTGGCTGCATTCCCCCCTCCCAGTCATAGGGTGAGGCATAACAGGGGATGAGAGAACAAATAGGCAGATAGTGGGTGTCCAAAAAGTGGTAGGCAGCCTACACTACTGGCCTTCATTCTAGTTGCTTGGCGAGCAAGACGTCGCTGGCAGACCCAAGTACCAATCTGAGAGTGACAGTATCAGGTTTGGGGGCATCCATTCTCGTGGCTACTTGGCGAGCGGGACATCACTGGCGGACTCAAGCATCATGACAAAACAAGGCTCCTTGTCGAGGGTTGGCCTCGTACTACGAAATTCCAAGGTGACAACTGCTCTGGTGTTGACAACTGCTCTGGTGTTGCCCAGGAGGGCAGGCTTCTCCAAGCTACATGTCGAGACAGCCCGCAAAGGGTGAGGTAGGGAACGACGTTCAAGAGCAAGAGTGTTATTAGAATTGGTGACGAAGCATGAGAGCAGCAGCAAGGTGAAGTAGAGAGAGAACCAACTTAATTTATGCCTGTGAGTGCTCATTAAACACACACAAAACAGTATGTACACTGATTAGGGCCTGAAGAGCCGATCCTAGGTTGCCAACCAGTATGTGACCTAGTCTTGGACAATACTGCAGCACGGGGAGTGAGGGCAACCCAAGGCCAGTGTTACTCAAACTCAAGTCAACTGCAGGTAAGCTAAAAGGTAGCCAGAAGCGCGGCAGACTTTGGCTTGCTGACAGGCAGCAAGGCGGTGTTGTGTAGAGTAAGATGCTCGGCAGTGCTGTGAATGGCAGTGAGGACTTGAAGTCGGTTGACTCTTGGGCAGAGTGACATTCTGCAAATAACTGACGTGAGACAGCCTCAAACTGAGGATTGTAAGCTCTATCTATACACTGTGCACAAGACCAGCGCAACGGATACAGAGGTAGTGGTAGAGAGATATCGCAGAGAGAGAGGGCGGCAGTGAGCTGGTGGAGATGGCCAACGGCGGCCAAAACTGGCAGCTGCTTCTTCTCACGCGACCAAAGTCCAGAGAGGTCAGAGTGGTGGCATGATACAAAGCAGGTTGTGGTGCAGCAGGATACAGCAGCTGGCCCGAGCCAACCCTGGGCTTCACGGCATGCTGTGGCGTGTACGGTGTAATGGCTCTTCTAAGGAGGGGCTGCGGCTGTGGTGAGCCTAAATTGGGTCAATGACGATGCCCCTGGTGTGTCAATGTAAATACCATAAATAAATGAAGCTTGTAGGTGCACCCAATGGTACAAGATTAATCAACAAAAGACATTTTCTATACATTGTACAGTGATATTTGTCAAAATACTGAAATATTTTTTCATGTTCGCATGAATCAGCAAAGAATCATTGAACAAGATGCTATGCAGTTTAAAAAAAACTCTGGTATGAACAAAAACATGATAGCATACCACCGTGTGACTGAACAGATATGACTTGTCATGCTCCTGGTCGCGTCCCACATGAATAGCTTCATCATAAAACAATATGTGGTGAGGTCACCAAACTGGTGCCTCATACAATAGTGCCTTGCTACCACAATATTCCAGGGGGTCGCAGTCAGAGGCACCACCAACGCCCCCATGTGAAAAGCTTCATTGAAACTTATGAGCTGACATGGTGACAATATATCATCACCACCATGGTGGCCCCATGTGAAAGGGCCCTAAAAGTGCACTCTTCTCCACAGAAGTAGTAGTCCGAATAAGACCCCGAAAGAATGCTGTTTAGAAACCATAGACACAAACAAAAAAATAAAACTATACGACCAAATTACAATACTTTTAAATTTATACTTGTAAATTAATTGCACATATTTACAAAAACATGAAATGATATACAGTGGAAACTCTAGGTATTGAACTCAGATGTATTGAAACCCTGCATCCATGGAACATATTCTGTGGTCCCATTTTTTATTTATCTGCATTTCAAAACCACATTCATTGAACGTCCACATATACTGAAATTTTTTGTCAGTCCTCTGAGAAACAGAGAATCTACTGTATTTACAAAAACATGAAATGAAATATTTACAAAAACATGAAATGATATATTTACAAAAACATGAAATTACATTACATTTACCTTCACATCATTGTCGCTGGTGAACTTTCCCAAAGATTTGAATATCTTCGGCATAGCTGCTGCTAGCGTTTCAAGAACTGGCTCTTCAGTGCGTTGGGCAATATGGACAATACACGGGATGAGGTTCAGAACGTATGGTTTGCCTTTCTGAGGCCTGCAAAACAAGAATCAAAATTCAGATTTTCACAAGTTCACATAAAAGCTGTTTTTTTGTGTAAACATACACAAATTCTGCATGTTTTTCCCAACAAGTTCTGTCATATACGAAATTTCTGCTGTAAAAATAACTTTCAATGTACTACCAAAAAATTGCACAGAAAAATATAATTATATAAAACTTCAATATCTGACTAAACATTAACTTCACTTTATTCTGTGAGAAAGAGTTCATGACATTTTTTTTTTTAAACCTGAACACACTGGGTGTGATTCATATCTACAGGTGTTGACAATGAAATGTAATATCCAAGGATAACACACTGGTTACAGTCCACAAAGTACTCCTATTCTGAATAATTCCAGGACTTAACACTGTTATTAATGTGTTCTCAATAGTTCAACCTTGTACTAGACAGGACATATCTCCACTATGTCTCCTTGGGAGAGAAGTTTAATTACAGTAAATACTTAATTTTAGCTTATCCCATTTCACACTAGGAAGTACCAGGATATCTTTTTCAGTAAAACAGGGCTTAAAGATGTTCTTTGTCCAGATGTATAAAATATCAAACCAAAATTACTGTTCACTGTTATTGCCATTAACCAACCATTGAAAAAACCACAGACATTTAATAGCATCATGGTTCTATGGGCAATACTGAATTATAGCCAGCTAAGGACACCTAATGTAATTCATTTTGTCTCCAAGTAGTCAAACCACTTCAACGACATGGGTTGAGAATTTGCTTTAAGAATAATTATGAGCTATTTTAATACTTTACATGCTTACATAAAGAAAAGTAACGGCATCAAATACACTCAATGAATAAATCTGCTACACAGGAACGACAAGAATTTTCCTTCCAAACTGATAGTACTAAACATAGTACACTTGTAAACTGCTGCAGTTTCCAAACCTAGTATATTTGTAAACACAATGACACCTTTAGAAACAGATTTAATTCAAACTCAATACATTTTAAAACTGAAACTGATACATGCGTATATGCTTAACTTTTTAACCAGATGGACCTCACGTTCCTATTATAAACTGGAATGTATGTAAATATGTCTAAAGCTTAACCACTTATATGCAAATCTAAAGACTATTTGACTTCATTCTTATTTTTTGGATTCAATACTGCATGTAAACAGTCATTTCTATCACTGGTTTAGTAGTTACAGAAAACTTTCATGCATGTCACTGACATACCTTGCTGATTTTAATGACCTAATATCAGTGCATGTGTTTATTCTGTTATGCAGACTGTACTGAAATCAAAGTTATCATTTCCACTGACTGCTGCTTAACAGAGTCCAGAAAATAACACCAAAGGGATAGTACGGAACATTTGTGCACACTCGCTTTAATAATATTCTGCATAATGACTATTTCTTAGTGCACATTACCACGTAACCTATTTTCTCCCTATTTTATTCATGTTAAATATAAATTAAATATTACAAATACAATAGAAAAAATATAAGTAAAAGTTTAATTTATTGAAAACTAAGGTACTTGTGTGTTAATAGACATATAAAACATTTGTGAAACAAACACGTTTAGGAAAATACAGAGCATGCCGTATATGGCATGATTTTTTCAAAGGTTTTAAATGTGAAGAAACTGTGAATAGAGTAAATATAATGTAGTTTTAAAGGAAGTGTACAGACATCTTAAACCCTTCTATACATAAGCTGTGCTCTAACTTTAAATTATATCCACGAGGTTTTTGACAGTGCTATTGCCAGGAAAACAGATCAATGTCAGGATACGGAGACCGACTACTGTGCAGTTCACATGAGCAGTCTTCCCTATTTTCCCTCTACGTCCTCCACCAGACTTCTGGGCAACGAGAATAGGGCTGGTGTCACGGAGTTAGCACAGTGTACACGATGACAGCAGGCCGTACAGTAGCTGTGATCAACAGTACCTCACCTCACCCCATCCCACATACCCAGAAGGTATAAACCACACGGAAAGAACTGGTACCAACAACAATAAACAAGCTACATAAGAGCAAGTGCAATTAATCCACACACTACCACACCAACACCATTTTACACAATATCCACTTAAATTATTCAAGTTAAGGCCTACAGAGACAGACAGACTTGGGAGAGTTGTACCAGGAGCCGCAACCACCTACACATCCAGACGCCCGCCTATTCCTCCAAGAGAACTACAACTGAGATGGGCAGTTCCGACAGCTCATGCAGTGCAGTCGCCAGATTATCCTATAAGGGGCACAATCCAGTGTCATTCTCAGGAAGGATAAGAAAAGTACCTTGAAGAGAAGAGCCTCGGCTCAGTCTACCCTTCCTTGGAGTTTAGGGATTTGGATTTGGGTGGCTCTTAACATCTAATCTAGGTGAAGTGCGGCAAGTATGGACCAGCACCGGAATGCAAGAGCAGGGAGAATAGGAAATACCTCAGAAAATCTACTGACCAGCGACATTGTCTGACATGAGTCCCAAAAGTAAAAATCTGGGTGCAACCCCACCGGGAATCAAACCCAGTTCGCCAAGGTGGGAGGCAAGTATTCTAGCCACTACATTACCATAGTCCCTCATTATTTGGCGCTACTACCGTAAATGGTTTGCAATGAGGTAGAAATGAACCGGTGAATAGACTAGCTGACCCAGCAATTTTATGAATTGGAACCTAATATGTACCATCGCTCAAGTTCTTGACAAAGACAAACACTAAGCATATTTAAAAAATACACAATACTCAAATAAAAATAAAAACAATACCATACAGGCTAGTGCACATTACAACCAACCAACTTCATGGGCAAATTGTAAATACTGCAAGCCATAATGATAAAGTACTCTTTGCATCAGTTTGGTTTGGTTACCAAGGTGAAAGATAATTATGTATACAGTACATGTAGAACTAAATTATTTCAGGATATGGTATTTATTTTAACAACTTTATGCCAATGCAGTGTTACATAGCTATAGTAATGCAATCAAAGAGTTCTTCAAAGTGGGCATCCCACACATGGAAGCATGCGACTACATGTTACTTCATCAACCACCCCCACTGCATCAGTATTAGCTACGTAATTTTTTATGCCAGTAGTTATTAAAGATATTTATAATGCCAACATATATTGCCATGCAAATAACACCATAATGGTGACAAAGTAAGAAACAGTATGTTAAACCTTTTACCTAACAAGTTTCATATACCATATTCACCCTAGAATAAATTATGGTTACCGTAATTAAAATGTTTACCTCCAAAAAACTAAGGATCATCATTTACACAAACTAAAAATGTTTAGGTCAATGTTTTTACTTTAGTAGCAAGTGACAGTAATGTGCTAGATGTATGTTTCCTAACAGTATAAGTCACCTAACAGAATCTTAAAAACATTAACAAACTGTGCGTTATAATCAAAAAAATGTAGGGATGTGCAAATCTAGCATGACTTCCTATGATTTAATGTACTTGAGATGTAATATACACCATATATTATTAACAGCAAAGAATTTGGCCACATCAAACCTTCAATTTATTGCCAAGATTAAATAATCTTGCTAAATTACGTGCTCACGTAATTTAGCAAGATTATATAGCAAGATATTAGCAAGATTTTAAACACGGAGGCTAAGGAGAAGTGCTGAAATGCAAGGGTGAGGAAAATGGGATATCACTTTGAAAACTCACTGGTCAGAAACATCATCCAGCATGATTCCAAATGCAAGAATCGTGAAGTGTAGAAATGTTATTTCTCCTAGAGGTCAAAGTAAAATTTTTGGGGTTGCCATTTTCGAGGTTATTCTGTAGGCCTATTACAATAAATAAAGTACATGCCTGAACTTCATTCACATCATAGAACATTTAGTGTAAAAAAATCTGCTGATGATTTCTTTACAACTCAATTCAAATGGACCCTTATGTGAACGAACGAACGAACGAACGAACGGAAAAAAAAAAAAAAAAAAAAAAAAACCCCACCAACCTATTACAGAGTTAGCTCTGCACAATTTTGTAGCTACTTAAAAGTATTTGTTAACTGCACTGACCTTATCATGTGACACAACTCTGCAAACCTCCACAATGCAGCTCTCAGAGAACGAGCATTCCCATTCTTTTTTATTTCTTTATGTAGTTCCACCAAGATTTTAACTACATTATTGTCCACCATGGCCTAAAAACATAATGAAAGAATTTACAAATACACGTTTACCACTAACCGATTCCAAACAATGTTTTCTAAGTTACAGACAATACCAAGAATACACCTTCAAAATTAAAAATAACGTGCACAAAGTAAATTAAAAAGTTTTGAAACCACTTGGGTCCAGAATGGTTTTAGATTAAACTGTAATGTACCTACTTCAATATACATCTAAGCCCCAAGATGGCTACCCCAGTGAGCTATAAAGAATGGAGAGAATCATTCTTATTTTCCCCAAAAGTGTGCAGACTTTCACTGAGGAAGACTGAGAAAAAAATAAATAATAATAATGCACAGGTCCACGAATAAAATGAAATTATACAACTACAATGAAAATCCAAATGTTAGAACATAATTATTGCAACAACATTCTCAATCTATGCTGCAGAAAAAAAAACTGAACATTACTTGAAGAGCATAAAATACTAAGTACATAACTTTGTACCACAAAAACAGCTGTCTAAATACACTGTTAACTGTTAATTCCATTCAGTTAATGAACTGTGTCACAAGGAAACATTTAAAGCTACAGTGAAAAATCAATTCAATAATGAAAATTTTTTTCTAAATTAGCTGCCATAAAACAGATTTTACATTAAAAAAAAAAGGGTCTGCTTAGTATATAAAATTTGATTCACATTAATGCTGAACACGCCAGAAAAACAGAGCAGACAAAACCAACAGTTGTTAACATGCAAGTGGATTTTCTGTGTTACCTACCATTTTGGTGCTTGGTCAGAGGCTAATTTTCCAACCATACTGACTAGTGTATTTTTCCAGTGTTTTGAAGTAAATGGTGTACAACAAGCTACACATTGCAATGTTTTTTTCTCTACAGTAGTAATTTCAGCAAGGTAAGAATGTTACTGATTTATAAAATGTGTGTGTAATTTTGTTTTATAGTTAAAAAAAAATTATAGCTTGGTGCTACCTACCTATTCATTTATCTCATTTGTTTCATGTTATGGGTAAAATTAACATATGGACTGAAATATTTCATTGTTAATACATACCATTATATAGGTTGACCACTGTAAAGTGAGCACTTTTGAGGCCCTAGTTACTTTTTCCTTATCAGCCATTTTTTATCTTTCCACCACATTCTAAAATAAATATTGCAGTGTAAGTAATAAACACAATGTATAGATATATTTCCCTGGACTAGAAAGTTAATGTCTAAGGGCCTTATTCATAGTCGTTTTTAATCCGGACTAAGGAAAGATCATCCACCGACCAATATTTTTCGTATTCAGAGACCATTCTAATTGCTAGTCTGAGGATCATCTTGCTTTAGTACGGCCTAACTTTTAGTCCGGACTGAGGGTAGGATTAACAAGGTATTAAGGTAAAAAATAAACATGGTAATCATAAAATATGACAGTTTCGTAAATATTACATGCCAGTGAAAGCTAGATGAAGTTTACGAAACATAAAAATTACGTTTAAAGCAGATTCTGTCAACCTGTATGCGAAAATATGCCTACCTAATGAATGAAATGTTCTGTGAATAATAATTCAAAGGAAATATGCCTTATAAGCTTAATAAAACATGAATTTGTAGCTACAGCAAAGCCTTTCTATTTTTGTGCCAATCAAATGCCTTCTCTGAAAAAAGATTCTTTTCTTAGGAGACGTGATATTAATACACTCAAAGAGAATTTTAATAGAAATCCATCTCTGCAAATATATACAGTAAAGTAACTCATAAATAGAATGTAATGGTAACTCTGTGGTACCAGCGTGGGATGATATGCAGAAGGATGCGAGGTCGAATCTTGTCTAGGTTATAGAATTTAAAAAATTTTTTAATGTCTTTTTGCAAATGTATTTAGCATTACAATACTCATTTAATATCATTATAAAGACAATATTGGCGTGATAAAATGAAACCAGCCCATATTACAATATATGATAGAGAGTGATAAAAACAAGGTTAAAACGAATAGTGATGTTAATGTAGTAAAAATTAGCGAAGTTGCTATTCTCGCCTAACAAAATATTGTGGACGAGTGTAAAAAGAGACTGTAAATCAAACTGTATGAATAATGTGATTTGTTTACATGAACTGGACAGAAAATACTCGGCATACTACACAGAGAGCACCACTTTTGAAAGGAAATAATCAAAACCATATAAATGTTGCGACCTTCCACATAACCTTTTGCTTCCAAAATTACATTGTAGGATATATGTATATTCACAAAACTTCTGTTATTTTCAATTCAGCACACAATATGACAGATTAAATTTTGCTTGTTCTTCTGCAGATTAACGCTTATTGAAAATGACTGTTTAATTTGAAAAGGAAAAATATTTTTATTTAAAATAAGTTATATTGAGTTTAGCATTATATAGTTACTATTTTGTCATAAGTGGAAATTAACATTTTATTTGAGACAAATAATTTGTCATGTGCATACACGGTAAACTTGGCAAAAGTATATTTTAATGATCCTTCGAGTAAAGTTAGTCTCGCTCTAATCTGGGTTTATGAATATGATATAGTTAGTCCCCCTTAGTCCGGCCTAACCCCAGACCAACTCCGAGGAAGATCATCTCTGGATCATCCTTGGACGAAGCTCTAACTATGAATATGGCCCTAAGGCTATAATAAAATATATTTATTGACTATTATTCTACATG
This sequence comes from Dryococelus australis, assembly GCA_029891345.1. Lineage (NCBI taxonomy): Eukaryota > Metazoa > Arthropoda > Insecta > Phasmatodea > Phasmatidae > Dryococelus > Dryococelus australis. The sequence goes on along the minus strand of CM057005.1, from coordinate 63,005,881 downwards.
CAGGATTGCAACTTATTTTTTAATTTTGAAATTCCCTGACAAGTGCTCACTTTACAGTGAATAGCCTATAGACTATTACATCAATACTGTATACAGTAATAACCCATAAAATTATTGGTATAAAATATGCGAAGAAGTAGACACCTGGGAAATATTAGCAAAGTTTGCTCTTTTAACGAGTAAAAATTTCAGTACAGCCATAACTTTTCAACGTAGCTTGTACAGAAAACAAGGTCAGTTTCCGGTTGGCTGTTACACTTTTCTGCTGTGTCTTATTATACACGACTACCATACTTGTGAACCAGGAATGACATCATCATAATTTCTAAAACTACTGGAACCTGAATGGGGAAAAAAATATAACACACAAGTTTCAGTGAAAGCTTGATAACCACCATGCTATTAAGAGCACAATACACAGTTTACAATTGGAAATGGAAAATTACTGTACTAGAGGCCCTGAAATTCTTGGGGGGAAAAAATGGCCACTATCCCAAGTGTAACACAACATTTTTGTCACAAACCCTTACACGTCCTTAAAATGTCTGTAGCAAGAAACAATATTTTCTAGGGGGAAAGGAATTTGGAGCGGGAAAGAAGACTAAGTAATTGAACCTGTTCAATGATCACCAAACAACACAGGCAACTCAGAAGAATTTTTTCAATGACTGCCACTGGGTGAAAGTACTAAAATATACTTGTGTGACTTTTATGAAAAATTATGGGAAACCATTAGTTTTTTCAAGATGATGAACTTTCTGACAGCGTAACAGACACTGAAATACCTCTAGACCAGATTTAAATTGTGGAAAATGGGATGGAGCAGAAACCAAATTACTGTTACATGCTGCAGCTGGCGCCAACTCAATTATCCCGTGCCGTAATCAGAGACCAACCTCGCCCTTCCCTCTTCCTGGAAAGATGCACTCGCGGCCTCCTGATCCCCCTTCTGGGAATCCCATGAATGCCGACAGTGGCGAGACTTGCTAGCGTCACAGGCCTCCTCTTGCCTGCTTGAATTTCAGATAAGTTTAGCGACGACGCAAAAATGTTCTGGTGAGACTGGCTGGCACCTCAGCTCTCCACGATGCATTACGTGAGTTGGGGAAGATTCTAGGTGGCGGCCTGAGACATATATGTACTGCTGCAACCCAGCAGCCAGCAGTCTTGGATGGAGGCTGCCTGGCCAAGTGTGCATGAGTAAGTGAGGTGTGAGCGACGACAGGAGATTGCGGGACGACAGCGGGCGAGGTGTTGTTTCGCGTGAATGATCGAGAGGTTATGAAACTGATGTGAAACGTATTGTGGATGAGGGCGCTTGGAGAATTCTAACTGCGACTGGTGGAACATGGACTGAACTGAGGTGGGACTGAATGGACGTGTAATACTGATTTTACTGTAACTATTTGAACTGTCAAATATGGACTCATAAATTATATAATAATTGAATTGGTTGATAAACTGTCTATTGGGACTGATCTTTAATTATTTAATTTAATTGATTTCTTTGTGGTAATTATAAATTGTATGAAATTCGAGTAATTAGTTGTGAACAGTAAGTGGTATCAATTTATTGTGAGATTTTGAGTTCAGAGAATTTTGCTGTAGTTATTGTAAATAAAATAAGGAAATTGTAATTAATTAGTTTATTTAACTAAGAGCTCCATCCCTTAACGAACTTGGTATAGCCCACTTAATTTCTAGAGAGAAATTGTAACATTGGTGTCAGAAGTGAGATGGAGGCATTTTATAAAAATTAATGAACTGTACAGTATTTGTGCATATCACAATATTTGAGCAGTAGGCCGAGAAATTACAACGAAATTTGTGAATGCTAACCAGAAAAATGTCGGCAGACATGGAAGTACGTCACTATTTAATTGAAGCACTAAACTGCCAAATTAGTAATGTAAATTAAAATTTAAATAATAAAATAGATAATGTTAGTGAAACTTGTTAATAGTGTAAATAAAAATGTAAATAGCCAAATTATTAGTGTTAGTAAACTAGTAGATTAGAAAATAGACAGTGTAAATGCAAATGTGGACAGAAAAATAGACAGTGTAGATAGGAAAATAGACAGTGTGAATGAGAATATCGACAGAAAGATAGAAAGTGTAAGCGAGTTGGTGAACAATAAAATAGACTGTGTGGACAAGAAGATTGACAGTGTGAGCAAGAGAATGGACAATGTTGAGCAAGAAATGAAACATGAAGAGAGCGCCCTCAAGGAGTGGCAGGAGTTCTTGCAGCAGCAGGAGAGACGACATGCAGGGGCGGAAGAAGAGCCAAAATTGGTCACCACCGAGACGAGTGCAGGCAGCGAGAAGAAGGTAGAGGTCGCCGCCAGTGGAGCTGTCGCAGAGGAGGCGCAGCCATTCTGCAGTGTAGGAATGCCCCAACTAAGGGTGGGTAAAGGCGTCACAATTAAGTCCGCCCCCTACGATGGACAGACACCTTGGCGCAAGCACCAATTCAAGATTATGGCCACCCTGAATGGCTGGACAGAAGAGCAGCGGGTGTACTACCTGGCGGCTGTACTGAGGGGCCCAGCATTGAGTAAACTGCAGTCACTGCCGGAACTACATCATCTAGAATACTCCACACTGGTGTCGGTTTTGGAGCTTCGATTCGGCGACCGGTACCTGCGGCACGCCCACCATGCCCAATTGCGAAGCCACATCAAGGGATCGGTGAACTACTGCAGTAGCTGTGGCAGGACATCGTGTCACTCTCTGGGGGATGCTCAGAATAGGCACGAGATGCTATCGCCGTCGGCTTCTTCGTTGACGCTATCGCTGACACAGACGTGCTGCAAGCTGTGCCTTACACTCTACAGTATGCCTTGGCCCGAGCACTGGAAGTGGAGTCAGCACGGCAGTCATCAGTGCCCCGACATCAAGTGTGGGCAGTGATGCTTGATGAAGGGGACGACGACAGCATCAAGGGGATGTTGAAGGATTTGCAGACCATGAGGGACATCGTCTCCAGGGTGCGCACTATGGAGACTCGCCGTCCCCCACCCAAACGGCCGGAATGTTGGATCTATGGACCTGAGAGCCAATTGTCCTCAGCAGCAACAGCAGCAGAAGCAGCAACAGCCAGGGAGCAGGCACGAAGGGGCAGGTGAGAGTGCAATGTCTTCGGGAAACTTGTAAATACCGGTCTTGAGGGGCAAAGATCGGTAATTGCTGGAGGGAAGGCCCCAATGCTTTTGCAAGTGCGTTCAACGAAACAAGACTCCAATGCCATATTGGTGGAGGGAAACTTAGATGATGTTTCTTGTCAGATGGTCGTTGACACAGGAGCAACTATAACAGTGGCAAAACCTGACATTCTTGGGCCTTTCCTCCAGTGATCATCCAATAAGAACATGGATCATTGCTATTTAACAACAGCAATGGGCGAGACCACGCCAGTCAAAGGCAAGAGAAGGGTACTCTTACAGCTCAGTAACCTTGAGATAGAGCACTATATATACAGAGCTGAAATAGAGGACAAATGCATTTTGGGTCTTGATGTTTTACGTAAGCTGGGATGCTGTATTGATATTTGACTGGGGGTGTTACATGTTGGTAATACAGAGTTGGTAGTATCCACACAACAAGATTTATCTTCGCCAGTGAGCTGCCCAGTAGTGCGTAATCAGTCAACTGTGCTCCCTGCTTCTAGTGATGATGTTATTCCAGGCAGATGGCATTTTACCTGATGGTGTCATTGTAGCCAGGGCATTGATTTCTTCAAAATCGGACAGTTTGCCTGTTAGGATGATTAATTTGTCTGACTGTGCTATCCACAGTGAAGAGGGAGCCACAATAGGGTTTGGCAAGCAGGTCTCACAGGTACTTCCAAATGTTCCAGAAGCTTCACTGTCACAACCTACTGAATGTCCTCTTCCAGATGCTCTGGGAGAAATTATGACAAGAACAAAAGAAAACCTCAACTGGCGACAGGAGGGGGCAGTTTTAGAATTGTTACAGAGAAATAGAAGTGCTTTCTCCTGCGAGTCTAATGAACAGAACTAATGCTGCATGACACCACATCAACACAGGGAATACCAGACCCATGAAGCAGCCACCAAGGCAACTACCGCTAGCTTCATATGAGGTCATTGACGGTATTCTGAAAGAGATGAGGGATTTAGATGTGATAGAGCCATCTGTCAATCCATGGTCTTCTCCCATTGTGCTTGTAACAAAGAAAAATGGCTTTATTAGATTTTTTGTTGATTACTGCCAACTTTATAATGTGACCAAGAAAGATTCTTACCCACTCCCTAGGATAGACGACACCCTGAATAGCCTAGCAGGTTCACAGTGGTTTTCTACTCTACACATGAAGAGCGGGTATTGGCAGTGCGAGATGGCCCAGGAAGACAAGAAAAATACTGCCTTTTGTGTCCAAGGGAAAGGAACCTGGCAATTCAAGATTATGCCCTTTGGACTATGCAATGCCCCTGCTACCTTCGAACGACTAATGGAGAAAGTTCTGCTCTTAAGATATTTGTCAGGTGTATCTAGACGACATTGTGGTCACAGGAAGAACTTTTGAAGAGAACCTGACATGCTTAGATTCTGTGTTTCAGAAAGTGACTGGCCAATCTGAAATTGGTTCTCAAGGAATGCCACCTTTTCCAAAAGAAAATTAATTTCTTGGGCCATATTGTATCAGCCTATGGGATCGAAACAGACCCTGAGAAGACCAGAGCAATAAGAAACTGGCTTCTACCAAAGGATAAAACTGAAATTCAAAGTTTTCTAGGCTTATGTGATTACTACCATCAATTTGTACCTGGGTTCACCACTATCGTCAAACCTCTGCACGAATTGACTGAGGCAAAAAGAAACTTTTGTTGGATCCCAAAGTGCGAAATTGCTTTCAATAGACTAAAGGAAATTCTGATATCTTCCACAGTACTGGGCTTCCCGAGTAGAGAGGGAGAATTTATTCTGGATACTGATGCTAGTGATGTTGGAATCGGGGCTGTGTTATCTCAGATCCAGGATGGAAAAGAGCAGCCATTGGAATACTTCAATAAGGTACTACACAAGCCCGAGAGAAACTACTGTGTAACACGCAGGGAGCTTTTGGCAGTGGTGAAGGCAATTGCATATTTTCATCCATATCTTTATAGCAGACACTTCATCCGAAGAACTGATCATGCTTCATTACGCTGGCTACTGAATTTCACGAACCCCGAAGGTCAAACAGCCCTGTGGATACAGCACCTGCATGAATATGACTTTGAAATACACCACAGGTCTGAACGCCTTCACAGCAATGCTGATGCACTCTCCAGGAGACCATGCAAACCATTATGTCATCATTGTGAATGCTAGGAGGAGAAGGCTGGTGTATCATGGAAAGCAAGGAGGACAAGAATTCAAGGCCCTGTATCTGGTGATGGGTCATCTACATGGGATGAAAAGGACATAAGAAATGATCAGCTAAGTGACCCCACCTTGCGTCCAATATTGGAGTGGAAGGAAACTGGGGGTCGACCAAGATGGGAGAAGATATTTAGCCTACGCGTGACAGTCAAAGTATACTGGGAACAGTGGAGTTCCCTTGTTATAAAGAATGGTGTGTTTTACAGGAATTGGAAAAGTAACGATGGGAGACAGAGTCATTTACAATTGATACTAACAGAGTGCCGAATCCCAGAAGTGCTACGAGAACTGCACAACACAGCAGCAGGTGGTCACTTCGGTGTAAATAAGACACTAGACAGATTCTGAATGAGATTCTATTGGCTACATTGTTGGGAGGATGTTGAGAAATGGTGCCGTCTGTGTGATGCATGTACTGCAAGGAAGGGTCCGAAGGTTAAGGAATGCAGTCCCCTCCAAAAGTACCATGTTGGGGCCCCATTCAAGAGGATGGCAGTTGACATTCTCGGACCCCTATCAATCACTGAGAGGGGAAATAGATACCTTCTGGTAGTACAAGACAATATCACAAAAAGGCCCAATATCATACCGCTGCCAAACCAAGAGGCAGGCATAGTAAATGATGCTCTTGTCGAGCATATTTTCTCCAGGTTTGGAGTGTCACTGGAGCTTCATTCGGACAAAGGACAAAATTTTGAAGCAACTCTTTTCCAAGAAGTAACGCGGATTTTAGGATTGAAGAAAACCAGAACAACAGCATTACACCCTCAGTCAGATGAAATGGTTGAGAGGTTAAATCGTACCCTGGAACAGTATCTGGCTATCTTCGTAGAAGACAATCAGAGGGATTGTGACTAAGGTACCATTATTTCTCCTCGCATATTACTCGGCGGTCCACAAGTCCACAAGGGTAACTCCTTCAAGGATGCTGTTTGGGAGAGAGCTCCACCAACCTGGTGACCTGCTGTTCGGACGACCAGTGGAGGAAGAAGCAGCCACTCCAGAATATGCTATTAAGTTACATCAGAAGTTAACCGACATTCATGAGGTTGCCCAGAGGCACCTTAACATTAACAGTGACAGAATGAAAACACGATATGACCTAAGAAAACCTGAGGAGACTTTTCAAGGACAGCTGGTGTGGTTGTACAACCCTTAAAGGAAGAAGGTATATTGCCCGAAGCTATAGAAATCTTGGGAAGGCCCGTACAGGATCTTGAAGTGGATAAATTATGTAGTATACAGGATTGCCAACAGGGCTCTCGGGCAAAGCCTAAGGTTGTCCACATCAACCGACTGGTCCTGTACGAAGGTCCTGATTCTGTAGAGTCTGTTTGGGATGAACAGACTTAAGGAGGGGGCAGTGTTGCGTGCTGCAGCTGGCGCCGACTCAATTGCCCCGTGCTGTGATCTGAGACCCACCTCACCATCCCCTCTTCCTGGAATGATGCGCTTGCGGCTTCCTGGTCTCCCTTCTGGGAATCCCGTGAATGTCGACAGCGGCGAGACTTGCTGGCATCACAGATCTCCTCTCACCTGTTTGAGTTTCCGATAAGTTTAGCGACGACGGAAGAAAGTTCTGGTGAGACTGTCTGGCGCTTCAGCCCTCTGCGACGCATCACGCAAGTTGGGGATGATTCTAGGTGGCGGCCTAAGATCTATATATACTGCCGCAACCCAGCGGCCAGCAGTCTTGGACGGAGGCCATCTGGCCAAGTGTACACGAGCAAAGTAAGTTGTGGGCGACGACAGGAGATTGCAGGACGATGGCGGGCGAGGTGGTGTTCGTGGCGTGAATGGTCGAAAGGTTGTCAAACCGACGAGTGAAGCCTACTGTGCGTGAGAGTGCTTGGAGGACTCTAATTGTGACTGGCGGGACATGGACTGAACTGAGGTGGGACTGAATGGAAGCGTAATACTGATTTTATTGTAAATATTCTAACTGTCAAATATGGACTCATAAATTATAAAATAATTGAATAGGTTGATACACTGTCTATTGGAACTGATCTTTAATTATTTTATTTAATTGATTTCTTTGTGGTAATTATAAATTGTATGAAATTGGAGTAATAAGTTGTGAACAGTAAGTGGTATCAATTTATTGAGATTTTGAGTTCAGAGAATTTTGCTGTAGTTATTATAAATAAAGAAATGACATTATAATTAATTATTTAATTTAATTAAGATATCCATTCCTTAACGAACTTGGTATAGCCCACTTAATTTCTAGAGAGAGAAATTATAACACTACCTTTGTACTATACAGTAAGATTTGTGGAGAACTAGTTTTTGAATAAATTAATAAAAATTATCCCCACAATGTGTTCATGGGCTCAAAGATGTTTCTCAGTTACCATAGACAAAGCAGCATCATTTTGTGATTACACATCAATAGAGATAAGAGCTTATAAAATCAAAAATTTTCAAATTTAACATTTTACAAATGTAGCATTTCTTGCATTCTGCATTTTTGTACCTACAAAATTTAATTTAGTACGCAAAACTGGCTCAAAACCCACCTACATATTAAAATCTATTTATTTCCTCATTATTAATGTAACAGCTTTATTAACACAAACCAAAACTTGTAAAACGGAAGCAATATTATTCCACTAAAATTCCAAGCCCAAGAAAATTAAATGGTACCCACGCCATATGTTCTGGGTCAGAAACACATTCGCTGTACTTCCATACCGCTCTCAATAATCTGATAATTCTTGACGTGCTTACCAACGAGACTATGCTGATATGTACATGTGTGCTGCATATTTTCAAACAGAGGTAGCATTACAAGATTTTGTATCCATAAATCACAATTGCATACTTTATAAAACAAGTGATAAAGTGATGAAGTAGCAAACAATAAAATTTGTTAAATTAAAATGGAGAAAAAATTGATTATTTGTTGAACTACCTACGAATAGTATGGCAAGCAGTTAGAAACAAGTTGTGGTACGTATTAATGTACTGAGTTTATGTAGGGTAAAAAGAAGTTAGTAAAACGAAGCTATTTGAAGAAATTATGTTTTTTTTGCAGTTATAGCAAGAAAAAGTTAAGTTTCAGCATTTAAGTGTTTATTTCATGATTACTAAAAAATTCCCATCTCTACAAATTAGCAATACAGGTGTTGCTGATACATAAAGAGGTACGAGAAGGTGCCAATTCTTGTAAGCATTATAATTACCAACTAACGAGAGTTCGGGCCATGGTGGCCAAGTGGATAGCCTGCTCGTCTCCAACTAAGGCAAACCGGGTTCAATCTCTGGCCAGGTCATCAACTTTTTGGAAGTGAGAATCGTGCTGGATGGTGACGTTGGTCGACAGGTTTTCTTGGGGTCCTTCGGTTTTCCCCGCCCGTTCATTCTTGTACCACTCCATACTCACCTCAATCACCCTAATCGGCTCTCAAGACCATGATATTAAGAGCTGCTCAAATCTCTTCACGCATTCACCTAACGAGAGTTGACATATGCACCTACAGACATGAAACACAACATTTTTACTGTCACTGTTCCAAACATACTTCAAGATGAATCTGAGTAGCCTACTATCGAAAGGACACAATCTTCAAAGACTATCTGCAGGATCTCCACATGAAAACAATCAGGCAGGAACTCTGAAGGCTCGAACTATGAATGAGTGAAGATATTTGGGCGGCTCTTAACAGCGAGGTTTTGAGAACTGATGACTGTGATCGAGGTGAGTATGGACCAATACTGCAATGAAAGGGAAGGGGCAATATGAGATCCCTGAGAAAACCCACTGACCAGCAGCATCAATCGGCACAATTCCGTGTAAAAATCCTGGAACGGCCCCACTGGGAATGAAACTTGGTCCGCGTAAGTGGGGGGTGAGTAGTCTAACCACTACACCGCCACGGCCACTGCAAACTATGACGATCGATGAAGGGTGAAACCCTGAAGACCAGCAACCTTCAACATTAGCTGAAGAACCCTAGAGTCCAGTTCCATCCCAACTAGTCTAGACTTGAGTCATCTAAAAAAAATTCAGTTTCCACCAGAGGACTGCTATCTAGCAGCACCAGAACCATGTTTTCAAAATATGTCTTGCAAGATGAACAAGACAAAATAGAGCAACATTAGTACCCGTGTTGAAATTATTATGTGTATTAACATCTGTTATAATTAGGACTAGAGTGTACATGGCATTTTTTGTAACCATACGTTTTCCTAAGCATAATAAAGCAATTACCTATTACCTCCGTAGTGCTTGTACGCTCTAACGGAAAGTGAAACGCAAACATAATGCATAACAGACAATTTTAAATCATACAGGTGTGAGGTGGATACCAAGCGTAACAGAATCAATGTTAATAGATTAATGAATCTGTTTAAACAAAGACCAACTGCTTTTGCATGAAAAGCTAATCATTTTGCTCAATTTATGTCTGTAAAATGACTACAATATAAAATCAGTACATATCGCAAGAAAACCAGATGGATATATGCAAACATTATAAATTACTCGTAAAACAAAACTTTACATTAAAATAATAGTAACCAATGCAGTGTATCACAAAAACATCACTGAAACAACACAACCGCCAACTTACCCTTATGATCCTATTTAAGCTCTCGTCAGCTATCATGCGCACATCAGAATTAGCATCATCACAAAGTTGTAACAGCATTTCAATTGTGATACTGAGTAAATGTGAAAAGTTGGGTGTTCCTTTCACACTTGCACTGCACATGACATCTGCTATAATCAAACAATGGGTAATCTTATCCTTTTTCCTGTAACAAAATCAAAAATGTAATTATTTATGAAACTATTTAGTCCTTACAAATTTGCATGGCCACGAAAGCAGTGTTTGCAGTTTTTTAAAGCAGATTGCAAACTTTTATAAATTACCATAGCCACCATTATTTTTGGGAGAATAAATTATTATTTTGACAAATAATTTTCATTGTAAATACATACGGTACATGATAATGCACAGTTTTATACCAATTATAACAGCTGAGCACTATGTAAAATGTACTCCTGCCATAATGATGTGATACAAAGTTAGTGATGTTGTTGGGAGGGAACGGTTGATTTCTTGTGTTATAGTTATATAGTGCTGTATTTGTATTAAAGTTTTTTAAGTTTTCTTTAACAAATAGTAATAGTGAGTAAATATATATAGGCTTGGTAGCGTTCAGATTTTGTTGGTAATGAATAACTGTTTACATTATACCCTTGTTTTCTCTTCTGACATATTACTCTTAACAACTGTGTTTTGTAGAATGAAAATATTTTTAGTTGCTACTGAATTACCCCAAAATTGTACACCATAATTAATAAGAGAATGAAAATATGAAACGTACAGAGCCTTTAGTACCTTAGAGGTTGAGTTATGAGTTTAGCCAGAAGATCACTGGTTCAAGTTCCTTGCTACATAAACTTGACCATTTTTAACTATCACTGTCATCAATGGTAAGATACCTAAAGTTTTTTGAGTTAATTAGGGCATGAGAAGCCACAATTAACATTAACATGATTAAGTCATGAAATGCAAATCCATGAGAGCCAAAATAATATTCTAGCCTACTACATAGGTAATGTTCAAGCATAGCCAAACATTACGCAATGAACCACATTCATAAACGCCAGTAGGGGAGTACATCCCCAAAACAGTGATTCAAGGCAAGCCTACAGTTTTTTTTTGTAGGTAATGAGTGTGAAGCGCTCAAAACATCAACGAAGCTTGGAGTTTCATGTAAAAGGAATGATTGTTGATGTGGAGATCAGCATGCCAGTCCCCTTTCTGAGATTCACCTATTGTGACGTTACATCAAGTTAGTTTAGGTCTTCCTGCAATTAGCATAGTAAAGTAAATAGATTACCATACATTAAATATACTTTTTACATGCTTTACCACACAATTTCCCTGATCTTCAAAACCCTCCCTATTATTTCATTTCATAATATGTACTCAGAATATCATTGTGCATCCATGAATGTATATTTAACTTAATTAGTAACGCAGATACATAGAATTTTCTGTAATTTTATCCCCTGTTTATCCGAAAAACTGCAAGTCTTACAAATTAACCTGTAACTTACTGTCTATTTAATTATGGTATAGTTTCCATCACCTGCCGTGGGTCACTCGCGCAAGAGTCTTATGCGTGTGATGAGGTTGACGCGTGTGCACCGAATCCCCCAAGGGATGTTCCAGCATGTGTTAATTTTACGTATTTTATTTGTATACATGTCTTGCTCATGTGCCCCCTCTGTGATTTAAGGCATTCTTTTGTATGTTTTTTTTCCATGTACTCTTGTGCACATCGTAATTTGAGGGCTGGTAAATTTATGTATTGTTTCGTATGATTATTTTGCAATGCATTCCCACACACATTATAGTGATTTCTTGTGTGAGTATTGCTCCATATTATTTTCATCTATGCTCATGTTACATCTTTGCTTGTGTGGTCAACAAGGCCGCCACTTCTGGCAGCATGCACGTGCTCTGCTTCTGATGGTCGCTGAGCAGTCCTCCTCTGAGCTCGTGCCGGACGGACATATGCTGCGTGGCCTACAGGAGTTTCACTATTGCTCTTACTGATATTGTAGTTCTAGTCGTATAATTATTTTCAAACCTTTTCGTTTTGCTCCTGCAGCCGGCTTTTCGCCCACCCATATTTCGGGGAGCTCTCCAACTTAATATTTTCTACTGCAAGGCTTTTTACCATGTGTGAACTTGTAATTTATACCCGGGTTGAATAAGGCAGGACTTCACCTTAATTTGAGTGCAATCACCTGGCTTTTTACAGTGTAACTTGTTTGAGGGTATTTTCTGTACTGCCTGAAGTGATAATGTACAAATTTTTTGTTAATTACATGCTTAATGGCATCCAATTCTAACGAGCATGTAGTCGACTTCATTTGTGTAGTCTTGCACCTTCCCAGTCATGTTACAGTGTAAGGCATGTTCCGTGGCCAACAGCAGACTAGAAGAGTATGGGTATGCATGTTCCGGCATCAAATAAGTAGCCACGTGGTGACATCACGCCAGAGTGTTTACCTACCACATAGTTTTGTGTAACCACCATCCAGTCGAGTTTCCTCTGTCATGTCCAGAGACTCCAGAGGAGCCCTGGGTACATTGGCAGCAAAATATCTCACTGGGTGATTCCACTTTCCGTTGCATGGTTAAGAAGGTGGACGACGATAAATGGACCCCTGCAATGACAGGCGGGCCGCAAAATTTGGTGATTATGGTACACCCTGATAGCGAGGAAGCCAGACGCGAGGGAAGCCTGGGCAAGGGGCACCTGACAGGGGGACAACCCCACAGACGGAGGATAGTTAGAGGAGCATGGGCTCCAGGCAGGCAGGAAACATGCACATACACCCAGATGGGCACTACTCCAAGGTGCTATAATTTGCCAACAGATACCGGTGAGGGCACAGTTGCTGCGACCCCCACCCCTCCCTCTCACACATTACCCAAGTCAACCCCAGTTGGGCAGCCCAACACTTTTTCGTCAAGATGGATGTTTTTTGGTCTTGTGTGTTCACGCACAAAGGATGTTCCTGCATGTGTTAATTTTAAATATTTTTTATTGTATAAGCATCTTGCTCGTGTACTCCCATGCACGCCTCTGTGAATTGAAGGGTTTTGTTAGTTTAAAAAAATTATTTTGTATGTTTTTTGCCATGTACTCCTGTGCACGTTGTAATTAGAAAGGCTGGTAAATTTAAGTATTGTTTTGTGTGGTTATTTTGCTGTGCACTCCCGTGCACATTGCAGTGATGTCTTGTGTTAGTATTGTTCCATACCATTTTCATCTATACTCATGTAACATCTTTTCTTGTGTGGTCCACAGGGCCATCACAAAAGTTTTGAGCTGATAGGTAAAAATCCGACAAATGGGTCAAATATTACACTACAGACTGTTTTACGAAACAGATAAGTATAATCACTTGGTGACATTACAAATTTGTAGAATTGTCACTGCAGAAGTGACAGGCAAGCTTTACAATGTGACCAGTAATTTGTAATGTTTGTATAACATAGCAGTGCAATTGCATTTCAATATTGTGTGAATTAAAGGATTACTTGCCAAATAGCACAACCTTTCCCTCTCGGATCAGGTTTAATATAGTCATATCCACATTACTCCACCTTCTGCTTCTAAAATTGTGCCGAGTCACATTTTTACCTTAACAGCAGTAATTGTTTATGTACATTTTCTTTTCCCTTAAAAAAGAGTTTACATGTTTTCACGAGTCAAAATAAAGTAATTTTTTTTTTTTGTGTGTGTGTGTGTGTGTGTGTGTATATATATATATATATATATACACACACAAGGGTTGCAATGTTTGTAAATAGTGTGATTTCGAAAGAAACTGATATTGGTTTATTTCTATTATATTGTTCCCGCTTATTTCAAATGTTAGATTATTTTCAAGTTACTGAATCTTGCAATGTCGCGGTAAAAGTAATAAGTGTTTATTTGATGAAGTTAATGTTGTGAATGTTCTTTTAGAAATATTGTAATTAGTGCTTGAAATTGTCTTGTACTGTGTTTGTTCAGTTTTATTGTGTATTGAGTGACGAGAGGGCGTTACTGTAGTGTAGGTCGGCGCCAAGGAGGTAGGATGTTTTGTTTTTTTATCTCCTTGTGAAGTCAGAACCACCTAGCTGTTTCTGATAGCTATCTTTGTTGCCATACTCCCGCTATCGCTATCTCAGCCCATTTTTGAATGAAAATGGATTGTGATTGGATAAGGGAGTATGTATTGCGCCGAAATCCGAGTGGGAGTCTGTTGGTTTTTACCCGCAAAGTTCTTCTTGGACTAGGCTTTGCAACGATAACACCCGTCTGATGAGCTCTCTGAAAATGTAATTGATTTATGTGCCTGAAAGTTGATAAAGGGTTACGATGTGGTAAAATATGTTTGGCACTACAGTATAAGTTGGGGAAATGTAAGAAGAGGTCTGGTTGTAAAATGATTTTTCAGATATTTGTGAGAGCCTCAGGTGTATACCTACCATGTACACATATGCAGTATAGGGCAGCCATCTAAGTCTGGTATGCCTAGACATCGTACATACTGTATCAAGTGAATTAAATTAGTTTTTTTATTGAATAGTGTATTTGACAAAACTTTAAGTTATAAAGATTTGACATGATTTTTCACATTCCTGAACTTTTGCTTAACAATCAGTACATGAGTTTGTATATCAAAATGAGGAATCCCTGCAGTGTACTCTGGGTTAAAGAGTCTCTTGTACATTAAGCTCTCTGAGAGCTACGCGCTTAACATAAATACAATTTAATTTCTTTTTGATACACAGTTGTGAGAGGAAAAAATTTGACTAATTTATTCTTTCAATTGAGAAGTTCAGTAAGACTTACTTCTAAAGCTAATGCTCAGTGATGCAGAGAATTCAAAACCACTTTGTAAGATTCAAAAGGGACAGTTTATTTTGTTTGTGCAAATTTGAATAATTTTTGTTTAGAGTTGAAACATTTTTCATTAAACAGTGAATGACAACCATAACTTTCTTTTATTCAGGCAGTGCATTTCCTTGCACACAACCCAGGAGTAACAAATGTTTATTTGCTATTATTATAATAAAACTAAGAGAGTTCAGTAAGTTGTTTCGAGGAATGGTATTTGTGATAATAAGGTGTAAGTCGTCAGTAAGTTTTCTCCAAGCAGAAAGGCAGTTGTGTCACAGTGGCAGATACCAAGTAATTGCAATACCATTGTAAAGTTAAAAACAGGTGAACCAGTGTATTGTAAACATATTCTTCACACAAGAGTCACATTAAACTAGAACAAATACTTCTCTCCAGTCATACAGCTAAACAAATATTTTATTTTAAGACTGACTTGCAGCTCAGTCAACCAAGTGTTTACCTGTGTTGTTTCTTTTAATACGTAAAGATAGTATTTATTTTCAATGGGCAATTTTTCTCACATCATCACATATATTTATTTATATTTACTATATTTTCCTTCCAGCATCTACACAAATACAAATGTTTATATTTACAACTCGCAAAAAAAAAAAAAAAAAAAAAAAAAAAAAAAAAAAAAAAAAAAAAAAAAAAAAAAAAAAAATCGGAGTGAACAAAGTGTAGCGCCTCCCTTCCTATCCTATCTGCTTAACTGATGCTCCTGTCAGGTAGCTGCTAACAAGTGCGCTCAATACCTCTTAACACTGTGGGGATGGGAGATGCTAAGGGGGTGCAGTTGTCAGTGGTCACTCTAATAAGTTAAGAATTCTTTTTATAAAACACATTTATTTAAACGTTAAATAATAATTGATATAAAACAATACAATTAACATTACTCTGAACAATAAGCATCAATGATTCTTACCAAAGTGGTAATACTGCAAGTATAACATTTAGCAATGAGTAGAAGTTATAGCACTAGCGTTGCCAGAAATTAATGATTAATTAATAGAACAATTAATGGGACCTCGAGATCTGGGATGACGCCTAACTGCCATGCCAAAATTATGCTCACCATATACTGAAGATGATGTGTGGCCTAGAGCTCCTCCAGGCCTACGAATCGAGATGTCCTCGTCGTTGATATGTAGCTCTGACAACTTCACACCATTCTTCTTTGGCCTTGTGCATCAGACTAGGGGGTGGGAGGTTGCCGCAGCACGCTCACACTTTATAGTGGCCGGCAGTGGGTCAATCAATGTACGTTTTGGCAACAGGAGGCTCGCACAAAATATATAGCCCATGCTACCTTAACTCGTGTGTGGCCCCCTGGCGTCCACCACAAAAGTTATGTGGGTGGAATTATTATTTACTGATATTAATTAATTGTGGTCGGAATAGACTGTTCATAAATCACATATAAGGCTGCAATTGATTATCGTAAGCACACTTGAGAGCTATCTAGCGTCTAATGAATTGTATTTACGGTTTGACATATAATTGTCGTGTTTATGAAACTGTTATTTTAAGGCTGACAATTTACACATTTTTGCTTGTCAAATAAGGGGAACTTGTATTATTTATGTAACATAACATTGTCATGACATATTGACAAATTTGTCAGATTTGACATAATTGTTGTATAGCCTATGTCACTCCTGTCACATTTTATTAAATAGGGCCCTGGTCCCACTCCCTTGTTAGCCTTCAGCCCCTTTATTACCTTTACTATGTCATGCTTCCCCATCCTAAGTTTAGAGTATTGCCTCTGGCCACTAACTGCTTCCATATACCATACATCCTGCTCCTCAAACACTGACAAGTACTGGGCTTGCAGTACGTTCACCTTTTATTTGTTCATTGTCACAGTCAAGTCATCCTACCAAACAATATCAGGATCCCATCATCTTCTCTCTTTATCTTCTTCAGATAACCAGTTTCTGCCATTCATTGCCTTTTCTTTCTTCCATAATGTTCTCAGAGTATTCAAATTTTGCCTGTTTGATCTTGCTTTCCATCTCCTTTCTCGTATGTCTCATCCTTTCACTAGTACTTGCCATTCCTTTGTACCTCCACTTTGGATGAAACTGTGTACACTTCCTCTTCAATCTCTTGAATTCCCAGCCATAATACGGTGAATTTTTTCCAGCACTTATTCTTTTCAGTAATTTTATACAATAGGGGCTTTTTTGAAATCAGGAAAATAATACCTGTATATGCTAGATATATATAATTATTACTAATCACACTTAACAGAAATTTTAGTGGTGCTTCACGTAGTTTGCTGTAAAAAAAATGAAAAGTGATAGTGACTATGCCTATGAAAATCACAGTGTTTATGCACTAACACACGTATAATTTACGTCCAATATATTTATATTGGGTCACTTAATGGTTTTACAGGTGTATTGAGGGAACGTTCCAACTTCAGTGTTACTACTGCCATTTGACCGACCAGACATGTGAGATATAGCAGTGCATTTATGCGTGTTTTATTACAATTCATTGTGTTTGAAAAGTAAATTCAAATAATTGAACGATAATACGAGTGTTTCTGTGGCACCTATTTTGTCCATGGGAAATGTTAAAAAAGAATATTTGTGCGGTAATGTAAGTGTCTATAGTTTTTCGCCAATTGAATACGGGTTAACAACTAATGAAATTTATTATAGGCCCTATTGATTTTTGGTATAGTATTGGGTCTGAGTGTGTTAATTGCGTGGTAAAACGAGTGAAAAATATGTACATAATCATAATATTTAATGATGTAAATACATTAATTACAAAAAGATCTAATCGAACAATACCTACATTGACAATATTACCAATAGAATTAACACCTTCGTTAGTGGAGAAGGCTATGAACTAGAGGTAATTTGTGGGGTACAATGTTATCACAAGAACCTACATATTTTACACTTGTACCCCGCAATTTCACTGATTTTGGAGGTCTGTCTGTGATTAGTTACATACGTAGTGCAACAAAATTCTGAAAGTACGTTGCTGACTTTGTCAGAAATGATCTCTCAGGGTTGAGGTTTTAACACAGTGAAGATGTGCCTAGAAGGGCAGTTTTGATGATTCTTATCTTACTGCAACAAAGTATTGTTATAAGCAAGTTATAAATGTGCATTAAAAAGTTGCTAAAGTGAAGTAAGTATTATCGCCAGACAAGTGCAAGAAAAGGTCTGAGGCTAATAAATATATGTAATACAAGAACTGAAATATTAAGCCTACCCCTAAATACTATAGCAATGACCACGGCAGGTATTCGGGTCACTAGTGTTATGTTGTATATATAAATAAAGGGTATAGTATACAATTTCAATAAGAAGTGTAATAACTTTGTGTTTCCTGAGTGAAAACCTAAATATTATTTTTTTACTTGATTGTTTGATGTAAAAGTGAAAATATTATTTCTGAGACACAGGAGTAAACCATACTAGAATGCATAGTATAAAATAAACCGGAAGAACTGTGCCTATAAAGTGTGCCCTGATGTTTATTCTCATGCATTAATTCTACCGCTAGCTAAGCAATATAAAACTCATTACATGAAAAGTATTTCTGGGGAACATGGTGGAAGAAGGAAAAGGCAAGGAATGGGGGGAAATTGTTTAGGTATGTTAGGCAGTTAAGGGGAGGAGAGGAAGGGATCCCTCAGCTAACAGGAAGGGATGGTAGGCATGCGACAAATGACCTAGAAAAATCGGAGATGCTGCAAGGAAAGTACTTGTCAGTGTTTGAGGCAAAGGAGGGTTGGAATAGGGGGACAAACAGGGTTTGGGGGGTGTATAGTGAGTTTAAGATGAGGGAGTGGGGGACAGAAAAGGTAATTAGGGGTTTGGAGAGCAGTAAGGCAGGGGGACCAGATGGGATAGGAAACGCAGCACTAAAGTTTGGTGGCAAGGAGTTGGCGAAATATTTAGAAGTGCTGTTTAAAAAGTCCTTAGGAGAGGGTAAGTTACCACAAGATTGGAAGGATGCTATGGTGGTACCCATACACAAGCAGGGAGAGGATAGGGGGAGGCCTGGCAGCTACAGATCGGTGAGCCCCAC
Source organism: Dryococelus australis (assembly GCA_029891345.1). Taxonomy (NCBI): domain Eukaryota; kingdom Metazoa; phylum Arthropoda; class Insecta; order Phasmatodea; family Phasmatidae; genus Dryococelus; species Dryococelus australis. The sequence goes on along the minus strand of CM057005.1, from coordinate 62,987,006 downwards.
ATCAAGTATGGGAAAAGTAATGGAGAGGCTGGTGGTGCAGTATGTGGTGAGGGTTATGAACAATAGGAATTGGTTGGAGGAGTCCCAGCATGGTTTCAGGAGGGGTTACTCATGTGAGACTCAGCTGGCTGGGTTATTAGAGGATCTGGTGCAGGTAGTTGATGAGAGGAAGCAGGTGGATGCCTGCTTCATAGATTTTGAGAAGGTATTCGATAAGGTGCCCCATGGAACATTGATGAGGAAAGTGGAGGCGTTGATACCAGACAGGAGGGTAATGGAATGGATAGAGGACTTTCTCAGGGGGCGAAGGCAGAGGGTGAAAGTGGGGGAGGCAATATCGGAGGAAGAGGAGGTTACGTCAGGGGTACCACAGGGAAGCGTGCTGGGTCCTTTGTTATTTACTATAATGGTAAATGACATGGGTTTGGGGATTACGGGGAAAATCAGATTGTTTGCAGACGATTGTGTTGTATATGCTGAGGTGGGAGAGGGGGCTGGAAATTTGTAGGCGGACATTGATAAGATATGGTTGTGGACCAGAAAAAATAAAATGAAGATAAATGTAAGAAAAACTAAGATAGTGAGGTTTACAAGGAAGAAGGTGATAAGCAGGGACATGTACAGATGGGAGGGACAAGAGATAAAAGAAGCAGCAGAATATAAGTATCTAGGGATTGTACTGCAGGGAGACCTCAGGTGGAAAAAACAGGTAGAGAGGGTGGTTGCAAAGGGAAGAAGGGCTCTGGGTATGCTGTAAAGGGTGCTGAATGGAGTCAGCTGTGAGGTGAAGGAGAAGGCGTATGGCACAATGGTACGCCAGCCAATGTTAGAATATGCTGCAGCAGTATGGGACCCGTATGTGGAGGTGTGAGAACTGGGAAAGGTGCAGAGAAAGGCAGCAAGTTTGATGAAGGTTAGGTGGAGAAGGCAAGGGCAGGATGATGAGGAAGAAGGGAACTATAGGCCAGCAGTGATGATGAAAGAAATGGGGTGGTGCTCATTGAAGGACAGGAGGAAAGTTGAACGGTTAGTCAGGATGTACAGGGTGGTGAATGAAGAGGGAGGATGGGGAGGGCTACACTGCAAGCTAAGTAAGGGGGTGTTTAGGGGAAGAGGAAACAACAGTGAGAAGCTTCAGAGGGTGTGGAGGAGAACGGAGCGGGGTAGGCAGTCCATGCTTGTGAGGTCTGTGAGGGAGTGGAATGTGTTGAGGGAGGAATTGGTATATGTGAGAGGGGTTGGTAAATTCAGGAAGGGTGTGGAAAAGGAGTTGGTTGGGTGAAGGAGAGTTGAGAGAGCTCGCCACCGGGTGGTAGCCTAATTGTGAGTGTATGTATACACCATAGTATACTTATGTTCTTTATGTTGGTGTTTGTGAATTCATCGTCGCGGTAGGCCCAGAATGCATGTGAGGCTCTTGTAAAGGTTGAGTTCCCTACGAGGCCATTGACAGTGTTAAGGGAGGAGTTTCCTCAACAGAGAAATGTCGACAACTCTGGAGATGTTCTAGTCAAGAAGCGATTCTACAAGTTGAGGTTGGAGAGACTGCTGCGAGGGAGCGATGGAAGATAGGATTGGTGGAGAACTGGACATATTGGTTATATGGGATGTTGTGAGAAAGGGAAGCTTAAGGGTGGGATTTGGATGTGTGTGTGGTGTTGGTGTGTTTGGGTAAAGGAGAGGGAAGTACAGCCTGTTTGTAGGAAAGTGTGGGGACAATATCCTCAGGCCTACTCCTATGCCAGTGGTGTGTGTGTGAGAGAGCAATTGAAAGTCAGCTCAGGGTAAACTCGGTGAGGACAATATCCTCACATCCTGAGTTGGCAGAGTGGAGATGAGAGTGGGGAGGCCCAGTACCAGCCATAACTGGTGGGATGAGTATTCCTGGGTATTGGACCTGAATGGTGACCTGTATGAAAGCTCAGATGTGGAGTACGACTGTGAGGGTGGTTTTCGTTAATGGAGTTTGTTCAGGCTTAGGAAGTGGGAAATGTTTAATAAGAGTGAACCTCTACTAAGAGTCAGACCTCTGCGAGTTTCAGTGTGTGTTTTATAAGGGGAAAGTTGTTTAAAAGATTGTAAGTTTGGTGAAAAGACGATTAAAAAAACCCCTTTGTGATATTTGTTAATTTTAATGGGGTTTTATCCATAATGGAAGGTTTATGAGAAGCCCTGGGGTTAGTGTTGAGAATAAGAGGAGAAATGTTAAATGGCTGTTGTAGCTTTCGTTTTCAAAGTGAAGATTATGAGAATTTTTAGGGTGGTTTTTGAGGGCCACAGCAATTTTTAAGTGGGCAATATAGGAGCTCTATTTTACTTGGGTGTTTGATGTTTTAAGTGCATCTTAACATTCAAAAAGGGGAGGTTGGAGTTGTGCCCACGTATAGAGTGGATTGTATTGTGGATCTCAAGTTTTGTAAAGGAAAGTTACAGTTGTTGTCAAGTGTGAATTTTGGATCTCTAGGGAAAGAAAGAAAAAAGTTTTCTGTGCCTATGTTTTGCTGTAGTGTAGTTACCTTCTCCTGAAGCTATATGATATTTTGGAGTGGACGCAGCACGATCTCGTGAATTACACAATACATATACCTGGGCATTTTTTTGAATGTTTGCGAATTTTCTGTTGAAACTTAAGGTGACCCCATCCTATCCCGTAATAAAATGAGGTTAGGGCGGGAGAGTTGTGGTAGTGGTTGACGCACCTGAGCTGAGGCAAAGGCGGGCTCACCTCTTTGCACACCTCAGATGATTTTCTTTTACTCTATGGTTGACTTTACAAGTCATATGACCAGCATACAAGGACCAATAAGATCACAACTTGTATCGCCTTGCACAAAAAAAATAGGACCTGCTCTATCTTATAATTTCCTGCAAAATGTCTCTTGCACACAAAGTTGTGCAAGAAATTCTCGTGCAAGGTCGGCATCTCGCGCTAGTTTGGCACTCATCTTGCATCCTGTGAAGCCTGTTTAAGAGTATAATTATACACAGTTTTTCTTAGTGTTTGAATATGTGTGAATTTTCAAAGAATTATTTCAATTAAAACACGTATTCAAATGTTTGTGATTCTATTGCAATGTAACTGCCCTATCACACTTGTGTTGTAGTCAAGTTGGATTTTATCATAATCAGCAGAACTTCTCTAAACATATGTTATTGCATAATTTATGCAATACAGTTACGCTGAACTTGCAAAGCAAACAAAAGTTAAAATATTTTATTTTCTTAAGCAAAAAGGTAAGTTAAATTTTAGCATATTAATTAATCAAACACTGAGCCATTTACACTCTGATCCTGTCTTCCCTTGGTCTGATAAGGAGGAGGGAAATCACACCCCTGTCAAGGTGTGAATGCTGCTGTGTCAACAAGGCATCTGGACAGACGGGTTGTGGACCAACCTGTGTTTCTGCATTCAGCCAATTAGGAACCACTGAACCTTCATCTTCATTGTATTGAATTGTGTGCTTAGGTATATGGGTAATGTGTCAGTTAAAAAACAGTAATTTATCAGCCGGTACACAGTTATCTATCAATGATAAAAGGTGCCTACTCAAATTATTTGTTTAATTGTGTGCTAAATCAGTGTTAACTATGTTGATACACACTTTGTAGCTTCCTACATCTCACCATCGCTGCACATTCGTACATGAGACAGCTGATAATTTGGGTACCACCACATCACATAGGACTCTGTGCTATACTGTTATCTGTTGACAAATATTTTGTAGTACACTGGTGTATCGTTGTATTACACACAACAAAAAACCCCAACCTACTCCTCTACATAATTTCTGGTGTCAGATGTGTCCAAGACCTTACACGTTGTGCTTTGTACCTATTAAGTACTAAGCACTAGCTCTACACCACTACTATAGCATCAACTTTCACATCCCTAGGCTCAAACACCACCACATCCAGCACTGACCCCATGCCCTATTTATTCCATCTTGCACATGTTTCCACAGCTTGCACAAAGCCTCTATTAACTAACGTATCACTATATTTCACTATTTTTCTGTGCTGAGTGCATTGTATTTATGTTAATTATTTATATTTGACTCGTTCCATATCCTTAGGCTTCCAGTATTAATTAAATGCAAATAAATAAAATACATACCTCACAATGTCCCTGTTTACATCACCTGTCCACCCATCTAACAGCCCTTTTAATGTTCTCAAGCTCAATCGACCCCACTACCATGCACAAGTCACGCTTTCCTCTTGAAGTCAAGTTTAAGTACATAACATATGAGAAACGAAATTGGTGAATTGAGATAGGCTACCAGAATCGTTATAAATTATTAGGTCATCCAACAGTACAGAGTTCTCTGGAACATCCCACAACACAACCCCAACAGCATTGCAAGCTTTCGGTAGCAAGTATACAAGCTTGAATCAAGCTTCCTAGTCTTGACAGAACAAGCTTGCAGCAAGCGTGATGTGGCAAGTGTGGTGCAAGCTTGCAGTATTATTACGAATGACATAATGACAGCCTAGCAGAAACAAGCTTACTGCAAGCTTGACACAAGTTTGCAATGAAAGCTTGCTAAGAAAGCAAAAGTCAAGTGAAGTGCAAGCTTGCGGTAAGCTTGCATGCTGTCAGGGTAAGGAAGACATTAATTGAATAGAAGCAAATAATACCTTACAGACGACTCTTCATTAATGTGTGACGAAAGTTGAAGAACTTTTAAGTTCTCTAACGATTTTATTAGTTTCTCTAACGTTGCCATTGTATACCAGTCTTCTAAAAATTATTTAATTAAACATACTTGTATAACCGAGAACAAAAGAATAACTACAACTGAAATTTTCTGTTGCCTTTAATCCTGTATACTCAATACCCCTCGAAAAACATAACAATACACAATATAAGCCCCATTTGATCTTAACCTACAAATACATTTTAGTTGTCTGCTTTTGTAACACCACTGTTTGATTATAATTATTCTTCTTCTTATCCAACAGTCAAGGACTTGTACTTTTTTAAATATACAGCCATAAACATCAAACTAAAATTTTGTTTGGTGATAAATAGTAAAAGAAAAATATCACTTTTTCACTGAATAGCAAAAAAAAAAAAAAAAGATTTAAATAAAGGTGTGGCAAATGAACAGAATTGAATATGCGCTGAACATGAACGTTTTAAACTGACGGGAAAGAGCGATATTGTTGGCTGCATCAAATCAGTTGTCAAACTGGTTTCATGTGTCAACTGCTATCAAAATCATAAAAAAACACGAATAGAGCTTTGAGTTGTCGTAATTTCTCGGGTCTCCAGACAAAACATGGCGCATCCAAATATCCACTCCGTACACGTTACGACTGGCCACTCGAGCAGTGATTGTTGTCACACAATGTGAAAGTGCAAAGTGTGTTCCTTTTATTGAAATCGTTTAAAGAGTCTACAGAAATGGGCAGAAAAGTCTGTCTTAACTGACTGTGCTGTCGCCGATACAGCATTTGATTGGTTCACGTGACCTGTGATATCAGATGTAGATAATGTACACATAAATTGAGGTGCAGACCGATTGAAAATGTCTAAACTTCATCTTTCCAGGTCAGACAGCTCAGTCTGCGCCATCAGCATCTGACATCATCAGAGCCAAGTCCAATGAGATGCTTTGTTTATACACAGAAGTGAGAAAGTGCTTGAAAAGTTATGGTTTGTACTGTGCCAAATCACAGTATAAATGTGCATTTCTAAGTTTTTAAACCATATAATTAAGTTGTTGACTTATTTTTCATTGTATTTATATATTTTTTCGAGGATTTCGTTTACTTTCCCTACTGTGTATTGACGTGGGATATTGATTGAAAAGGATTATTCTTTACGTTTGAGGAGTGGTGAACCGTGTTTGGAATCTCGGTGGAAATATTATGCAGGACACCAGATATTGTCGGACTGACAATATCGTGAAATCGGAGAGCTGACTTGTTCCTCAGGGTTGTTCGGCCGCCGACTACGGCAAATCCTTCAGGCACAGTTGTTGTCTCCTCTTAGAATAAAATTGATAATGATTGAATTATTCCCTTACTTGTTGCATTGTGGGATCTCTGGGATCCCCACACACCCATATGAAGCACTGTTACTTATTATACCGACTCGTTACCATTTAAACATAATTGCACAGTAAATTCAGATTGAAGAAAATTGGTGGAAGAAGGTTCGTACCTTATATGCCTTACGGTGAACTAGAAATAAATCACATGTGGGAACTCTTTACTCTTTAGATTTATTTAGTTACGTTGCTACATCTCCAGAGGAAAAAAACTTTCATTGGTGCTGACAACTGACACATAAACTTGGGTACTACTGCTAAAACGAAACAAGGTCATGTTAAAGAATCGGTGCATTTTAAGCTTACCGAAGCGATGCAAATGCATGATAGAACGCAGGGAAATGGGGGGGGGGGGGGGGGTAAAGTCTCGGGCAGCTGAAACCGATAAAGGTTCCTGTAGATTAATTGAACTATTGCATTGAAGTGATTAGTCCAACATGATGCTGGCTGCCCGAGTGCAACAAAACACGAGCCCTGAAGTGATGCGGCACACCCCTAGCAAAGATGCACGAATGCTAAATTCTCCTACCCGGCATGACGGCCGGCAAGGCCGGCTGGCACCTGGCGCTGCACTACTTTCTTGCACACAACATTTGCATACCGGACATGTACTCTCCGTGCTAGTTGTCACACATTGCTTACAAATATAACCCAGTGATAAATATTTATTAGTACATGGTACTACAACTGTGTGGGTGATGTGGAGATGAACAACACATGAATGAACATAACAGAAAATTGCAAAGAGACTCTTTAACCCCACTGATGTCTTTAGAGCTGCTAAGGCAGGCGCCTTTATTGGTTCCGTCCACTTGCGTGAACTTATCTTGCCATTTTATATTAGGAATTAATAAAAAAGAAATTTAACAGGGTCTACTTTTATATTCGTCAGCCATGGCACACCTGGTTGCAGCTCACTGTGCTCTGCACTTGTGCTGTCTCATGTAGCACTGCCCTGCATTTGCTCTTGTAGAGTACACACACACTGTGCTGCAGAACTTGGTGCGGCAGAAAAATGTACTAAGGGGGAAGGGGTACAGGTGGTCACATGTCAAATTCCCCCCTCCAACCGAGACCGTTTGAAGCCGCACATGTCACTGGTGACATACACACCTTCTCGTGTCTGCCCATCGTGGACATTGCATGTAGGGGCTTCTTGCCAGCCCACTACGTTCTGGAATTGCAGAGTGTTGCCATCGTCCCACATGATCTTGCCGTTGCCATGGTGCTCCTATGCTTACACACGCGGGGCAAGCCATGGGTGGCCGTCATCAGTGTGCTGACTGGTGGATTTTGTATGACCTGCACGAACCTCCGTCGTCACTGCCTCTGCTGCTGTCCTCATGCACACCTGCACATTGCTACCAGTAGCTAGTCGGACTAGCGACCACTGGGGGGGTTGAAAACACCCTCAGATGATTCCCCAGCTGGTGTTGGCACCATTGCTCCTTCTGTTGTACTGTCCTATTCAACGAGTGGCATGGGCATTGTGTCGTCTCCTGAGGGACCCTCTTCTAGAGGTGTCACCATTGGCTGCAGTTGCGGATTGCGCTGATAGCTGCTGCAATGTTGATCTCTGCAGTGGCGGCCGTCAGATGCACCCTTCTGGTACCAATGCACCAAGAAAAATTGTGCCTTGGGCACCCACTGCTGGTGGCTCTGGGGCAGGTACTGACCCACCTTTCGTGCTCTTTGCTTCCTCCTGGAGTCGTACTCAACTGTGCCGTCATGAGTCCCCAGGTCTTATGCTCCTCACTTGTGCCTTGGGTTCTCCTCCTCACTTGCCTTTTGCATGCTGTTTGCAATTGATATTGAGGTGGCATCGACTCTTGGTGTGATGCGCCCTCTTTCATCCGGGTCTGTGTCGTCCTGGCCCCTTGGGGACGTGGCCTTGTCTGGCGTCGGTGACATTGCGGCATCTGGTGGGTGGCCTTCTGTGGGAGGTGCTGCCCCACACTCCTCCTCTCTCCCTTGCTCTACTGGGCTCGGCAGCTATCGCACCATAGTGGGTGTTTTTGTCACCGGCCTCGTCATTGTCATGGACACCTCCGGTTGACAGATGTATGGTGTCTCTGTGAAACTTGCTGGTTTTCCACCACACACGGACCAGGTGGTGGTTGGTTCGAACCCCTTTATAACACACGTGGGCCTGTCCATTGCGCAATGAGCCTGGCACAGAAATTTAGGCGGGCTGCTGACTGCGGGTGTGACTTCACATATACCTGTCGACTGGGTTCGAGCGTGGGTGGGGTCCTGTTACTAGTAGGGACCCATCCCACAGCGTACTTTTCTTGCCTCCCCCTCTGCTCTTTGTCTCATTGCCCCCTTTCCACTCACTTTGCCATGCTTCCTTTTGTGCTCCCACTAGTGCTGTTTGCTAGCAGTGTCTTTCGCTGGGAAGTTTGATGTTAGGGCCTAGCAGGACATCCACAGGTGTCTGGCCTGTTGCGGCGTTCGCACATCAGCGGAGGGTGAAGAGAACAGTGGGCAGGTGGTCTGCCCAGCTGGTGTGTACATTACCCACATGGTGCCACAGTTGTATCTTAGGTCCTGGTTGCGACGCTACGTGGGGTTGAACATTGGGTGATACACCACCTTTTGCAAGTGCTGCACCCCTACTGGAAGCACTTTGCTTGCCACTTCCTTCCCACGAATCGTGTGCCATTGTCTGTCAGTACTTGCTTTGGATAGCACCAGCGATGGAAAAAATCCCGTTCCAATACTTGCGCGATGTTGGTAACCCTTGCACTACTCATCGCATAAACCTCCACCTACCGTGAGAAGTTTTCGGTCATGACTAAGATAAACTTTTTACAACCGATTGTCCGGGGGTTCGGCCAGAAGAAATGCCTTCTGAGGTTTCGGATAGTTTGCTCCATACCGGGGGGTTTGGCTATGTTACTTGTGTGTGCATGTTCCAATACTTTTGCGTTGCATGTTGATGGTACAAACAAGCTCCATTTTGTGTTGTTGTGTACTGCGCACGTTTCCAACCTTCCTTATATCACACACCACTGTTCCACAGTCTCTCTTGCACATTGCTCCTTTCTCTCTCATGCCACGGCACAGCTGTCTTGCTCTTCGATTATTTCCTGGTACAGTGCATTCATAAGAATGCCATGGTACACTGCTTGTACTTGGATCAACTGTGCCTCTCTGAACAATTCGTGCATGGCGGGCGGGTGTACTTCTTCCCATTCTGCATAGTCTGTAACCACAACACTTGCATCGGGCACATTGGATATGGTGTCTGCCAGTTCATTCTCCTTCCTGGGGACATCCTCTACAGTGACGTTGTATGACTGTAGGAGAAACACCCACAGGATGAGTTTACCGCAGCCCTCTTTCATTGCGTGCAGTTAAACAAGGCATCTGTTTTCTGTCTGTAACATGAAATGTTTGTATTCCAGGTAGGGCCAGTACTTTTTAACTGTCCCCACTATTGCCAACATTTCTGCTCTTTCGCGTCATATCTGTGCTCTATTTATCCCAATTTCGCACTGCAACATCAAATACTTGTTTCGACTGGCAGTAGGCTGACTTTTGTCAAGCTGCACTCGTGGTTGCCCCATATCTCTGTGCGCACAGTCAGCTGGCTTTTTACCACAGAGTGTAATATTTTCATTATTCGCACTTGCAATGTCCCGTTCCGACTTGTTACCAAACTGCTTCGCAGGATGGTCAACCCGGTCCTGTAGCGTATTGTTGTCACTCCCGTGTCTCGTGCTGCCATTGTGTGGCTCTACTCTTGTGAAGTGATGAGCTCCTGTTCCATTCGAGAATGATGGCAGTATTTAAAACATTCTCCATGTTGCTGTTAAGGAAAGGTACCAGTGCAGCTCTGTATTCTGGTAAGGTGGTTTTGACATTGATATCTAGCCCCTCCTGATCTGCGCCTTTTGCGTGATGAACATCGGCAACTGTTCACCAGGATGATGCTTCTACCAGAGTTACTTGCTTTGCACCTGTAGGTACGTAAATATTCTCCCTTATCAGCACTGGGAAGCGTGCACAATATTGTAATGTGGGAGGGAGGGAAGGAGAGTGGTCTGCACTAAAATAATTATCAAACTACACCAAATGTTAAGATCTCCACATAAAGGGATAAGAGGGAGGGTTTAGAATAAAAATAGGTGACGATAATGTAGATTAACCAGGTCCAAAACAAAAAAAAAAGAGCACAATGGCTAGGTTGATCGGTTAGGTGGGAGGGGGGTTCTCGAATGAATCTTATTATCAAACTACTACTGAGTGACTCCAAGTTCTAAAAGAAAGTATTAAACAGGAGAAAACAGTTGAAGCCCATGAATTGTGTAAATACTGAGCAATAATGCTGACTGCAAAGATATCAAACACATTCTCCCTTTCTAAGGGTGAGAGAATTGCCACCACTACCTGTCTTGTTGACAGGACTAATTAACCAGAATTGTTTGCTCAATACAAAATAAATATTACTCCAATCTCAAATGTCTTCCTTTTCTTATACTTCAACTCATTTTCTCTGAAAGTTTTGAGCAAACCACAAGGATAACAAAAAAAGGGGGGGGGGCAAGGAAGGGAAGGGAGCGGCGAATAAATCAACTCATTAGATGCGAGAGGTAAGGAAAGAACATGATCAACGTGTGGTACCTGGTTCCATATATGGCTCTGAGTTCAACCTGTGCCAGGTCACTGACTCTTCTTAAAAATTATTAGTGCACTAGATTCTTTTTTAAGATCCTTCCTACTATTCAAAAACTTCTGTATATTTGTGTGTGTGTGTGTGTGTGTGTGAGAGAGAGAGAGAGAGAGAGAGATAGAGAGAGAGAGAGAGAGAGAGAGAGTGAGTGAGCGAGTGAGAGGGGGGTGGGGTCAGATAACAAAGAACGCTATTTTGGGTTAAATTTCAACAACAGATGTTTATTAAAAAATAATTAATACAGTAATAAACATTAACATTGCATACAATTTATTTCATTCAAAAAAAGATTGTTCAAGAAAAATTACTGAGTAACCAGAAGCAACAAAAGGAGAAATTGAAATTAGGAACTGTTACAAAGGAAAATAAATGGTGAGTGTCAAAGAATAGCTCTTCTCGTCAAAGTATAAAACATTGATTGAAGTTAGACTTGATGGCACAATAAATTACAGATCTGACTGGGTAACAAATAAAATAAACTATTGAATTTATAACTTCTTATTTGAGTAATTAGCAGGGCTAAAGGGTAAAATAAAAATAAACTTTGTGTTATAAAATTAAAGCCTGTTGGCCAAGTTCAATTAATGGCTGTCTTTTTGCACAAGACAACAATAGAAAAAATAAATAAAAATATCGAAGTTACTTTAATCTTGGCTCGTAGACCTCTTATAACAAAAGAGTGACAGTTGTCTCTGTAGGTCACAGTAACCTAAAATACACAGTTATTAATTTGTTACTACTTCTTTTTGTAATGTTTCCGTAAAGTTGCAGTTATTTAGTTATTTATTTGTTGGATCTTTCTGTAATTCACTACTCGTTTCTAACCCCAAAGGCACCTACTATCGATACACATGAAAAAGTCTCTCAATAAAACATATAAAAGATGTTTACTTCTCTTATCTTACTATCGAGTTGTTTTTAGCATATTCCTGCAGGGATTGGCCTACATCTTTATTTTCAAACAAGAAAAGTACGACAGCGATATTAAAATCAAATCAATAACATTTGGACTTAAACATTTACAAAGGGGGAGAGCTTACTACTGTGAAAAACCTACAGTCGTTGTTCAATTGTTACTGGCAATAAGAAAACAGAGTAAAAAAAAATCTTAAATGTTAATCACTTGTGCCAACCTCAAAACTTTCGCCAATACCAAAACACGAACTCTGAATACTTTCTAATCCTTCAAATATAGCAATGAATAAACGTATTTTCTTACTTAGGTCGCTAAGTTTCGAATCTAAAAAAGGATGCTATGGTTCATTAACTTCAGTAATAGTTACACATTCTATCCCCTTTACTTTCACGATTATAAGAGTTGCTCTTAACCAAATACCTTAGAAGATAGCTCCATGATCTCTCTCTGTCTCTCTCGACCAGTGTCGGATCTTGAACTACTCTCTAACATTTGAAGTTACAAAGTACTACTATTTAAAGGCTAGGCCAGAACACTTTTCCTGAGAAGCAGAGAACTATTCTCCGACCCAGTAGAACAAACAAAGTTAGAAAAATACTTATCACATCCTTGTGAACATCTGGTGGTCTCCTCCGGACCCGGACTCCAATCAAACACGTCCTCACACTCCGACAGCTGAGCTGCTACAATACAAAAAATGGCGCACCTGGCCTCGCCTGATGTCATGGCTCGCGGCCCCTGGCCTTCGGCCAATCACATTCTTCTGCGCACCCGGGCCATCGCTCACAAACAGGCAATTCGTTTGAAGTGCACTCCCTTTTCCCCTGAGGGGCTTACACTTGGTCTGTTAAACGCAGCACGAAATTCTCTCTCATCCCCCACAAGCTTACAGCTGTCTCCTCAAAAAGTCCTTCGTCAGGTTGACTCTCCGAATCTCTGCTTTGCTATAGACAATTACTCGCAGCTCCTCTATGTTGGCAAGAGTCTGAGGCACTGTGGTGTTTGCACATTTTTGGGAGGCATTCCGGATGTTTCCATGGGTGCTGAGGTACTCATGCTCCCTGGATCCCCAATGCTTCTGACGACCCCTCTCCTTTGGCTCAACCCTCTGCATGGGTCCTTTGGCAGAAGATATCTATGGTGAAGCAGTTGTGTGACTGTGACTTCTAACTAAGTCTTGGTGGGCTTGACGTCTCCCAGCTCCATAAGGGACCATGCCAAAACGAAGAAGCGAGCAATGGGTGCTGATCTCCGACGAAAGATGGTCTCACTACTACACAAGAGTGTTTTGTGTGTGTGCAAATACTTCTATAAACTGGAACTGTCCTGATGCTGACTAATGGATTATAGTTGTTTTTCTTTTTTTGAAGTTCTTGATAGATAAGTTCAGAGAATTTAGAGAATTGGGTGGATTATTTTTAAGAATGTGGATTGCTTGGAGACTTGCCTTTATTTTAAAAGTGAAGTAACAGTCGGCACCTTGATTCTCCCTTAGACTAATAGAAAAGATAATTACTGTGGAAATAACAGAGAAAAACTAAGTGAGTACCTTTGTTGGATGTGCCTCATGCTTGGCCCCTGTGATTTTAGTTGGTGTGTGGGACTAAGGCGAGACGTTCGTCGTGTGGCAGCTGAGATGGTTTCTGCAGTCATAGAGACCCTAAGAGCCTTATGTTTGCTGCCTTTGAGTATGCCGGGTTCTCCATGAAGCCCACAGCCTCCAGTTCGCCAACACGAGTGCGATCGCATTAAAGTTTGAGAGTTGTTATTTTTCATTTTTGTTATGCAAGAATAAGTGTTTGAAGGGTCGACCATGTTTAGAAGAACAAAAAGTAATAGGTTTAGTTGATAGAGCTGCTTAACTTAAGGTAATGGAGAAAGATGTTACAAGAAAGCATGTAACTAACCTAGTGTGTGTGTGTGTGTGTGTGTGTATATATATATATATATATATATATATATATATATATATATATATATATATATATATATATACACACACACATACGACATTTTTTTTCATATCATTTACATTTTTGTTAACATTTGACAATTTTCATTCATAACTATATACATAGATCCATCTTGGCATACCCATAAATTAGACAGTCGCTTCATTTAGTCTTGTTTAGGGTTTTGCCCCATGTTCAATTAATATTTCACAAATTTCATTCGTAGTATCCCACATAATTGCAGTTTCACCATTCAAATCCTCAGTATTTAGGAAATCTTAAATTCTTTCCTGGTCGTTATTCAATGCCTGAATGTCCAAAACACACAAAACTGTCGATTTATTTTTACTAGATACAGCTTCGTGTAATAATGTAAAGTTATTACGTCCATTAATAAAACATTTGCTCCATTTTCTACCAGATAATCTACCACTTTCATGATGCCGCCTTCGGCCGCGAAATGCAGTATCAAATCCTTTGCTAAGAAAACTGGTTAACCCAAACTTTTTTCAATTAGGTATCGCACAATGTTTTAACGAACTGCATTAGCCACTTTCACCAACAATTTACAGTCTTTGTGAATCCCTTTCATTACAGCATCTATTGTTTGGACCAAATACACAATTATGGGCTAATTTTCAAAATAATTATTGGCATACCCCAATACGGTTATACCCGCCGAATCTTTGGCCAAAACTTTGACACTTTCTTCATTAGGAATTTTACAATTTCCAAATTCCCCGCCACTGCTGTTCGCTAAATTGGAAATTTCTCAACCAAAATAATTTTCTTCAAAATCTAATTTCATCTCCTTCATGGATACAAGTCCATCTAACCAACCACGAAAGGCAGCTAAACTCACCAGTGACAGTTCCTTCTCGTCAAAAAAGTCTTATTTGTCACAACTGGCTCCCGTGGTATCTTCACTGGCTCTCATGATATCTTCACTGGCTCTCACAGTGTCTTCACTGGCTCTCACGGTGTCTTCACTGGCTCTCACGGTGTCTTCGCTGGCTCTCACGGTGTCTTCACTGGCTCTCACAGTGTCTTCGCTGGCTGTCATGGTATCTTCACTGGCTATCATGGTGTCTTTGCTGGCTCTCATGGTGTCTTCACTCTGTAGTTTGCAGAGAGCGAGTGTGATCCCTTGATTCGTCTGGTTTTTATACACGCACTCTGCGAGATTTTTAATTTTTTTTATTAGCCGAGAAGGAATGTAAGTTTTTTGTATGGTATCGTGGGTTTTACTGACCTCATGAAACTGATTTAAAAAAGACTTTTTAAATTTGACTTTCCCATACACGATTAATTTCAGATGCAAAAATATTACTAGGGAATATTATCACGATATTGTCAATTAAAATTTATTTACGATTCCGTATTGGGGTTAAAAGGCGTAAATATATATTCGTTAATGACTGAATGTGATCAATTCGCATCTGTAATAGAAATTAAAATTTCTCAATTAACCCATCGTTTAAATGTTCTATATCTTAAGCAGTATACTATCCAACAAAATTGTTTGGGTCTGCACGTCAATCGCGAAAATTATAAAACATTTTTGAGAGACGAACAACAGGCAGAAAATTAAAAAAATTAAACAGTTGGCAAAATTACTATACAAAGAAAATTCCCTATCATTTCAAATTGAGGAGTTTAGGAATAAAGTTGGTTCTGTACGACACAAGTATGAAAAGATATTCAATCACATGAAAAAATGCATTTCTTTTCAAATTACCGCGAAGACATTTTGGTTGATGTAGGTACATTATGGATGGGTGTTTCAAAGACAAATGATCCCCAAAAAACGTAAATCTATGGCCCCTCTTATCGATACCTTGAGTTATTCTCAAATTTTATAAATAATGTCTGAATTCCTCGCTTACCTGTCGGTAAAATACGATGAAAACGCCATTCAAACATCGCTGAGGCAAGTATTTTATGGTTTGCCCACAATGATTTGCGATCCGAGCTCAATCGTCATGGCAACCAATGGTCAGTTATACAACCGAGAATCGCTCTATGTAATTTTGAGTTTTTTACTATCGTTTACCAATATATAGATACGAACTACGAATAAAGGAAATAAACAACTTTATGTGGGATTGGGTCTACTCATAGTTAGTTTAATTATAGCAATTCCACTCGGTAAATACATTTGAAAAAAAAAAAAAAAAAAAAAAAAAAACACTACAATTTTGATACCTCTATAATAGAATTGGGCGAGGAGGCTGGTGGGGTGGAAAGAAAAAACTACTTCTCCACCACGATCGCATCTCTGGAAAATGAATTTACTACCGAAACCGATGATTTTACAAATACCAACGAATTTAGTTTAACCGACGAAAAAATATCATTTATACAGTCATCAGTCATCAAGCCGGGAGAGGCGAGCATGATTCGTTTTAAAACGGCAAAGAGATACACTATGAATATTCCCGGAGGTGTATTTACTATGTTAATATTTAAGAACTTCAAATGGTTAAATTTCAGAGCATTTAATACAATTTCCAACATTTTGGTCGAACATTCGCAAACTATATTCACGATTCGTCTAAACGATAATGAAGACGGACAAGTCAAGGTTTCGTCGGATTTCAATGAAATAAATTACAAAATTTTACTCGACCAACCACTAATTTACAACCAAATTTAGATTGAATGGACTTTTGAAAATGGAATCGAACTAGTTTACAGGTCCGATAACAAACGAATCGTGATAGTATCTCCTGAGGCATCCAGAAACCTCAAAGTGTTTTCAATCAGTTTCAATCAGCTATTCTGAAAATTGAAAAGTAATAAACGAATGTTAAAATGAAATATGCTTCGTCAGTGGACGCTGTGCTATTTGGTAACTTTGATAAACAAAAACTAACTCCGATTACCCAACTGCTGAGGTCGAGAGCGAGAGTAAAACTGCTCTCTCATAAGTCCATCTGTCGTTTACATGAAAATGTTTTGAAAGTTAAAAAGTAGAAAAAGGTTTGCAATGAAACTTGCGTAATGATTGCAGGAACAAAACAAGCGGCGTTACATTTTAACATTTCGCATAAATATAACCATGATCTTTTTTACACTATTCTTATTTAATTGACAAGAATCATGGTCGGTAAAACCCATAATACCATATAAAGAAACTTATATTAATTCTCGGCCAATAAAAAGAATGTAAGAAATCTTACATTCCTTCTCAGCTAATAAAAAATAAACATTTTCGTGCAGTGCATGTTTAAAAACGAGACGATTGAACAAAGCGATAACACTCGCTCTCTGCACTCGACAGAGCGAAGAAACCATGAGAACCAACAAAGATACCATGAGAGCAAGCGAGGACACCATGAGAGCCAGTGAAGACACCATGTGAGCCAGTGAAGACACTGTGAGAGTCAGAGAAGATATCATGAGAGCCAGTGAAGACACCATCGGAGCCAGTTGTGACAAACAAGACTTGTTTGACGAGAAGGAACTGTCACGGGTGAGTTTTACTGCCTATCGTGGTTGGCTAGATAAACTTATACACCTGAAGGAGACAAGGATAAATTTCAAAGAAAAAGTGGTAAATTCCCAATTCAGAGAGCATCAGCGGAATTTTTTTGAGAAAGGTGTGGACGGGGGATTTTGGAAATTGTAGAGTTCCTAATAGAAGAAGGTGTCAACATTTTGGCCAAAGATTCAGACAGTATTACCGTATTGGGATATACAAATTATTATTTTGAAAACTGGCCGGTACTTGGTGCAAATAATGGACGAGGCAATGGGTGGACTTCACAAAGACTGGAAATTGTTGGTGAAAGCGGCTAATGAATATCGTGAAAACATTGTGAGTTTTTTAGTTGAGAACCGAAAGTTTCCCTTTGCGTATCCAGGTGACAAAAAGTGCAGGACCGAAAAGGACGACATTATAATTCCAAGCGGAAGGGGGTAAATTGGTGCCACACCCCACTTGTTTTGGAATTGTGTATCCAGCCAAGTAGGGGTATATTTCGACCTACACCCAATTATTTCCTACAGCGTATCCAAACCAAAAACAGAATGTAGGGTAAAATACCCTATTTGTCTCCCATGGCCAAAAGTAACTATTGCTTTAAAAGTTTCCTATTGCGTATTCAAAAAAATTAATTATTTTCGCCTTAACAGTACACAGTTAAAAATTCAACTTTTTAAAATCGATTTTAAAGTTTTATATATACTCAATCATTTTTTATTAAATTGCCTTAACACTCGAAACTGGCAGGTCCATAGTCCGCGAAAGCAAAAGCTATGCAATTGCATCCACTGCCAGCCGAACCAGTTATGACAGACATGACCGCGTTATGCCTTTTAGGGATCGTGAATTAATGTAATTAAAGAAAATCAATTTACCTCAATAACTGAAACTGGCAGATCCAAGTTTTGCGAATGCAACTGATGCAAGTACATCCGTCTTTGCTGGGCAGACCCAACATGACCTGTTCGACTATTTGAGGATTTTTTCCAGATCGCAAATGAATGTTCACAAACAACACACCAATCAAACATTATTTTTTTAACTGAAACAAACAGCAAGTTATTCAAGCTTTTTTTTTTTTTAAACCGAAACAAACAGAATGCCAATCAATTGTTTTTTAACTGAATTAAACAGCAACTCAATTAAACATTAATTTTAATTTGAATCAAACAGCTACTCAATCAAACAATAATTTTAACTTGAATTAAATAGCAACTCAAATAAACATTAATTTCAACTTGAATCAAACAGTAACTCAATTAAACATTAATTTTAAATTTAATAAAACTGCTACTCAATAAAACATTAATTTAAACTTGAATCAGACAGCAACTCAATAGAACAATAATTTTAACTTAAATCAAAATGCTACTCAACTAACCACATTTTTTAAAACTTGAATCAAACAGCAGCTCAAATAAATATTAATTTTTAATTTAGTCAAACAGCAACTCAATTAAACATTAATTTTAAACTTGATTCAAAGAGCAACTTAATTATTAAACATTAATTTAAACTTGAATCAAACAGCATGTCATTCACATTCACTTATGTAATTAAATCAAACAGTTACACAGTCTCACTCGCCCTTGTAAATTAAAACACATAATATGTCATTCAAACTTCTTTAAACTGCAACAGCAACTCAGTCTCGCTTGGGCCTGTAAATTGAAAACAACCGTAACAAACAGATACCTGTCGAAATTCGGATAGCCTTTGCCGCCATCTCCTCTGCGCAGATTACGGTAGTACATCAAAGAATGCATTCGTTCTCCATACCGATTATTCTTTTTCCAGACGTATTCTGCCAGGCAGCTGACCCAAGATTTTATCCGTTGGCCAAAGCAGGGAATGATGTATCTTTCAGAACACCAACTTCGTTCAATGTTGTGAGTGTGCACCCTCAACATCTCGGCCCTTTTCATCGTTAGCGTGTTTCGAGTGTTTGCCATTCCGCTCTCTCCCTGCACACAAATCCCCTCCTGTGATTCACCTGCATGTGACGGTAGCCGTGAACGTCCAAGTTGCTGTAACTGTGCCAGAAGCCTGAAATTATCGTCGTGCCCAGAGCGTTCCACTCACGAATGATTTTGTTCAAGGTCGTCACGTTCCATTTTACACCGGCACCAGTAAGAATTTCGTCGGATCGTCCTGCTGCACTCCCCCGAAAACAAAATAAAAACTACATGAAAAAAAAAAACAAAAAAAAAACAATGGAAACCACAGAGCAATGTCCAATTGCTAATCTAAAAGTAAATGACTGTATATCTTCATACCCTAAATTAGTCTCAGATACATTTAATTCATACTACTTAAATGTCGTAGAAAACACGATTTAAAAAACAATAAACAATAAACAATGTACAAACCATATTCCTACACTACAGTGCACAGATACCCTGCTATATCTTTTCGTCACTCCAAAAGAAGTGGCGAAAAAAAAAAAATCAATTCTTTACAACCAAAATTATCTAGCAGTTATGATGGAATTAGCTGTAGGTTATTAAAGCAATGCGCTTTTGAATTCAGTGTTCCACTAAGCCATATTTGTAATGAAATCTTCAATACAGGATTGTTTCCAGACAGACTCAAACGGGCTATGGTAACACCATTATTCACGAAAGGAGACAAGACCAAACTAAACAATTATAGACCTACCTCACTTCTTACATCCTTTTCAAAAGTAATTGAAAAACTAATTTACAGTAGGTTGCTGCAACATTTTGAGAATCACAAAATCTTATCAAATTTCCAGATTGGCGTTTGGAAAAAAAACATCAACAAATGATGCAATTTTCAAACTAACAAATAGCATTCTTAATGCACTTGATAAAAATATGCCATCTAATGGAATATTTTGCGACCTCATGATAGCACTGGACTGTGTAAATCACAACATACTTCTAGAAAAATTAAAGTTTTATGGAGTCTCAGATACACCAAATAAACTAATTAGCTCATACCTTTCAAACGGACAACAATTGTGGATCAAAGGAAATACTACTTCATTCCACTCTGAACCAGGAAAAATCAAGCATGGGGTCCCACAAGGATCATATTAGGCCCCCTACTCTTCCTAGTTTATATAAATGACCTTCCATGTGTCTTAACCCCAGAAACTATTCCAGTTTTATTTGCAGATTATACTAGCATCTTGGAGACTCAGTAAATGATCGTGAACAAAAAACGGACACAACATTTACAGAGCTAAATGCATGGTTTACTGCAAACAAATTAAATCTCAAACTAGATAAAACATATCTTATAAATTTTCTCACAAAGAACAGAAAAAAAAACATTAATTCATACGTTAACAGTAACAGAGACAAAAATTGATGAAACTGCAGTGATTAAGTTTCTTGGCTTAAAAATAGACAATTTACTTAACTGTAAATCTCACATTGCGTATATTTTACCTAAACTAAGTTGAGCATGTTTTGCCTTGCGGAGTGTTGTAGATGTCTTGAACAAAAATACAGTAAAAATGGTATGTTTTGCATATTTTACTTCCATCAAGTGTTATGGTATAACTTTTTGGGATAATTCCACTGACAGCAAAAAAGTGTTTCACATGCAAAAGAGAGCTGTTATAATAATCAATGGCAAAAGAAAGTCAGACTTATGTAGACCTCTTTTCAAAATCTTACAGTTTTTAACATTCGCATGCGAGTACATGTTTTCAGTACTTATATTCATGTCCAAAAAAGTCATTTATTTCAGAAAAATTAGTATTTTCATAAGCATGGCAATAGAATAAAAAAAACACTAACACGTAGCTTCAGTTAACTTAATACTTGTCCAGAAAGGGCCATCCTACTTTGGTAGCCAAGTTTTCAATTAGTTACCACAACACCTTCAAGAAATTTGCTTCTCTAACCAAAAACTCTTTAAAAAAAACACCAGAAAGAATTTTTTTCTAAACTAACATTTTACAATGTTGATGAATATCTAAACTACAAAAATTAAGAAATTATTGCATAACATATCTTTGTATGCATTTCTTGTTCCGGTTTTTCTCGTTTCCTTTTTTTCTGTTTCAGCAAAACGACGATGCCCTACAGTATGTTGGAGGAGGATTGGTCAAATTATGAGGAAAATATGTGATGCGCATATGTGTCGTCTGAATATATATATATCTGTGTGTGTGTGTGTGTGTGTGTGTGCGAGTGTGTGTGTTTTGTGTATTTACTAAGTCCAGTGTACAAATTTTGCATACTGTAATTTGATTTGTCCAATATCTTAGTACAGCTAAGTATTTTCAGATGCAATAAAACAAACAATTAAGTGCTGTGTGGTGAGGGATGCAACACAGGTGCAACACAAAGTGAGCAGCGACTATGTGCGCTGTGGGTGCAATGGTACACAAAATTAGACCCTGTTACTTTGATTAATTTTCAACATAATAGGGCAAGGTAAGGTTACACATGAGATGCGATCAATATATGGCTACTCTAGCAGCCCCAAAGACCTAAGTGTGTTCTAAGTGAATTTTTTGTAATTCTGTTATGTTTACTCATGTGTTTCTCATTTCCACATCATCCATTATTTTTCAGTGTTGTATATTAATGAATCTTAATTGCAGGGTTAATTTTAAGCAATGTGTAACAACCAGCACATGAAGTGTGTGTCGCGGCTTGTAAGTATTGTGTGCAAAGAAGTAGTGCATTGCTGGTTGCCTGTCCACCATGCTGGGCAGCATGTTGGGCAGGGAGGGAGAGAAGTAGTAGTTGTTTGTATTCTTGAAGGGTGTGACACATCATGTCAGAGCTCGTTTTTCGCTCACTGGGCCGGTCATCATCATGTTGCACTGATCATTTAAATTCAATTGCTTGTTAATCTACTAGAACATTTTGCGTTTTCAACCATCTGAGACTTCCGCCCCTTGCACCCATCCAGTGCTTGTATTGCCTGGGTGAACTTAAATTGCACTTAATCCATATGTGACCATGTATCTTTAGTGCATTGTCGTCCACACTGATGGGCTAGTGTTCAGCAACCTTGTAAGTTTTCTCCAAATGGAGATGCAGTAGAGTCAACTAATAAATCTCAGCAGTGAAGCAGTATTTCCAAGTGTGATTTATTTTGGTTTGCTGCAAGACACTTTATGTGCGGGCCGTCGCCTGCCAATTTTCGTAAACCTGTAATTGCTGAATATTTATGTTTAAATGGTTACGAGACGGTATTACCAGTAACAATGCTTCATATGGTGTGTAGGGAGCCCGGATATCACACTATGCCACAAGTAAGGGAAAGATTCAAATAATTTCATTATAATTATTGGAGGAGACTTCAACTTCAATTAAAGTATTTCGCAGTGTTTGGCGCCCTGGGTAATATTTCCGCAAGCTTCCAAAGTACATTCACCATTTCTCAAAACCTAACCTATGTCCATTTCGATCAACCAACCACAGTCAAAATGACTTTCCTATGCGTGTGGCAGGCTCCTACCACATTTTGACACCCTGATAGCCATAATATAAATGTTTTACAGTGGAACATATTGCTCAACTAATTTGTTTGAAATTCAACTCTTTCAGGTGGAACATCTCCTCGTCGACATTCCATGGTACTTCAAAGAAGAAATTCAAGCATTATTGAAAATGCTGCACACATTTCTTATTACCACGTTGTTAGAATATTTTTACAAAATTCGAAACTGCTATTTGCAAAGTTTGTGAACTATAGATACTAATCGAAATATGATCGAATGAAAATAATCGATAAAGTCGATTCATCTAAAGGGTTTTAATTGATTTCATGTAATCGATTAATTGCAAGTAATAATTTATTGATTACCTTACTAATCGAATTAAAATCGAGCACCCCTTAAACTTGGTGCTCAGGTACTGGGGCGATGATGGCTCATGTGAGGTAAGACATTTCTCAAAAGGGTATTTCCGACCTCAGTCGCCACCAGACATTATACACCAATGTAGAGTTCAGTCTTAATTCAGACAGCAACCAAGGTGGATGTGTGGCCGCTCCTGTTCCCTCTCCACTCCTCGCTACACCCTGCCGACTTCATTTCAACCATAGTTTCAACCTCTGACTCTGAGCGGAACGGACCTCTGATTCTTCCGTCCTGATACTCCCTCACACCCCACATCACCCATCAAAGCTCAGTCCACAGCTGCTAACCGAGAAGGACTTCCTCTGCTTCTTTCCCCCACCCCAGAACTAGAACCATCCCAGCTCAAACCAAACTCAAAACTTTAAAGGGTGAATATGGATCCGTTAAGTTACTCTTGCTCCAAGGTCAACACACATATATGCTGCTGCTCCCAGACCTCAGTCGGTTGAGCTAAGCTGCCGTGGGATGAACATCGCACTCGTGGCTGCTCACTCACTGGGAACTGCCCATGACGTGATAACCAGCGAAAGCAAGGTGCATCTACGAGTGTGATGGGACCATGGCAGCTTGGGTGTGGTGATTATCTGCAAAGCATAGCGTCCCCGGGTGGTAGGATAGGGGATCCCTAGGCTCTGGGGTAGCTGGAAATAATAAAATATCAGCCAGCGAAACAACTGGCTGGTGCGAGAGAGCTGTCGTTGTGGACATCGGGAACCTGGGCAGCATGAGATGGCAAAGTGCATCTGCTGGAGGCGGCCCAACGATATTGGCGGGGAGGGGGATCTCGAGGTGCTGAAAAATGCAAAGTGTAGCGATCCTCACAGCTGGATTCTGCAAGCTGCTGACTGCGGGTGCGTGATTAATGGATTGGAATGCTTTGGACCTTGGAAGTACCCCGATTTCAGCCTTCACTCCTGGGCCAGCAGATTCGCCGCCACCACTGGTATGCCCCGGATGTCTCGCGTTTACCAGATCGACGGGCCATTTTGTAGGAAAGGGGAGTGGGTGGCTCTCCGAAAGGACTCGCCCCACATTCACCCATGGATTGGAGATCCTGTCATCGGTGTGGAAGGACGAAGATGGTGTCAGTGGCATGACTGAGCTGTCCGGTTTTCCGGTGCACTCGTCAAGAAGCAGAGGGGCCCTCCATCCTCAGTTGCTGTCAGTACTGCAGTGCTGGTCGCCTACACTGCAGAATTGGCAGTAGCTCAACTTCAAGTGTGCCTATACCCACACGATGACTGGTATCGGCACAGTCCCACGCAATACACACCAGTTGCGATCACATTCATTTCACTCTGCATAAAACCAACATAAATCCTTCTCCCCGAACTAACAAATACCGTACTTTATCAAGCCCTTATCCAGTTAAAAGGAATTATTTTACCCTCCGCGACTCTAACTAAGATTTTCCACAGCCCTCACCGCTTTGCCTGCTTTGCTAGGCTCTTCCGTTTAGACCCTTATTTTTTCGGGGTGTGCTCATGTACACATGGCTACAATTGCGGTCATGGCACTATAACCATGCTTAGCCGCGATGAATGCGCCCATCATAATAATCAAAACCGACCTAAGGGGTAAAGGGTTTGCCCTGAGACACATCTCATTCTCCATCCGACTTAGCTATTA
Organism: Dryococelus australis; assembly: GCA_029891345.1. NCBI lineage: Eukaryota > Metazoa > Arthropoda > Insecta > Phasmatodea > Phasmatidae > Dryococelus > Dryococelus australis. Next base: position 62,962,437 of record CM057005.1, on the reverse strand, counting down.
ACATGCATGCCGGAGGCCACACAGAACTGTGAAGGTGCTCACGTTGGCATAGCGGGATTTGGGGGCTTGCCAGAAAAAAAATAGCTTTTTCGGCCTCCAGACTTCGTAGAGGAACCATCTACCCTTTGGACACCAATGACAATTAACCCTTTCAACATATTTAACCCTTTCAGTTAAAGAATCAACTCTTTCAATAATTAACACTTTTGGGCACTTACATACATTTAAGCCTTTACCTGCAATCTATCCAGGCACGACTTAACAATTAATCTTTTCAATCAAACATGTAACCATTAGAAAACCAAATACGACTTAGGCCACTCATGCACTTTGTATAAAAAAGTGAAATGCCCCTACAAAATTGCTGATTTGAATACTTTTGCCGAAAATATTCAAAGTAAATATAATTATTTTTAAAATTTTTTAATTTTGTGATGTATTGATGGGCCATACATTACAAAATGGTCGACACCTTATTTCTATTTTAGTGAATACAAAATTTATTCATTTGTTATTTTTTTGTTCATTTACATGTTGTCAAGATAAGTTACCTACTTAATTTTAATTTCATAGTTATATTGTCTATGGTATCTTATTGCAGTAAGATGGAAGCACAAGAAATTTTTATTTCTTTATTACCTGATGTTGCGATTGAGCTTATTAACCATGATGAGTCGCATAAAAATGCTGGAGTGATATTTTTCGCAGACATTTCAGGTAAGTTATTTAATTTGAACTTAATGGTACGTAACTAACAGTTTGTATTGTACAATGCTCCTTTTTAAAACATTTTAAGAATAAATTTCATGCTCTAACGATATTTGTTTTGTAGCATAGACCAATTTTTCATTACATGTCTTAATTTGTATATTATTAGGGATTTTTAACATTACCTTAAAGTCTCAAAGTGGATTTCATTGCCATTTTTCTTTTATTGGAATTTTTCAAGGTGTGCATGTCAGTCTGTAATAGGCCTGCAAGGCATCAAAAGTAGTGAACTAATTAATACAATTTGCAGCCATTGAGACAATGGGAGCCTTTAGGTTAACTTACATTTTTCCCAAAACCGAAATACTTTCTTATAGTTTGACAGCTCCTTAGGACCGGGTGCACATAGAGATGGGCGAATAGTTCACGAACCGATCTACGGACCGACTCGTACAGAAGAACTCGCAAGAGCCGGTTCCTGAAAAAAGAGCCGTGGTTCGGCGGTTCACTCTGACACAAAGAGCTCCGTTACTCTCCATCCCTCCTCATGATAGGTTCGCGGCAGATCATGGTTCATGTCGGCTCTCGGTTCATGTCAGCTCGTGGTTCGCAGCTCTTCTTTGCTTACTTCTTTTCTCTCTCCTGGTTCAGCTCCCATTCTGCGCTTTTTCACAGTTCTCTCACTTATTTCTCCACTTATGCTCCCTCCCTCCCCCCTCCCTTTCACACACACACACACACACTCTCTCTCATCAAAGCACTTTTTTTCTAAACTACCTTATTCCAAGTGTTATGTGAAGTTAAGGCCCGAAGGCAGTATGGAATTTTATTGTGTCTCAGGGCTAACACCTTACGCCTACTAGGAAAAATTTTGCAAGGAGACATGCATCGTTGCAAAGAGGGATTGGACAGCCATGGCCTGCACTTTGGGGCAGGACTACCTCCGTAAGTGTTTTTAGAGCTAGTCTTAACTATGAAGAGCAAGGGAAAAACCATCAAGAGAGACGTAAAAACCCTTGCGACAGAGAAGTAAAAATTAAATAATTGTTGCATGAATTAAATTAAATAGAATGCTACAGGAGACAGAGTGTATAGAAAATATGCTCTTAGTTAAAAGGGTTGGAAATACTAGTAAAGAGGGGGTCAACGCCCTGAACTAACATGAACTATAACTACTTATCTTTTCCACGAGAAGGCTTTGTAGTGAATTGGATTTACCAGTAATTATTTTGCATTTCGTTCACTAATGCGGATCCAAGACATTTGTGCATATTCATGTGTATGTACTCATTAATTCGTTCTTGTGCAATTTTTAACACAAATTAGTTATTACATAATTTTGTATTGTTACCAGTATATTTTCGTGATATTGAATTTTAGTGGTCGTGTTTGTTCCTTTCGGGAGATTTTATTTCTGGTTACGAAACACAGTATCCTGCTTTCAGATTACAACATGTAAAAATATTTCATTATAAATTTAAAGAACTCCAATACTCTAAGTAAAAATTATTTATAAATCCCGGAGATGTCCCAAAAATGTCGTTTTGTGTGGAAAATTATAATTATTTAACATGGTAATGTCGAGGACGTATTTATTTATGCTAATATGGACAAAATTCGCTAATTCAAAATATATTTTGATCCATAATGACTATATTTTAAGCAATTTAGCCTGTATAAGTCAAGAACCGTACTGAAGCGATGAACCATTCAAAGGAGCCGGTTCATTACAGGGAGTGAATCGTTTCTGAACTGCTCCTCTAAATAAACCAACCGCCTTGCCCATGACTAGATGCACAAACATCGCCCAAATTCAAGATCGAATGATCCTAGTTACAATGTAAAAGTATTGCACCAACGAAATTTCATGATTCTGATTTTCCGATTTTTCAAACATGGATTCTTAGTGAGAGATCAATAATAAGTATAAGAAAAATTTTCAATTGGTTCGTAATATATGAGGCCATGGAAGTAGGTGTATTTTTTACATAGCTAAAATTAGTGTGCGATGTTTGATATGTTTCAAGTGAATTATTGTTGTACGACTTTTATTAGATAATATTCAAATGCGTCTAATGCTGATTTAATTTCCCAAGAAAACAAACAAATGTAGTTCTATTTGTTACCGTATTTTCAAACTACATCTGTCGACGATGGCTGCTAATCTCGGATCGAAATTACGAACAGCCAATTTCGGAGGTTTGAAATGAACTTAATCTCGATCTCCAGTCCAGCTCCGAACTCGAATAGTGCTACGGTTTTCCGTGTCGTTCTTAGATACAATCTCTGATGACGTTTCGAACCACGATGGTGCAACCAGCCCTTAATCTTTGCAGCTTCCAGTCTATCAACAAGCTAAGCGCCGTCATGTGTTGCCCTCCTCTATGGCGAAATCTACCCCCTTTACCAAACTGCGTAATTTTGGCGTATTTCCAAATTGTTCAACCTGTTTTAAAATTTTCGGAAATTAAAATTTCTTTCCTTTTGTCGCCAACCACGGCTTTCTCCTAGACCGTTTGCCCGCCGCAAATTATATATTTGCCGACAGGACACGCACTCTACCCGAGGCACAACAGCATGCAGTGTACGGCGATATCTCTCAAGGCAGTGCAACTCTAGAGTAGGGCAAGTCAGGTGTAGTGGGGTGCAACTTAGTGTATGAGTGCTAGCTTGTTTTCAACCAGCCAGCTACTGCACTTGACGGAGTAATGTGTAATTAGTGCCAATAGCGATTTAATGAAAAATGTTTAAAAATGGCTCACGCAATAATCAGATATATTGCGAAACTGGGAGAGACGTACGTATAAAGGCCATTTTAAGGCTTATCTACCTTCACCAAGGTATTCTGTGGTTTCATGTTTGATTACATTTCACAGGTTCATCCCCATCTCATTCATCACCCTATGGTAAGTGTTTATGATGTCTTTTGCAATGTTCTTTAATTAATGTATGCCATCTACACCTTTGTTTGACCGCAAGTAAGTTTATCTTTAATGGTACTTTGTGGAAGATAATAGTTCCAAGTAATGTGCGGGCCCGTCACCACTGGTCTATGTGTCAAAGCTAATCATCATTCGGTAGCTGGAGGTTTGTGTCGTGTTGTCGTGTTTCGCATTGCGTGTGCCCGGGTCGTGTACAACTTTTGTTGCTATTTTTATATTGCAATAGACTTTAATTCACTGGAATCTTTTTCCCGTTTAGCCACCCGAAATGACATCCCTCCACTCCCGGTTGGTTTGCATGGCCACCGGGAGCTTAAGGCTGTTTCTGAATTCTCAGTGTATACATTTGAATCAGTGATGGGTAGTTCACGAACTACCAGTTCAGTTTGAACTGGTCTTGAAAAAGAACTGGGTGCATAGTTCACAGTGGCATAAACGAACTAGTCTCTTGTGATATCGGTTAGTCATTGTCTCAGTACCAGTAACTACGCCAGGCGCGCCACAGTGCGCCTCAGCGCATGCTCAGATAAGCCATCGTTCGTCGCTCCCTGCAGTTTTACCCCCTCCGGCTATCAAGCCCTCCGTTAATGCCCACATCGTAACATGCAAACTTCTTATCTATCTGCTATGTCTATCGGTATCTTTGTTTTCGCTCGTTCAGTACTGCCTCGAACTGTAGTGATATGAGTCGGAAATCGGTCAGGAATTGCAGGATACACAGCGCGAGACAGTTGGCATACCTATGGGCACATAGCGATAGTTCGTTCTTTCTTACTTTCTCGTCCGACCCTAATTGCATAGTCGGTTGCACGCCGGTCTGTGGTGCGAGGGGCTCAGGGTTGGAAACCCAGTCAGGGTATGGAAGTTTGTGTCGTCCATTTAATTTGCTTTATCCTCATAGGCAACCAAAGACCTCGCTGTGATTGTGTCGTAAAACCCTCTCATTCACTCGTACTATAAATACGATGTTGCCAGACATACGGAAATTCCCGTATCTGTAAGAAAATACATCTGATAGCCGCATTAATACGAGTATAGCTATGACAGTAAAATATAGAAAATTATGAAAAACCGCTTTTTTTTTTTTTTTTTTGTATATTCACTCAATACTTATATATATAGTTTCTGAACATTATCTGCCGCATATGAACATTATGTTAATTTTATAATTAAAGTTCTGTTAAAATGTTTCTAAAATACTGCTAAGAATAAATCCAGTGTGTCGGAACCATTTTTGTTGAGTTTGTATACGCCTGACGTGGAAAAATTAATTTTACACCTGGTTGTCTCTCACAACACAGCCTATTATAATATTGTTGTGGTCTTTACTATAAGTGCCAAAAGTATCTTGATCTTATATTACCGAACATAGGCGTGGATAACACAGTATAAATATATTTTATTAATCATTTATCTTGTATATAAAAAATAAGTAATTTCATCTACACACAATAATGCACTAATTCTTTAGCAATTAATTTACAAACATCACTTATTTGCTTCTCAGTTCATGCTTGCTTAGATTCTTATGTGGAGGGGAAATGGAACTGTGAAAAAGGAAACAGAGAATTACATATCTAGTTCTAGGGTCGAGGTTACCCTTGTGATCTGCAGTTCGCCAGTACAAGGGATTATTCGCACTGTGACCTTTATAGTTCAAAAGAACGGTTTCCAATGAACTGTTCCTAAATGTGACTAGTTCGGAACGACCTAGTTCATTCTAGTGAACTATATTTCCCGTCACTAATTTGTTTACTAGTAGTGATGTGTTGTGAAGACGTGTACTTGTTGAAACTTTTGGGATATTAAATCGCCTCGTCATGTTTGACTGGTCGCGCATTCTGGCAGAAATATCAGACACTATGTGGCAACAGAAAATTTGATGTATGGTTTTATGAATAAAATATATATTTACATTTACTATGGTTTCTGATAAAGAAAACATCCACGAGGGCCAATGCGGAAACATGACTTTAAGTAAACTAATTAGGAGTAATAGTGGGCGCGTATATTTTACATGTCACTAGTGATGAAGTTATGTTTCATTTGTTTGTTTGTAAGTTGCCAGTTTGGTATCACACAAATAAGCCCTAATAAAAGTGTGTTGCTGAGTTGTCAAATGGGAGCCAGGATCTCGTACTTCAGGAACTAATACTTTAACACACAATACTCTGATGGATTTCTGGACGCCCATTTATATATATATTTTACAGTGCTTGTTTTAGGTTAATGTGAAGTAAGATCCTGGGTATTATTTCATGTGCACCAAACTCTCTAATTGTTCATATTCAGAATGTTTGCTGCTACAATGAGAAAAGAAAGAATAAAAAGACATATTTTTCAGACTTTTGGTTTAACCTAAATTCCACGTTTCAAGCATTTTACTATGTGTCATCACGATGCTAAGCTTTATAATGGTTTGAAACCATTAATGTTCCCACTTCAGGCAGGTAAATGGATGTAATGAGGGGAGGTGGATAGTGTCAAGTGGTGCAAGCTGCCCTACAGGAGGGCCAAACTTGTCATTGTCAGCCAGCCTTGAGGATTAGTGTGTTGAGATGACAAAGGCCTTAAACTATGATGAAATGGAAGGGCAAAGACAATGGGAGCACTCTGCGAAAATCCACCAACAACATTGCCATGTTTTTTAGATTAGCATGATGAAGGAATATGATGCACCTACTTTGCTGTGTATTTGTATGTATGTGAAAGTATTGCAGGGTGTCCACTGCATTTCCATTTTGGAATTCCCTTACTTTTCCTTGTTTACCAGGCAGTATCTTACCATTTTCCCTGAAATATATTTTTGGGAATACTGAAGCACGATGTGTACTGTATTTTGTCGTCATTGACAGAACAAAATACCATCAGTGAAGTTGCATTAAATTACACTGCAAGAGACTAAGCAAGCAGGACTAACATTTGATTCAGCCCATCAATATTTCTTGCAATACACGCTATTGACTTTATATGAGTTCCCATTACAATCACACCAATACATTACTTTGAGTGTGTGTATAAGTGTGTGCGTGTGTCTATACATACGTACGCACGCACACGCACACAGAGGCTGATGCCATGTGATGGCTCGGTTGGGGGTGCAATATGTTTTGAGGGGCGGTGAGGTTAAGGTTGGGAAGTATTGTAGAGATATTTGTTACCCGACTAAGTGCAGGACACCACATGTGGCAGTGTTGAGCTAGTTTGAGAGCTGGAGACTCTGACATTCTCAGGAACAGTGGGCTGATCTCCCCTCACATTTATTAGCTGCAGTGTTTACTAAATGGTGGGCCTATTAAAGGCTGACCCATACACCTGATACTGAATTGCTGACTTATTGCATAATTGAAAGAATTACACTCTTAACACACTGTTCAAAGGTAAGGTGGTTTCGGCGGGATTTGGAGGGTCCCATTCCCTGACGTGCCCGAAGGTTTGGCGAAGGGAAAACAAATGGCTAATAGGGTCTATGCTTTACTGACTGATCACACGCTGGAAAATTGTAATCTTACAATTCATATGTTCATAATTACATTATCGCGTATTGAGACAACTAACACTATTTGCAGAGTAGCAACTGTGTACATTTTCCCTGACCCAAGTGACAATGCCCTGATATATCCCTGATTTTTCCTGGTCAAATGTAATTCACTGACTTTGACCTGTTTTCTGTGAGGGTGAATGTCCTGTATTGTTACTATCATAAATAATGTATATCAATGCTGTATTGAACTCAATTTAACACAAAATATTTATCTCTGCAATGTCTCAATTCCCCCTCCCTATCATTATTTTTCACAACATACACAGTTTATTTGAACACTGCACTCACGGATGCTGGTAATTAATAATTACTTTGTTTTTACTCTACATAAGTTTACCACTATTTTATCCTAACTTTTAAGTCAAATGTACCATCTGTTGTATAAAATATGCAACCACATAGGGCCAAGAGAGACTACAAGGGATCACCTCAGAGTGAAAATAAACAATAACCTGGTAGGCTTATGTTAGTCACACACGTTACAGATGCTATTTATTATAAATTTACACCATAGCATCATCATCATCATTTGTGTTCTGCCCAGAGGCAGGGTTTCACATGGTAGCTCTCTATGCTCTCCTGTCTTCTGCCAACCTCTTCAGGTTCATATACTTTCCACTTCCCTTGATGTCATCTATCAACTTGTATCGTCTCCTTCCTTTCAATCTTTTTCCACAAACTATTCCTTCCATAGCGTCTGTTAGTAAGCACTCCCGTCTCAACGAGTGTCCCATCTAGTTCTTCTTCCTTTCTCTTATGACTCAGCAGTTTTCTCCTCTCATCAACTCTTTCCAGTACTTCTTCATTACTCACTCTTTCCACCCAGCTTATCCTCTCCATTCTCCCTCACATCCACATCTCTGCCCCATAGAGTGCCACACTCCATGCTAAACACTTGCCAAGTCTTTTCCTCAGTGCTTCATCTAGTTTTCCGCATAGCAATCTCCTCTTCCTATTGAACGTTTCCTTCGCTACTGCAATACGAGTCTTCACCTCCTGATGACATATCAAGTCCTTAGTTATCGTACTTCCAAGATATGTGAATGCTCTTACGTGGCTGATATTAACCTGTCCTATCTTAATATTTGCCTGTTGCCTTCCTTTACTGAATACCATACTCTTGGTTTTTGATGTATTGGTTCTCATTTCATACTCCTCAAAAGTTTCATTCCGATTTTTTTAGCATTTTAGGTATAGTTTTTTTCACTTTCTATTAATAAAACCATATCATCGGCAAATCTAATATATTCTATTCTCTTCCCGCCAATACGTACTCTTCCTCTTCTTCCTTCTAAGCATTTCCCAATAATCTCCTCCAGGTATAAATTGAACAACAAGGGAGAAAGGCAACAGCCTTGTCTAACGCCCCTCCCAATGCTGTTTTCTTCCGACATTTCAGTTCCAATCTTTGTTCTTACTTTCTGTTGTAAATATAGATTCTGTACTAGTCTTCTCTCCTTCCAATCTACTTCTTTCCTCTTCAAGATATCCATCAGCTTGTTCCATTGTACTCCGGCGAAAGCTTTTTCCAGGTCAATAAAGACAGCATAAATTTCTCTACCTTTCTCAATATATCTTTCCCCTATTATTCTTAACAGGCCTATAGCATCTCTTATTCCTTTTCCACTTCTAAATCCAAACTGTTCCTCTCCAATCCGTCTATCTAACTTCCCATGTAGCCTTCCATTCAACACTCTTAACAATATTTTAGTTGTATGAGAAATTAGACTATAGTCCTATGCTCTTCACATTTATTGGTATTCTTTTTTTTTTTCCAATTGGTATCATTACCGTTGCGAGAAAGTCATCTGGCCATTCCCCTTTGTCATATATCTCATTACATAGGTAAACTATCTCCCTCCTTCCCTGTTTCCTAAACTCGTCAACACTTCTGCTGGAAAATTATCGATTCCACATGCCTTTCGATTCTTCATCTCCTTCAGTCCTTTTTCTACTTCTGCTTCCAAGATGCCGTACCCCTTTCTATCCTCTAGCACCTGTGCCTCCTCTTCAATATACTTTCACTTGGTCTTTCATCCGCCTTATACACACATTCTATGTATTCTTGCCATCTAGTCAACACCTCATGTGGTTCTTTGGCTAATGTGCCACCACTGTTTTTATTTCCATGTTATACTTCCTTCTTTCGCCTTTAAAGGCTATCTTCCTAGCCATTCTGTACATCATTTCATACTTTCCTTCTTTCTCCATTTTCTTACATTTCTCTTTCATCCATCTTCCTCTTGCTTGATCAATTTCTCTTCTTAATTCATTATTCAGTTTCCTATACCTTCTTCATTTCTCGTATTCTTCCACTTTCTCCATTCTTCCATCTTTTTCAACATGTTTTCCGTTATCCATTCTTTCCTGATATTTTGGACTCTCTAATTCCTAGAACTTCTTTGGCAAATGTCATGAGTCCTTCCCTCATTTTTATCAATTTTTCATTTATACATTTTTCATCTCTGCCTCTTTGACATTTTCCGATAAACCTGTCTTCCAGCTCCGAAGCCTTACTTGCCTCCTTGAGTGTCTTTAAGTTTAATCTTTCCCTTGCTTTACCTCTCTCCACTTTCTTCAACTTTACTTGTATTTCTCCCACTACGAGTTTGTGATCTGAATTTATGTCTGCTCTTGGGCAAGCTTTGACATTCTTCAGGCAGTTCATATACCTTTTTTATATCAGGATGTAGTCCAGCTGGTACCTTTCTCTATTAAAACTAGAGACCCATGTATAACGTCTCCTTTTGTGATTTTCAAATAGGGTGTGGCCCACCACTAGTGAGTTTTCTTTGCAAAAGTTAATTAAACTTTCACCCCTCACATTTCTTACCCCTAATCCAAATTTTTCTACTATATATTCCTCTTTTCCTTCACCCACCACTGCATTCCAGTCCCCCATAATAATGATACAGGCATTTTTATTCTCTTTCTCAATAAGTTCTTCAGTCTTTACATAGTATTCTTCCACCTCTTCATCTCTATGCTGGCTAGTTGGCATATATACCTGTATTAATATCACGTCTTTCGAACTACCCTGCAGCCATGGCAGGGATATAAAAATTCTTGCACCTCAGTATCCTGAGGTTATGTTTATCTGGTCAGCTAATGTTGATTTCACAAATATTCATACCACACCAATGGCCTTGCAATATTATTTTATCACGTCATTAGAAGATTGTAAAAAAATTGTAGCAGTTGTTATAGGATTTGTCACATTTATTTATCGTATGTAAAGGAGCTTTACACAGACACTGGCATCCTTTCCTCTTGCCCTTATACCTAACCTACCATGTGTTTGATACCAAAAGAAAGATAAATACTATTCAATGAGGTTAGTGCCTACTAAATTGGAAATGTAGAATGCAATTTTAATATTTGTGTGCAAATACACCGGAAATACGCTGCAGAAATCTATAAAATGCTCAGAATGTTATCCATATTTATATGCACATTTATTAACCTGTCAATTATTTACACAACCAATTCACGGCAACATACACATTGATAACAAAAGAAAGATAAATACAACTCAATGGGGTTTGTGATATTTTGGAAATGCGGATTGAAATTGTAATATTATTTGTATAAGCGTACACCTAGGAAATATGCTGCAGACGTGTAAAACAACACTCAGAATTTTAGCACATTGAATTGAAATCACATTTATTAAGCTAACAATTATTTACACATACAACAGAACGGCATTGTGTAAATACATCTACTTATTAACTTTTAAAATTAGCAAGTTTTATAACCACAGAACGTACACGTTAATTTTCACACCTGAAATACAATATGGCGACTGCCGTACATACGTAGTATGCCCCACAAGTATACAATTTCAAATATTTTCCAAGTATACTTCCTGTGTGTACTATACTGGGAATTTAAACAGCGCTACTAGGTTAGTTTGGGTGACCTAAACTTTCTACTGCTTCTGCTCTTTTCTTGCTCCTTTTAATTTTGAACGTTCGTTTGGCCGGAAGTGTTTTTTTTTTATGGGTGTTCGGGTGTCAGGAGCACTGCTCTTTTTCTCACAAAGAGCATGAAATTGCTGTCGAGGAAGAGCAGGGCGTTTATTCTAACTTTCTGGGGAAATCCATCGGCCGATCTCGACAGTCAGCTTCCTGCCGATTGAGACAAGCAGTTTGAAACGATCGGGAGCAAAATGTGCCCTAATAGCTATTCTAAGCGCACTATCGGTTCGAGAGCTCCCTGCCTCGATGATCCTCAGGTTTTACCAACCACCCCACCACAACTCGCTTTCCCTCCCTGCTTGTGTTCATGCAGGCAACGTGATGAATGCAAATACACGCTGTGCCTGCAATAATGTATGATTTGACGCCTTCGGGTGAGACACGAGATGAACAATGACACAAATACTTACTGGTAAAATAGGCACCAGCGGTGCTTCCCAATCCCCACACTATTGAGACTCAGGGTTCTCAGAGATGCTGTGGGTTCTGTGTGTCCGTCTCACCCGTGCGTACTTACAAACATGTAGGCAAATCTAAACTTTTACTGAACATCACTTCGAAATAAACATTTGATAAAATATATGTGGCTAGGACACTGTCACTACTGAATAAAAGAGGTAAGTTCTCTGTAGACTTGTTTTTATTGTTACTATGCATACACATCAATGTGCCAATAAAATCATGATAATCTCGGTCATAACTAGTCAATTCCGCTTGGGTGCTCTCCAGCCTGCAATTAATCTAGCATACGCCTAGATGGATGATCTCACCAAGGTGCGTGACAGCGCAGCCTTCACAAGGGAAGAGGGCCAACAGCCGCTAGGGTGGACTGAATGTTTTTCCCTGAAGACAGGACATGGTGAGTTTCAAAATGAAACCCTTGATGATACATATAAACATGTGTGATTACTCGGCATCACTAATACAAACTCTTCGGGGCTCGCCCTCCAGCACGTGGGTAGTGTGGTGATGTCCTATACACAGAGCCGGCTAGCACGGAGTAATTGCACCATACACAAATTACATAATTACATAAACTCTCAAAATATACATAAAACAAGATGGGTCACGAGGTGAGTATTCACTATACACACACACACATGTGTGAAAACAAGTTTAGATGGCGTGGATGCCGCTGGATGAAGTTTGTAGCAGACCATGTGGTGCAGGTGGAATTGCAATATTTATTTGTATTTCGCTTCCAAACCCTAATCAACGTTTGTGTTTCAAATTTGTACTTAGACTACATCATTGACACTGGATTACTATTTTTTTGAATGCAAAACTTAAAATCCATTCATTTCAGAATATGAAAACAACAAAATAATATGTACAATAAATATACATGAACAAATAACACTACAACATAGATTACACTGCAATAAAACTATAATTAATTGAACAAGAAAATATACAATATTATCATGAAGACAGAGAAACTTCTTGAGTGTGCATACCGTGTGAAATCTTATTCCATTTTCTCAAATTTCCAGGAGTATCCACTAGCAAAATGTAAGTACAGCTCAAATGATATTAGTGTGTATGGGAACATGCGTACTCTTATGTATTTTGAATGTATATAACACAAAGAGTTAGTTGAAGTAGATCATAGACTTCCAAGGTTATTACAGGCAAATGGTAATTAGGGGTTTGAAGAGCAGTAAGGTAGGAGGTCCAGATGGGATATGAAACACAGCACTAAAGTTTGGTGGCAGGGAGTTGGTGCAATATTTAGAGGTGCTGTTTAAAGAGTCCATAGGAGAGGGTAAGTTACCACAAGATTGGAAGGATGCTATGGTAGTACCTATACACAAGCAGGGAGAGGATAGGGGGAGGCCTGGCAGCTACAGACCGGTGAGTCTCACATCAAGTAGAGGAAAAGTAATGGAGAGACTGGTGGTGCAGTATGTGTTTAGGGTTATGAACAATGGGAATTGGTTGGAGGAGTCCCAGCGTGGTTTCAGGAGGGTATACTCATGTGAGACTCAGCTGGCTATGTTATTAGAGGATTTGGTGCAGGTAGTTGATGAGGAGAAGCAGTTGGATGCCTGCTTCATAGATTTTGAGACAGTATTTGATAAGGTGGTCCATGGGACATTGATGAGGAAAGTGGAGGAGCTGATACCAGACAGGAGGGTAATGGAATGGATAGAGGACTTTCTCAGGGGGCGAAGGCAGAGGGTGAAAGTAGGGGAGGCAATATCGGAGGAAGAGGAGGTTACGTCAGGGGTACCACAGGGAAGCATGCTGTGTCCTTTGTTATTTACTATAATGGTAAATGACATGGGTTTAGGGGATTAGGGGAAAAAAAGATTGTTTGCAGACAATTGTGTTGTGTGTGCTGAAGTCGGAGAGGGGGGTGGAAATTTACAGGTGGACGTGGATAAGATATGGTTGTGGACCAGGAAAAATAAAATGAAGATAAATGTAAGCAAAACTAAGATAGTGAGGTTTACAAGGAAGAAGGTGATAAGCAGGGACATGTACAGATGGGAGGGACAAGAGATAGAAGAAGCAGCAGAATATAAGTATCTAGGGATTGTACTGCAGGGAGACCTCAGGTGGAAAAAAACAAGTATAGAGGGTGTAGCAAAGGGAAGAAGGGCTCTGGGTATGCTGGAAAGGGTGCTGAAGGGAGTCAGCTGTGAGGTGAAGGAGAAGGCGTATGGCACTATGGTACGTACAATATTAGAATATGCTGCAGCAGTATGGGACCCGTATGTGGAGGTGTGAGAACTGGGAAAGGTGCAGAGAAAGGCAGCAAGTTGGATGAAGGTTAGGTGGAGAAGGCAAGGGCAGGATGATGAGGAAGAAGGGAACTATAGGCCATCAGTGATGATGAAAGAAATGGGGTGGAGCTCATTGAAGGACAGGAGGAAAGTTGAACGGTTAGTCAGGATGTACAGGATGGTGAATGAAGAGGGAGGATGGGGAGGGCTACACTGCAAGCTAAGTAAGGGGGTGTTTAGGAGAAGAGGAAACAACAGTGAGAAGCTTCAGAGGGTGTGGAGGAGAACGGAGCGGGGTAGGCAGTCCATGCTTGTGAGGTCTGTGAGGGAGTGGAATGTGTTGAGGGAGGAATTGGTATCTGTGATAGGGGTTGGCAAGTTCAGGAAGGGAGTGGAAAAGGAGTTGGTTGGGTGAAGGAAAGGTGAGAGAGTTCGCCACCGGTAGGTAGCCTAATTGCGAGTGTATGTATGTTATGTTTTAAAATTCTTCTGTCCTTTAACTAGCTCTAGATGCAACGAGTATTCTTAGTGAACTATTCCCGAGCCACTGGGAAATGAAAAGGAAAGTCTGTGCATTATTTAAAGCATATACTCATTTACAACAGTCTGAAGCAGGATGTGTATTAGTGACGGATACAAGTCGGAAGCCTTACTTGAGTCGTGTAGAATGAAGACATTGCAGTCTACCATATGATGTACAGGGCAAATGCAATTAATTTTTTAACTGCGTCATCCCAAGGTTCGTGACCGAACTTGCCGAAACTGCACTCGCAGAACCTCGGCACGCCTCTTATGACATCACTCGGGCTCCGCCCCGACGTAGATGCTCAGGATTCAACCTCTTGGTTTCCGGACTTCTGAACAGACGATCCATCTTTTGTGACGACTAGTAACAGACCTTTTTTTTTGAAGCGTCACAGAAATCTCTTTCCTTAAAACAATGTGCTGAAATGTATTGTTCCAATAGAATTGAAATTGCTGCCTCAGGGCAAGGAAGAATGAATTCCTATATGAAAGCTTGCCTTACCCAGTCACTCAAATGGCCAGTAAAACTCGTGATTAAATTATTTACAATCTGAATTAGGGATAGTGTAAACAGAGATTTATAATCAAATGATAAATTGAACGTAGCTATAGGGTGACCTGCTACAAACGGACCTTCTACTGTGCAGGCGCAAGTTCCCGGGAACCAGTTTGGGGCGGTAGGGGTAGTGACTCCTTCCTTGTCTCTGGTGCCAAATTACATGAACGCGGTTGCGGTGCCGTACACAGCTGCAAAGTCAACTCTGTATGAACAACATAGCTGTTGGCCCACGTGTAATACTCATGGCAGATAATATTGTCTTTTATTGAACAACCTTTTTGTCAATTAAACTATAATAAGACCAACATTTTAAAGTTCATGCGCAATAAAATATTAACGTTCCACAATTCTCATGCGTGAAGGCTTATGACCTAACTTATGACGTAAGGGGATTCTAACCCAGATCCTCCAGAACTGTAGACCGCAACTCCAAACGGCTGCGCCGAGGTTTTACTACATTACGCATACAGTATAGGCAGGCTTATTCTGAAGCATAAAGAACCGTGATATTTATTCGGGTTTAAGAGATATTCGGTGTTCTTTGAAAACACATTTTACGTTTTTTTGTCTCTTTATGAGTTGAATGTGCTGAAAAACCCTGAAATTAAGTTTCATGTGTTTACATAAGCATCATTATGAAGCAAAAAACACCTCGACATTTCAACTGGTTCAATATGATTAACCGAAAACATATTTTACTCATTTTCACCCCCTTAAAGGTCTAATTTCGAAACATCCTTAATTTTGCTTTTTAGGTATTTTCGTAAGTATCCTTCTGAACCAAAAAACATATCGATATATCCATTATATTACCACAAACGTTACTATATAGTCCATTCGCGGTAATGTGAGCACTTTTGAAATCAATATTTCTGAAAACAAAAAAAAAATTTGTTATCTGACATACCACAAATGTTGGTTTGTTTGTTTCTAGTAAAGTTGGTAGTGAATTAGGTAAAGTAGTTCAAAGTTGTAATGTATTATTATGTGTACAGTGTTGAAATTAGTGGCACGCTAAGCGCTCACTTTACAGTGAATAGACTATAATTAAATACGATTTGTAACATATTCACCTATTACGAGCCTGAGTTGAAACTGTCAGCCGTTTCTGTGTCATTCTACCCCGTGTGACCTGAGGAATTTTCGTCAGATGATATGTCAAGGTTCACAATTATTTCGATGTCCATTATTGCATCGTTCTTGAAATATTTGGCTTCAATGTTTTTCGCGTGGTCGCAGCACTTTTTCCACTGTTCCACCGTAAATGAACCAAATAACTTTTCACACGGCTTTCATTTATCTTCCAGAGATGATGATATCTCCTCGCATATTTTTGCTTTGATATCCCCCCCACACAGTTCAATTGGATTCAAATCTACATGGTATGGAGGCAAACGAATTTTGTCATGGCCACATTCCTAGATTATTTGGTCCACTTTGAAGGTTTTTGTGCTGTGATGGGTTTTTACCAAAAGTAGCAAATCTACTGTGGACATGTGAGTAGAGTATTGAATGTTGTTGGCTTTCAATCAGTCTTGGATGCCAGATTTCACAATAGCGGATGTAGGTTTTTTATTTACGTGAACATTGTGGTGGCGGGCATTGTCTAGAACTATAACACTATTTTCAGGTAAATTTGTAAGAAACTTCTGTTTCACCCAGGTGGAAAAATTTTGGCAGTTCATGTCATGATAGTAGCCAGACTTTTGCTTTGATTTGAATATCAATAAAGAATGTAAAACAAAATCTTCTTCCTCAGCATGCACGATTATCATCCGTGATCCCTTGCCAATCGAATCTGTTACACCTACTTCAGTGCTCGACTGCCAGTAGGAATTAATGGTATGTGTTCCATGTAAGTATGTTTAGTCAAAATACACTATATTTCTACCAGTATTTCGAGACTCACGAATTTCCCGTAGATACTGCCGCCTCCATGCAGCAATTTCTGGTTTTTCTATCAAAACTTTTTGTTTGGATTGGCATTTCTTCCATCTAAACCCTAAACTTTCCAACAAATTCCGTAAGTACTCTCTACTGCAATTTAAAGCTCTGTCATCTCGTAATGCCCTGGTCAATTTCTTTAATGTTAGAATAGTTTTCCTAACTGTGTAAAACTCATGAATTTTACACTGTATTGCTCCGCGCTTAGTCATCAACTTCAATTTTTTTTTCCGCTCCTTATTCTTTCCGGTGGGTGTAAAAAAACTTAAACTATTTTTGATTTTAACTTTACCTTCGGCCACAATTATTTTCACCATTCTGAGAAACTCCTATTTCAGCACTTGTCGCTTCGGCAATGATATACTTCAAATTGTGTAATTGCTTCTGTTCTTTCAAATGTGTTGCCACATTGTAAATTATTTCCCGTGCCTGTACCCACAACGGCGTGCCACTTGAAATCCATGACTATGTTCCGACGTCGTTGGATCGTTTAACCAGGATTGCGAGGTAACCGTACTGGACCGATGTTTCCCGGAAGCGGGTGACAGCTCGACTGCCCCCACCCCTGCTGCAAGCATCGGCCACATGTCAGCTGCCTCCTTTCTTAGCTCCGTGGAGGTCGCTTTGTAACTTGTCGACCTATAGTACATTTCAGTAGAATATAAACAAAATGATTACCAAAATGTAAATATTTCAAGAAAATTAACGATTTAAAATGTAAGCAACACCCAGGAACAACTGTAAGCTACTCTCTTACAGATTTGCCCCACGTGTCTGTTAAACTCAAAATTCAAAATTTTAGTGTAACACACACAAAGAAACTAGAAAATAAAACATAACCTGACAGCAGGAAAAGCTCAATTACATAACATATGTCAAAACATCAACCAAACCATTTTGCAACATAGGCACCTTCTGAAAAGTAATTATGACATAACAGTGTTCACAAGTTCAATCGCACATTATAACAATTTCATAAATCTACTTAATTAAGTAGGGCGACGGACAGTTCCAAGGTGGCAAAAAAGGGCATGCTGGGTAAAAGGAGGATGCGTGGTAACCCTACTAGCAGAAAATGCCGTAAAATGGGATATGCAATGTCAGTCGTAATTTCGACATATCCCTAACCTTGCGACGCCTGATAAAATAAAAACTAAGTTATTGCCAATGTAATTGGTTATTAAGGGCAATTTAGGGTCTTTTATTGCTTGGCACATTATGTAAAGTGGTCTGTGATTGGTTATGAAAGGTATTTAATAAACCCTGCGACTGTCATAACACTTTCCTTCAAGGATGAACACAATATATTCATCATTATCTACAATTACATTTACATGCTGTTCTCAGAGAACAACCAAACATATTCGCAAATAAATAAACATGACGGAAAAGATTTTGAATCAAAACTAGCACTATCTCGCAGTCCAGATTATAAGCACACAAATTTGGCGCCTTTTTTTCTTGCTCTCAATCTCACTACTACTCTGCTCTTCCTCGACATCAAGAGCAGACAGTTCATGCTCTTTGTGAGAAAAGGAGCAGTGCTCCTGACGCCCGAACAGCCAACCAAAATCTTCCGGCCAAACGAACGCTCAAAATGAAAATGAGCAAGAAAAGAGCAGAAGTAGTATAAAGCTCAGGTCGCCCGAACAAACCTAGAAACAGTGTGTAGCCCACATGGCCTTTTCTCAGTTTTCTGTCACCGACAGGTGAAGTTTGGTACCAATGTAAGTTTTTCTCGAGAGGAACATGTAGAGTAATGGATGAATAAATACAGTCACTCAGGAAAGTGCGTGTTTAATTCTGTTTACGCCTCAGAGTGCAAAAGGGCACGGGACCCTCATTTCCCACCCATTTCTCAAATGTGTATTATATGAGTTTTATTCATGAGTGTTCTGTACTGCATTATTTCAACGTATTTAATTCAGGTGGCGTGTGGTCCGCCTGAGACACCACGAAGTTCGACATTCAACTTTTATTAATAATTCTTCAAGGAGCCAGGAAAGGAAGGGATTGGTCGTCAGCGATATGACCTGGAGCATCAGCAAGAGTCAGCTCTACAACTTTGGCGCTCCCTCTGGCAATGCCTGGTGCTGGGCAAATAATAAGCTATTAACCAATTTTCCACTTAAATGCTCCTTTTTCATTTCTCCATGCCATGGAGACACCCAGCGTGGTGTCACTTTCCCTCGACATCAAGATTGTGCTGCAGTATTAGTCCAGGCATTGCGAGACATTGGGGACAATGCTAAATGGACAACACACTGATGCTACAGTACATGGTAAAAGCATGCCAAAAGACTACCATTCACCATTTTCCAGTGTCCTATAAAGTGCAGGCCATATTCGCGGAGTGGCAATCTTAGACAATGTGACATTATCACTACCACCCCTATATACTTGGGGACACGCAGCATCATAGGTGGCTGAGAGTTGGTGCATTCAAACTCCCCCTCCTCTGGGCTCCTTCTGTAACTGGGGGAAGTACTGATCACCTGCGAGATGTGTGCGCAGGAACACACACCCATCTTCCTACAGTTGGTACACACGTCCACCAACAGGTACAGGTAAGGCACTGCCACAAAGGGGTAGGCTGTAACCTTCCCCTCTGCTGTCGGTCCGCTGCTGCGAAGTATTGTAATCAATGGTATGCCAGGTATTGAGGGACACCCTGGCACCCCTATGTGTTCAGTGTTTGAACCCTGTCCTACAGAATGCAGTGACAAAGTTTGAAAAGGATACACTGTATTGTCACTGCGATCACAAGACCAGCCCAGTGATCCAACTCCACCGCTGACAACTGTGTACTGAGTGTGAGAACCTTAGTGAAGACTTATTTACCTTGAACGAAATTCTCTCAGCCAATCTCAAAAGAAAATTCCGAATTACTATAACAGCAAATGAGCAAATATTATATGCGAGGGAGGAGACATACTGTTCGGTGTGTTGGTTCCTCTAGTGCACACAAAGTGTGGCTTACTGCATCCGAACATGAAACCTCTAAATTGGGACAATTCTCATGCAGGCAATGGGCAATAACACAGGGCTCATTGTGCTATTCTACTGTGTACCGGGACTTATTAACAGGACCTGGCTTCCAATAAACCCAGCATCACAGACAAGCAGGTGAGCGAAGCAAGGACAGAGCCGTATTTTTGTGTTGTGTCTATTCACGCCACGTACATGGACAAGGATTTACATCCAATGGAGAGGATTACTCTGCAAACTGGATGCTTCACCTGTGTGCAGTGCACCGCAGCAGTGTGCATGCCACTACCACAATGCCCACCTGGCAAACCATGCAGTGGGTGTAAACAACATGCTGTTTGCCCACTTCATGTCGCAACAACCAGTGTTGCCAACCACACCTCATCCCCCACCACTAGCCATATGTATCCCACCACATACTTCACCTTCCAGCATCACTAATTACAGTACTACCAACATACCCATAACAAATATCCCAGCCATACCTGTCATGTTCATACAACCAACACAGTCAACAATAGTGTTGCAGATAACTACATCAGCATTACAAGTTAACGACAGAAGGCAACCAAAACTCATTGTACCATCCAAGCTACCAGCAAGCAGTGTTGCCACCCAGCAAAATTTCAACTGATCTTAACCTTTGACAAGTGCTCCAGGCTCCAGGCTCCAGGGATGATGCGTTCGCCCGTCTGAATTCTCAGACCAGCACAGTGACTACTGTGCCCGGCGCCAGCCCTTCTTGGAGAGTGTTGAGTACGGGTCATTGGCTGATGCCTAAGGGGATCCCTGGTGTCTGCGTCATTGCTGGTACGGTTGCGGTTTACCATGTGCACTTACATACTCTGAATTTAACGTGGTAGTTTTTACTACCATGAGAGCGTGGGATGTAGGCCTCCTACATGCCATTTTAATGACACTGCTTCTACACTCTAGGGGACAGGCCCCATACTGTATATATAGCAAACACTTAAATATTAATTACGGTCTTAAGGATGCCACACCCAAAATTACCTTTCAGGGTAAACACAATAAAATACAAGAATTCATTGAATATGTTTTATTGACGTGCAAACTAGTTACTTACACACATGCTTGATATGAGTGTAAGTGAAATGGCCTCGGCACTTGAGGATATGCCGATAACCCGGTGATTCTAAACTGGGCAGGGCCCTTAACAGATTAACTGTGACTTTAAACTCCCTCTGATAGAACTGCTGTCCTCTCTGCATACCGAGACAAAGATGCCAACATGACAGCGGTGCCAAGCGTCTGCACAGAGGTCAAGTTGCTATCTGCATGGTTGTGAAGTGAGTGCTCTCTTAAAACTATGGTGATATATGTTACACACAATTGCAGGGGATGTGACCACACTTGCATACTAAATAATAAGCTCTAAGGTTGTGCTGTACAGTCCTTTGTACTAGAGTTGCTTTCCGACTGAATTTACTACTACTTAAATTGTGTGCAGGTTCTTTGCTGCTATTCTTAAGCCACTTTTAAAAAAGGCATCACTTCCGCCACCATGGCACACTATAGAACGTCACTTCCGCCTTGCTCAAGCCATGCTGGATGACGTCACCACATATGAGGTTTGTTGCACGTGCGAAAGGAGACTAAATGCAACTTCATTTTGCACTGACTACAAAAGAAACTTCTGAACACTTCACTTTCGCACGGACAAAACTGTAGGATAGGCAGGACAATGCTATTCCTTACCTATTTTATTACACATAAGGGCCGCAGAGCACTACACTTTATCCAACAGACCTGCCTACGTAGCATGCATAGTAGGAACTCGTAATACTACTGCGCGGGCAGCTCACTCGTTCCTACTAATGTATATTGTACCTAGTGGTCGTGGTTTTGTGGGGACGCCGTGCCAGGTCGTTAACTGATTTCTCCCAGGAGTTACCTCTTGGAAGAAAATGATTAAATCGACCTTTGTGAGATATACGATCCAGGTCCTTGAGTAAAGTGTCTTGCTTGTTCTCTGTGGCCTATGCCAGTCCACTCTCGGTTGTTCTCGTCGACCCTTGGTGTGCTCTAACTGCAAATGATGACTGCATGATGCAAATGGTCAGGGAGATGTTAGTGAACCCTGAGTTCACATCACCTTTCTGGACGACCAACTGAGAACATGCAAGCCTTCATTGAGGATTACATTGCACACGTTCGGCACAATGGCATTTTCGAAGATGAGTGGCCTAGTTGTGTAGGCCTGCACTATGGAATGTGGTGGAGTTAATTCATGCACTTGTTTTAGTGTCGCTATTGAGGTGCATTCACAATGCTTCAAGCACAGAACCGACTCTGACCTTGGTTTGCTCCAGCAGGATGGGGAAAGGGGAGCGTTGCAGACTGGCGACACATAACAATATGTTGGACTTAAATGGTCTTGTTACATCCTTTCTGTTGTGAATAACAAAATATGATAAAATCCAATAAATAAATTTCAACAAAATCAACTGTAAAACAATAAAATCACAAATTAACGCAGAAGTTGTAAAATGAAGACCCATTATATTGATGCCGGCTAACAGCCAGCAGCGCTAGAGCCCATGACAGAGTTCACATGTCGTGTATAACATGTGCGCAAAGAGGCCGACAATTTTGAACTTTCCTATAAATGTTAATTTCAGGGTAAAATATGTTATATTGTCTGTACAGTGTTTAATATGTCTTAAAATGTTTTAAGTGCTTGTACTAATTTTGTTTGGTTATGAATATTCAAAGTGCCTGTGGTGCAGAGATTAGAACACTTAATATTCTGGAATGAACGCCATCACAAAGAGACATTAAAATAATATTGAAATTCGTAACAAAATTATAGAAATTTAAAACAATGTTTAATTTAATTTGTGCCATTTTATTTTCACTATAAATATTTCACTCAGTGTACATAGCACTTCCGCTTATGTAAACCCCATACGCGGCCATGATAGGTCTGTGCGATGCTTGTATCTGGACAGTCTGTCGAGGAGAGCTGGCGAGGTAAGACACTGTCACGTGCGCACTACAACTTTTGTTCACTGATGTAGGTTTCCGTACTCCATGTAGTTTACCAGTTAATCTTTGCTTGCATACGTTTTTGCCAGACATTTTCCCCATCATTATGCTCCCACTTTACTAATTTCTTACGCCCTTGTGGCATTTTTAACTTAATTGAGGAGGAAGATGTCGGAGAGGTCACGCGACCCACGCATTTTTGAATCAGACGCCATCTTCCTATGTTTATGGCATTTCATTGTAACTTCTGCATAATTGCTACGCACAATTTTAAGAGCTTTATTTTTATGTATGTATTTAAGGGTAATTTTTGTGTTTGAATATTTTATGGCAACATCACGTATAACCACGTGGCTGACTGAAGCCAAGTCTTTGTATATGCCATCATTGCGTTTTAAGAGCTTATTTATATAACATTGTATGTGCAATAATTTATTTCAGGGTTCTATGTACTTTTCACATAAATGAATGCTTTTTGTACTTGACCACGTGGTCACAGAAATGTTTGATTTTACCGCCATCAGACATATTACAAGCCTGTAACAACGCTAGTCGTAAAGAGAACCATTTGCCAAACATGAATAATATTTTATCTGAATTTAGTTTGCCATTTCCACGCAGAAATATTGCAATTTCACCTACACCATGTGGTCTGCTACGAACTTCATCCAGCAGCATCTGTGCCACCTAAGCTTGTTTTCACACGTGTGTGTGTGTTTATTGTGAATATTCATCTTGTGTCACATCTTATTTCATGTATCTTTCAAGGGTCTATGTAATTGTGTAATTAGTGTCCAGTGCAATTACTCCCATCCTAGCCGGCTTTGTGTATAGGCTGTCACCACACTAACCACATGCTGGATGGCGAGACTCGACGAGTTTGCGTTAGTGATGCTGAGTAATCACTCGTGTTAATGTGTATTCATTTGTAATTCACTGTGTTCTGTCTTCAGGGCTGTCGGCCCTCTTCCCTTGTGAAGGCTGTGCTTTCACGCACCTCGGTGAGATCATCCATTTAGGTGTGCACTAGATTAATTATGGGTTGGGGAGCACCCAAGCGGAATTGGCTAGTCATGACCAAGATGACCATTTCATTGGCACGTTGATGTTTATAAACAATATCAATAAAAATAAGTCTACAGTGAACTCAATTTTTTATTCAGTAGTGACAGTGTCCTAGCCACATATGTTTTATCAATTGTTTATTTCAGTGTTTTTATTAAAAGTTTAGTATTGCTAACATGTTTGTAAGTACACACAGGTAAGACGGACACACAGAACCCACAACATCCCTGAGAACCGTGAGTCTCAATAGTGCGGTGATTGGGAAGCACCGCTGGCGCCCAAATTACCAGTAAGTATTTGTGTCATCGTTCATCTCTTGTCTCACCCGATGGCGTCAATATATATTTCAATAAGACATACAACAAAATTAACTAGGATGAGTTTATCATATACATATTCTGTGTTGATAGGTTTTGCAAGAACGGCAGAGGAATTCATGAAAATGGGGGCAGCGGGACTTGATGAATTGTCAGGTTTACTTAACTGGTATGTTGGAAATATGGCCCACAGGATCTATTTGTTTGGAGGAGATGTCCTGAAATTTGGTGGCAAGTATTACAGTACTAATATATTATTTTTTCACTTTCATGAAAATTTTTTTGGCAAGTGTGATATTTTCGCTGTTGTCTTACCTCCTCCTCTAACCCTTAGCACAGTACTGATGGCCATGCACCCAGTAACACTTGATTGATGAATGTAGTGAGTGTTTTGGGTGGCGATGAGGAGGGGGATAAAATTCAAGAGCTTGGAAGTAATGGGGAAAATGGTCAATGTTAAACAGGTCTAACAAACATGGCATGACCAAGCGCATGAGCCTCACATGGTGCCACATAATCTTATACCTCATGAAGTCATGTTGTCTCAAACTCTTGAACACTTGAGTCCAGATATTTAAATGAATGATTTTAATTATTATGTTTAGTAACTAAAGTTTTGTGTATTTTGGGTGGGGTAATTTATGAAAGGATAAGAGAATTATGTTGTTATTTTTTATGTAGGCTAAGGTTTTTGTGGTACTGTGTAATGGTTGGAGCCCACCTAGTGAGGTCTCCTGGCTGCCATGATGCCAGTCCTGAAGCACTGGTGGTGAGAGATGGATGTGCTTCCCACTGTGGGGTTGTGACACTAGTTTTTGGGCTCATCTTCTATGTTATGGGATGGCCATTGTGCTTAGATATACAGGACAGACAGATTCAGGGAAATTTTGTATCATCCAGGCACATATTGGTCAGCAGCTTTCATGCGAGACACAGTGGTCATTATTTCCTACAAGCAAGTTCTTTGACTGGCAGATTCAGTGTTACTTTTATTTTTATGCTAGGGTAACTATATAATATTAAGTATGACTGTTTTGATAATGTACTACGTTGTCTGTACAACCAAATAAATCTGGTGAAGGGGAACTTTTCACGTTCCTCGGCGTTGCTTGCAAGTCGAGTACTGTTAACTATGGGCATGCAGTGTGGCCCCCAAAACACTGTATACATGAAAGTGTAACCATGTACTCAGTAAATTATCGCCTGTTTCAGCCAGTGTCACACTGTCCAAATAATCCATGACTCCTGAGATCTCATATTCTCCTACCTAGTTAGCTGGCATTTGGCTTAATGGCACCATGGCACTTAGCCTAATTTCCAACCTGAAAGTGTTGTAGCAGGCAGTGACATTGTGCATACAAACTTACGCATATGTAGTATGTATCTTTGTTGCTCATTGAGAGGGAATAGTAAGCAGACTAAAAGTAAAAATATTTTTGCTTGCCAGATACTAGTTAGCATATTAGAAAACTGCTGTGTGAATAAAGTACTAATCTAAGTAATGCACTAAGGTTGCCATGCTAAAGAATATGAAGAAGATGTTTGGTGATGCTTTTTGTAAGCCTTAAAAGTGATCACCTGCAGGTTAAGTATCACATAGTGTGCAGAAACCAAGTGCTGTATACAGCACATTTTGTACCTGAAAGATGAGACAAAATCGGCCTAGCCTAAGGGCAACAGTTCAGCATGTCTGAGAGTAAGTAACCCATTATATTAACTCAGTTTTCCATTTCACAGACAAGGTGTCTACCTAAATATTTACACTCCTACCTTCTGCACAATATTCCTCTGCCCTATAGAGTCTATGTTTCCGTTTCATCAATAAGTTGTTGGATGATGAGGAGGTACAGTATTAGCATTTGGTTGCCTGGTGCAATGCAATTTGTTTTCAGTTGTAAATATTTGTTAATATGTGAGTTATAGCAACTAAATATCAATATGCTTTTACTGATTACAGTCAAACAATTTTAATTGGCACAGTTGTCACGTGAAAGGTATAGTTTTTTTTAGACATGGGATTACTTTTCGAGCTTGTTTGTTATCTGAAATGTTATATAGGTACCTATATCTAAAATAGGCTTGCCCCAATGTACATACATACTTTTTTTGTTTTATTGCCAGGTGATGCAATTTTTGCAGTGTGGAACCAGCAGCAAGATGTAAAAGATGGCAAGACACCAAGCATTGCTTGTTTAGTTCGCAGAGCGGCACGGTGTGCTATTTATATTCAGAGCCACTTAGATGCTTACTCACCAACGACCAGAGTGCAAGGTATCTAAATAACCAAATTTTTGTACAACTTTTGCAGTCTCCATACTTGGACTTTAAGGGTTACTAAAAGAACAAAACAAAAGCAGAAAATATGTTAAGTTTTAAAATTATGTCAATCTTTTTATAACCTTTGCTTTCATGCTCTAAGCCTGATTGGTGGAGAGAAAGTGTGACGCACACTTATCCATGGTTTAACTGTGATTTGAATCTGGAGCCTCATGTTTGGTAGGGGATGGCTTAGTGACCTTGGTCATGGAGATCATACAACCATGCATGTATTATGAAACTTTACATTCACATCTGCAATGTGCAAGTACAGCTGTGATATTGATTGTTATGATTTCATAAATGCAGTCTTTGCTGGCCATGTTTGCTACAGTATCACACCCATGTGACAAAGAGACAGGACCAGTGATAGTAGTTTACACACAACATACATGTGTCACATAGATATATATTTTTTTCTAGGATGTGGCTAGGTTGTCTTCAGACGGACGTGGCATGCACTCTCACGCATTGCTATGAGTTGAATTAGAGATATGTACCTAGTAGTGTGTAGCATATCATCTCACCCGGATGATGGCGGTGATGCAGCATGGCATGGACTCAACAAGGCACCGAAAGTGGTCGGGAGCCATGACATGACAACTGCATGGCCTCCCACAGTTCACGGAGATAGATGAGAGCAGGTTCCTTGGTGCGCACATCTCTCTTGACAGTATCCCAGATGTGTTAGATAGGACTGTGATTGGGTGACCTCTGGCACCAGGCAAACAACCTCATTCCGTGGTGTTCATCCAACGACTAGGTCACAATTTGATAGTGGCAGGCCGGTGCATTCTGTTACTGTAGGTGCAGGTCTCCTGCAGGATTATGTAGGTGCAGAAATGGATGCACGTGATCTGTCAGCAGGTCCCTGTATCATTGCCGGTGAGAAACGATGGCATGTGTACCAGGGGACTCATTTCATTGTATGTAAACAGTTCCCGTACAAGGATACTATCACCTCGGCCTGTACTGTACCCTGCTGACACGACGGATTCATCACTTCATGTGCTTGATAACACACTTTTATCCTGCTATTGGCATGTACTAATGTATACATTGACCCATCTGTCCAGGCAACATTTTTCTATGCATCGAGAGTCCAGTGGTGGTGTTCCTATGCCCATACTAACAATTGATCCTAGTGATCTGCCATGAGCAGAAGTACTCTAGTGGGGCACAAGCTTCTGTTCCTCACAGTTAGGAGATAGCCCTGGACGGCATGACTGTTCACAGGTCATTATGGTCTAGCACTGAATTGGCGAGTAATCGCTGCACTGTGACATGTCAATTCAGTTTTACCAACTGAGTTAGCTGATGGCTACTACTGTCATTGATGCATTGTACACCATTGCAGTTGTCCCTTGTGGCAGTGGTTTTATCAGACTCCATGAACTCACGGTAAAATCTTGAATCTTGACATGGAGCTTATGGAAATCCCAATGCCTGAATGACTTTGGAAATGGAGTGTGTTTAAGGTCTGATTACATCTCAGTCATGTGAGGCTGGGCACTATTCTGTTCAACAGGTCAACCACAGCACCATTTCACCAACACGGTCTGTGTCCCTGATTCATTTGTTCATGAGTCTATATTATTACCTAGAGTAGAATATAATCTCAATGAATACTTTTTAATAGGGATGTCAAAATATCAATTTTTCTTGATTCCGATTCTCAATTCCAACTGCAAAAACCTTTCACTCGATTCCACCTTGACTCCAATACCATAAATTAAGTTATAGTGATTATCAACATGTGCCAAAGTATCCTTTTGAAATTTGGTTTTATAGGTCAAATTAGACACATATGAAGACAATTAAAGGAAAGACTTTCTGGTCTGCTAAGTGAAGTTAATTTAGTATATTTATGTAACATTCAGACTTACCTAATTAGGCCTAACAAGTTCATATCACTATTTTTTGGTGAATATATGATTTATTTAAAATGAATATAGAACAGTATTATACAAAAAAGTGAAACAAAAGTTCTCAACTTCTCAATGCAATATTTTAGGTCAACTTATGAAGCTTACCAATACGTAAACAAATAATGACGCTATTCAGTAATGAAACTGAAATACAACTAACCTTTCATTTAGCAATATTAAATTAAAATGCTTCTACCAGACATTTTAAGTTGCAGGGACACTGGATTACTTGCTGGTACATGAATATTTGCCGAAAAAATCTTCTGAATCATAATTATGGACAATTTTCTTGTACTCGTTGTGTTTACATAAGTGTTTTCTCATGTTACTAGTTGTGCGATTAACCGTACCTTGTGAAATTTTTGCAGAACACAAACTGCAAAATGAGTAATTTGTGTCATTTACGTCAACTGAAAAATAATTCCAAAAATCGTTTGACATTTTCTTAACGTCTATGTAAATAAAATCCACAGTACATTGAATACTAAACGCTACCTACTTTTAGAAAAATGAGATGGATATTTTTGGTAAAAGTAAACATGAAAAAAAAATTGCTTTCTATGTAGACTACATCAAAAACTAACATGTCACAACCAGGAAATGTGTATGGTACAAAAAATGTACCTGTTCTTTATCTAATATACAGTCAAATAATAGGTAAACAAAATAAAAAATCCGAAACACAATACCACGAATCCTGGTATTATTATGGATCCTGGTCCAGGATCCTTTTGCTCCCATTACTAACAATCATCGCGCAACAGACTAAAAGCCAATGCATATTCCACGTCAGCGAGCTGGAACTCTAGGAGCTTGCCACTAGCGAGGGTTCTTTTTACAAACCACATCTGGTTGCAGACCGATACTGACTTCGGCGCACAGCTTATCAACTATAGTCCATTCACACTTTCTTTGGCCTTTTGGATTCAAACCTTTGAAAAATCACCCTAGGCATAACATGTCAACCTGTTGTGTTCAATCACTTGTATTCCAAAATTATATAACCCTGTGATTAACGTTAAAGTAATGTGTTCTTGAATAGATTACTAATCTACTTAGTATCTTCTATAACTTGTAATATTCATGTCGTATTAAATACAAATTAACAGCGAGAGAAGCAATGTGTTGGCAACGGCCCATAAGAAACAGTTCACAGTACAATATTTTTTAACCTGGTTTTTATGTATACTATTTGGAAAATAAACGTTGCCAAATTATGTATCTGAATTGTTTGGTAGCCCTGATGGAAACACATTTTATTGCTGCAGTAAAAAATATCAGCGGAAATTACTGTGTGTAGGCTCGCTCTAGTGACACCTCTTTTTTTCTTTCGTCCGGAAGAAAAGTTTAAGCGAAGCGGATTTTTTTGTGTGTGTGTGTCTGTGTCTCTCTGTCTCTCTCTCTCTCTCCCTCCCTCTCTCTCTCTCTCTCTCTCTCTCTCTCTCCTCTCCTCTCTCCCTCTCTCTCTCTCCTCTCCCTCTCTCCCTCTCTCTCTCTCTCTCCTCTCTCTCTCCTCTCTCTCTCTCTCTCTCTCTCTCTCTCTCTCTCTCTCTCTCTCTCTCTCTCTCCTCTCTCTCCTCTCTCTCTCTCTCTCTCCTCTCTCCCTCTCTCCCTCTCTCTCTCTCTCCTCTCTCCCTCTCTCCCTCTCTCTCTCTCTCTCTCTCCCTCTCTCTCTCTCTCTCTCTCTCTCTCTCTCTCTCTCTCTCTCTCTCTCTCTCTCTCTCTCTCTCTCTCTCTCTCTCTCTCTCTCTCTCTTCCCTCTCTCTCCTCTCTCTTTGTGTGCTTGTTATTTCTAATTTCAGCACATATTATACTAATTACAGCAACAATAATGATGTTTGAATGTGTAATTTACAACTGAAACAAGATTTTTACAGGTTTAGATATTGTGCGGTACATTTCCACGTGCGTTTGTAGCATTCTTGCAACAGTATACGCGTAGTGCTGAATCATGTCAGAAAGTGTGCAAAAAATAAAATGAGTGCAGTTTTCCCATTAAAATTGCATTACACAGCACATAGAGTGACATCAGAGTGAAGTGAGGCAGCCAAATACTGATAATAGCCTTCTGTCACATGGCAGTCATCAAGATAGAAATGACTCATTTAGAGCGAGTTTCGATTATCCAACTATCTCTTCCCCTGCTTTATCACCGATAATTGTGGTTCTACTGTATTATCTTAATTCTTCCATAGTTGAACCATCATTGAATGGTGAATTTCGGTCAATGCATGCGAGTTCTGTACAGGTTCAGCCTATTTGGAAAACCAAAGACCTGTTGCAGTGCAACATTACCTCAAAAAATTATGTGAAAGTGGACTAGGATTTTCAACAATTAACCGTTCAATTCTCTATTCTTCGATACCTGTAATAATCGAGGTATGGAGGTATCGAGGAATCGACTTTGACATTCCTACTTTTTATATTTCTGTTCCAGTGGCATCTCGTGAGTTATAAAGTAGGTGAAGCACCATGAGCAAAGTGTGGGAATAATATTATGAGTGAAGAGATTTTGGCGGCTCTTAACAGCGAGGTCTTGAGAGTCGATATAATATTTGGAGTTTTATTGAGTTGGGAAGGGGTTGCTGCCAGAAGTGTTCATTATTTAAAACTTCTTGCAGAAATGCCTACATCTCAAAACACTATGTATCATAGAAAATACGATGGGACAAAAAATTGCCAGTAACTGAATTATAGACAGTAATGATCTCTATAAAATATTTTTGTATCTCAGGCCATTTAGAATGTAGCTGCAAATAAATATTTGTGCCAAATTCCAAAGTCCTACTGTCTTAAAACTTCGAAATTGTATAGTCTACAATTAGGGCACTCTGTTTTCCTGATCCTTGTGCTTTGCAGATTAATCTTCCACAGATTGAAAGGTTCTTTGATGTTAAACTCAGTATCATTTATTGGATTCATAGGTATTTAATACCGTTAAATATGCAGTGACAAACAGATACCACTCTGTGTCAACATAGCCAGATTACTGGTCAGACGTTGCTTCTTTAGCTCAGAAAGTTGATGGTCTTACAACAAAGTGTTTGGTTATTGAAGTAGAACAATTACGAGCTGCCAAAGCACATGAACTCAAGAGAAGTTTAGTTTTTAAGAATCTGTGACGCGTCTCACGGAAAATTTACGTCTTTTTGACCACAGAGTTGCTTGAAAAAATGACTGCTTATCATCACGGAAAATTTACAATTTATCCACCTGAAAATTGTGAGGAAGACGTGGTCTTTACCACGTACCTGCTGTTTGTACCAAATTACGACAGCCTGGGGTGGGCTGCTGCATTCGAAATTGCTGTCACTTGGATGGACTTAAGCAGCAGTTCGGAGTATCAACATTTCACCAGCTTGCTTCGAGCACGTCTGGTGAGCGCGAGGCAACTTGGTGCTGCTGAGTGCGTGCCAGCGGCACTTTGACGAACTATGCCTGTGTCTTCAGCCACCAGCTAGCCAATAGGCAGGCTGCCTGGGTTTTGCGCTCTTGTGACATCACTTCCTGCAATCTGCTTGAATGTCTGGAGTTTTGTGATGTGTGATCATGTGTGCGCCCCATACATGGACATAATTCAGCTTCAAACCAAATGATTGGACAGCAATAAAGACACCCCTATAAGCGACAATGCATAATACCTTCAACAGACATTTCTCTAAAAGGCCATCTATGTTCCCATTGGCCAGTGGTATTGAACACCCCTCCAAGGGGAAATGATTTGTGTTTTGTATTTAATGTGGGTGCAATCTCTGGCTCGGGGTCGGATTGCCACTGCCCCAGAAGGATTTCCCCCAGCCAGTTAAGTAATGTACTACAAGTAAAATTTTTTGCATAGCCCTTTTGGCAAATAGGAAGCAGGCACATTTGGTGTCCTGGCTTAGGAGTCAGGTGCCATGTTGGCAAGAAAGTTTTTAATATGACTTAATGTTGAGAATATTTTTCAGATCACATAAGTAACACTTGGCATAATTTTAAAATAATCTTTAAAGATTGTTAGTCATGCACTAAGCCAAGTACCAATTTAAAGGGTAATTTGTTTTTCCCAGAAATTTTTACATGACGGTTGAAGTCTTATCCAGCCATATAAAATTTAAAGATATTCTTGCTGGAATTTTGCTAGGAATAAATTTTGGAGGCATCATAATGTTGGCCTCGTTGATAATTCATTAAGCCATGGATTTTTAAAATAAAATATTAAACAGATGTAATTTAAAACTTGGAAATATCAAAGCAAACAAAACCAAAATAATTTGTTAGTTTGCGGTTATCCAGCCTAATGTATGCATTTTCAGTTTAGCAAGTTAAATTTGGTCAGTTTGGAATCAAACATACCATCATGTAAATTTTGGCCATTATTAAATATTATTCGGCCTTTGAGATTATATATTTTGTGTGTAATCTCTGATCATGTGGCCAGAGAAAGAAAATATTTTGATATTAACAGTAAACAGTTAGCTTTTTGCTCTTCTATTTTTGATTGGCAGAACTTTATCTAAGGTCAGCAGTATAAACAAAAGGTTCCCAAAATAAAATGTCAAGTGCATTGCGCACTGTTGTAGACTTGGAGAATTGCCATACTGGGTAGGTTGCTTTCAATGATTTACTGTTAATCTTCTCCAATTAATAATCATGAAGGCTTATAGGCCCATATATAAATATCTATTTTGGTCAAGTAAAAATTTAACGCTATCCAGATTTTTCTTGAAAATCATTCACCATTTGTACTTTTGGAAAATTTAATACTTTTGTGTGTATTTTTTCTTAAATCATTAGGTTGGTATTAAGAGATGTGTGTTCTAAGTGAATTATCCCAATGGTTGTTATCGCAAACAAAACTTGAAAGTAAATGAGAAAAAAAGAATTCTTCATAAATATTCTTGAACCTACTCATGAATATTACTTGATACAAGTTAGCACTTATTTTAAGTACTCTTTTGAAGTAAGGTTTCAAATTTTTCGTGCTTCAACGAGGGATTTTTCCTGTTCCTTTTGGGAGTTTTTGATCTACGGACTTTTGACTGTCCATCTTGCCATGTCCTTGGGGGCAAGGGTGTAGTAAATCATTCACATCAAAAACATTATATATCAACATATTTTTACTTTGAAGTCATGTGGTACCGAGGCAAAATGGTTAGCACATCATACATTTTGTTAGCTCATTCCCTCAGTGCAAGACTGCCCTAAGAACTAATTTTTTTGTCTTGAAATATATGGAGAAGTTGGTTGGAATAATGAGTCTCACAAAAATATTACCAATAAATTAAATTAACGCATGACACTTTTTAACAATGGTGATTAGACGATATCAGCTCCATCCTATGTCTAGCTTTGTGTGTGCATTTCGAAGTTAGCATTACCATTTGTCCCGTCTTGTGATGAAATTGTTTTTTATTCACTGGCCCACCATAGATAACCATGCATATATATGAGTTCTTTTATCCACCACATGCCAGCAGTACTAGTAGGATTTTCCTTTGTCTTTGCTTCCCATTCTCCAACCAGCCGGTGACGTCACGTTAGCAAGCCATACCTTCGCCACTCAGCGACCACTCCTCGCCATCAAGAAACCAGCTAATAAATATCTGGCAGCGGCCCGAAGGAGTATAAAGGGAGAGACAGTTTTCAACTCCAGGCCAGTTCTTTTAATCCCACCGTGCTAGCCATCAGGGAATGATCAAACTGTACCCCTAACTACTCTACACTTCATTTTTCCAGCACTCACTGCTCGGAGCAGTTAGCTAGTTAAGCCTTACTACGAGTAGTCTGACCACTTGCCCACCGTGTTAGACAGATGTCTCTCCGTGACGAACCCTGCTAACCCAATTCTCCTTATTCTGCACGGATGGCCAGAAACAGGAAATTCTTTCCTTAAAGTCCTTTTTAGGACTCATCCTATTGTACCCCAGCGTAGTAGTCCAAGTGTCGTGTCAGTATCTCACCGTCACATTGTTACACGTGGAACTCCACAGGCAACAATGGAAAGGTAAGTGGCATAGTAACCAGTTGTTCACTCAATGCTATGCACCCCTTACCCCTGCTGTTTTACAACAGTCGGCTTTACAGGTCCTTAATGTAATTTCAGCTTCCCGGCAATAGCTTGTGCCGATGCAGGTGTTAAGAGTACATCATCACGTGTTTCCTGTCAAACAGAAATAAACGTGTGCCAGTTCAATCCTTGGGTACCGCATTCCTGTAGAGTTAGCCCCTTGCTCCCAGTTGATGCCTCACAAGAAGGAAATGCAGGTGATCCCGGGAAGGTAACTCATGCGAGCCATAACACCCAGTTTTTACCCACAAGCACCTACAACTGCCATCCTCTCTGTCTACAGTGTAGATAGAATGGAGGAGCCCACACAGGTACACTGACCTTGGACCAACTTGTTGGCTCGGTGTTCATTCGTCTCTCTACTGCATCTCTGTGTGCCAGGAAAGACAAGCATCCCCTGCACAGTCTTGGAAGAGTACCCGTGGTGGGTAGAAGGGCACCTCATCTAACCAGATCGACCACCCACACTGGCCATTGCATGCTTGGTCCCAGCTATACTTCGCCAAGCTCGTTGGCCCATACCTCAACCCAAGCCTGCATCACCTTCGCCATCTTACTCACAACCTATTGTTGCGCATAAACCCACTGAGCTCCGTCGTCCAGGTATTCCTAATAAGGTAGTTGCCCCCAAATGCTAGATTGTGTTATCAGAACCTGAATTGTGCCTCGCCGGAAATCAACCAGGCCAGTCTTGTATAACGTATGAACACCAGTGCTCCATCAGGACTAGACCTCCAGAATATAGGAGCGCCCAGTCTAGCCCCTAGACAAAGAGGAATAGGCCTCCGTGGTGTGAAAGTATTTTCTCCCGGATACATCACACATCAAAATAAAATTTATTTTTATACTTTAGGTGAAGCAGTGCTGCAAATAAACTCATTACGGCCTATCACTGTTTATTTCTTAACTATTTAAAGGAAATTTTCTAAAAATACATGTGGCAGAAGGATATGCAATGTGCTGAAAGCAAAACTTTATGATGGCTTTTATAAGTGTTTCATTAATAATGCTTCGTTTTAAAATTATTTTGCATATAATTTCTTTTATTCTGACTGAAGTGAAAACATTTCAACTTGTTTTTCTTAATGTTCCCCATTAATATCACTAATTTGTGATAAGTTACAAAATTTTGATTACATTGTTCAGTCCATTTTCCTTTGAAGCTCTAATTTCCAGCCATATGAAAGGCAAAAAATTAATTTTACATACGAAGATGGAAAATTCCTTATAGGTGTGTTGAAGTCAACTGATTTGAGTGATATGTACTATTCACATATGATATGAATCATCCAAATAAATGGTACAACATGCGATAAGTAACCTTTGTTTTTGTTAGTTTTTGTGGTGTTATTATGCCTCAAAGATTAACCAATGATAGCTTGTTATTTTTTTGGTTACATGTGTACACTTAATTCGGTTAAAAATAGTGCCACTAAAAAGATTTATGACTTTTTGCACTTAGTTGCAGTGTAATGTTCATAGATGTTTTAAGCCATCTTTATCAAATTAAATTTAAATAATTCTTAACTGGATGAAATACATATGCAGTGTAAATATATTTCTTTTTTTTTTTCAGTAAAAATCATTATATCTGTGGGAACTTTGGAACACTTAGTAATAGGGAATAAGCTTGGCCTGAATTACGTCAGCATAGGTGAAGCAATTCAGGAGATAAATAAAGTGGATCGTTGGTGTAAACCAGGAGACGTCATAATTATGAGAAGTGCAGCAGATTGGTGTTCCGTACTTGATTACATCATAGAAGACACAGACGAAGATGGGAACATAAAGGCAAATTCTTCTGTTTATACTCTCATTTCTGTCTCCTATATTAACTGAAATAAAACAAATGCCACTGAAGTGCAGTTGAAGTACAGAACTGTACATGTGTAATTCAGAATATATGTGGATAGCATAAGATGAAATTAGATGAGTTTATTAATTCCTGGAATTTAATTATTTGTGACTTAATTATGCCAACCCCTAATAACACTTCTGTAGTTGATCTTGTATATATAATAAATTATACCTAAGTTGTATAGTTTCTAATTTTTATGTTGTAAACCCATTACTGTCAGACTGGGTGTCGCTGGTCCACATGCAGTTCACTCTTGTTGGTAACTAGCCACTATTGTCCTTCCCAATTTCTCCATATAGCTCAACATAAAAATAGTTCCCAACATCTAACCTACATTGTGGCACATAGTTACCAACTTAACAACAAAGAAATACACTTAACAGTCTCCATACATAACAGGTTC
The DNA here is from genome assembly GCA_029891345.1 of Dryococelus australis. Classification (NCBI taxonomy): domain Eukaryota; kingdom Metazoa; phylum Arthropoda; class Insecta; order Phasmatodea; family Phasmatidae; genus Dryococelus; species Dryococelus australis. Next base: position 62,925,573 of record CM057005.1, on the reverse strand, counting down.
CCTCCCTTCTCAGAATGTCACAAAATCCTGTAATATCCTAGGAACAAAATACTGCTTTGTTGAACTTCGTCGAGACATAGAATCCTCCCAAGGACACTGGACACCCCCTTGGACTGGGGACAAGCAACTGGAACTCATAGAACTATTTCCAACATCTGGCTAGCTTGCCCTTGTGTGGTCTTGATCAAGCTCAGGACTAAAGACAAACTCATTGAATGTTGAAGACTCTTGGAAACCTGCAGAACTATCTTCAGCACCTTGTTTATGCTTGTTGCTGCCCCATTTCTGGATAATTCCTTAACACCCCATCATTGGCAGCACTGGTGGTCATCCTAATACTTGCTGTGAACTGGCATGGTGTCATATCAATATCTGACACAGACAGCACTGCAGCTGGTCCACATTTAGCTGGACCCTGCTTGTCCCATACTCTGTACGCCAATTGGCTCTTGAGAACAATCATCCAGCCTGCTATCCACTTGGGCTCATGTAAATAATTTCACAACCACACTGCATCACCCGGTGAGAACTGTTGAGCAGGGCATTTGGCGATAGCCTGCAGTACCCTGTTCGTCCTGGGTGTCTTGCTGTAAACTGGGATAAATTTTCATCAATACTGTATTCAGGCATTGGTTCATCAATAACTGTGCTGGCTTCTTGTTGATTTCCATACTTGGGTTTGAGCATAAGGAAAAATCATATGTGCTAAGCATCAATCACCTTGAACTAGCTCTTACAGTTTTTGCTTCACTGTTTGTATGCTACATTCTACCTGCCCCTTTCTTGATGGATGCTATGGGGGTGAAAATATCATCTGAATTCCAGTTTCTTTTCATGAATAATGCTACCTCTTGTGATCTGAAAGCTGTTCCATTGTCTACTATGATGACTTCAGGTAAGCCATGGCAACTATGTCCTGTAATTCTTGCATCACGGGACTATCAGACACATTGGTTTCCCATTGAACTTATGGCCAGTTCATGTATGTGTTTACCACAATCAGAAAAACAATCCCTTAGAATGGTCCAACAAAGTCCATATCCAAGCTGGACCATGCCTTTTCCGGGGCTGTCCATCATTTTTAGTTTGGCTGGGTCATTATGGCAGCTTTGACAAGTATCACGTTTCTGTACTACATCCTCTATTATTGTATACATCTTGGGCTACCAACAGTAACTTCTGGCAACTGCTTTTACAAGCACCATACAATCATGGCTTGTGCAAAGCAGCTTCAGCACCACTGACTGTAAACTGGGTCGGATTATAATCCTGCTTCCCCACAGAAAGCATTCCTGTGTATGGAAAGTTTATCATGGCCAATATGATAATGATGCAAGTCTTCTTCCATAACATGGGCTGACTATCGTCACAGAGTTTACACTTGAGATAAAGCTTTGTCTTGTTTTGTTTTTTCTGCAACCACCAGTGCATTCATTAGAGGCTCTTGTTAATATGCAAGCGTAAGGACACCACATGGAGCTGCAAATTTAAATTCTGGATTGTTAAGGGGCAACCGGCGTAGAGCATCAGCGTGACCTATTTAGGCCCATGGTCTATATTCTAATTTATTGATCAAACATGGCCAACATCAAGTTCCATCGCAATAGTTGGGGTGACAGAGTATCTGGAATGGCTTTTTAGGGTGCACTAGCCTAGGATGAGGCTTGTGATCTCCTACTATTTTCAAACACAGTTGCTGTTCATCTGGAAAACAGGGAAAATATAAGGGAATTTGAAATCTATCAGGATATTTTGAACACAATTGTGAAATGTCAGGGAATCCTGTGGTATACAAGCTATATCTGGCTTTTCTATACAATGTTCCTATGAAAAAAGAATTTTCATCCCATGCAAAAATGGATTATTAAAACTTTATATGTGGTTTTTTGCTATCCTTCTGGTTGACGCTACTGGCTTCCTGTGTTATACAGGCAGATTTGTAGGGTTTGAGTTACCTCTCTGGCGCAGACTACTCGCGCCTAGGGTGTCAAGGGTTGAAGCCTCCGGTAATTATTCATCTCCTTTTCTTGGCTCTAGCTCACTCTGCGGCCTTATGGGCGATGGGTCATTGGGGGCAATTTGGAGTCTTATTATACTGTGTCTTACCAGGTTGGCTGTGTCCTATATGGTGAGGGATAGGTAGGAGGTGTCAACGATCTTACCTTCAGTAGAGGTGGGTCAGCTACTGATGGCAGCTGCGATGTAGGTGGTGTCTCAAGGCTGTGGTCCCTCCTTCCGCTCCAGTACACCGAGAAAGGGTGAGTACAGTAATTACCAAACAATCTGCTAAATAGAATTTAACTAATAAATACGCCAGTTGGGTTATAGGTTACGAAAATTAGTTTACTGGTCACAAATATTAGTTTCTTGGTCGTAAAACAACAACAAACTACTCAAGTCTGTACCCGGCCTTAAGGGCCGGATCAAGTACCATTTTTTTTTTAAGCAAATCCTCTGCATTCCTGTTCCGAAAGTGAAACAATCACTGACAGTCTTGATAATTAAGAAAGTTAGGCATCTGACACAAATACTCTAAATGTCCCTCGAGCGACGAATGCCAAAACTTAGCTGATTATGGCTCCTGCTGGGGTTGTTCTGGCGATAGATTGAGGTTAAGTCCACTGGGCGGGCTTTTTTGGGTACTAAGCTAGGCCTCATCGGTGTGGCCATCTAGCTGGTGGCTGCCTTCGGTGCTGGAACACACTGGTGGTGTGGTGGTCTCAGCTGGCAACTTCCTTTGTCTCTCGAACTCGAACAGGTTTAACCTCATTTGAGACTTGTACATTGGTATGCTACACTAGTTTACAAATAATTTAAACTCGCTAGGCTGGATAATGAAGTCATCTTGGGTACACTTACATAATTACATTCTTGAACCTTGTAATAATAGTTACCCCAAGTGATCTATCCAGATCACAGTAATTATAAACTTGTCATGTCTTCTCTACTTCTGCCATACTGGTGAAACAGTGACTTTCTCGAAGACAGGAAGAAAAGGTTTGTGTGGTGGACGGCCCCTGGCAGCAGTTACGTGTAGTGACGTGAGTTTCTTTTTACAATTATGGGCGGCACGCATGTCGTTCAAAGGAATAACGCTCCTGTCTTACTGGACTGGAAACACTGTTTTTGGGTTCAAAACTAGTTCCATGACATTTTTGCTACTTAAACTAGCTGTCTTGCGGTGAGCTGAAAGAAAAAAATATTGTTACACTGGCAAATATATATATAATTCGGCTGATGGCCTAGAGTTTCCTAAAATTAACAGGTGAAGAAGGTGTGGGCATTGTGCAATGCTAGGTGAGGTCTCTTTCCTGGTCTGCATTGCACACTCATGATTTTCACTACGCATGTATCGGCATTGGACGGTCGGCGCACTGGAATCTCTGGCCCTTTTACTAGTGACGGAGATCCTCAGTGCACTTATGGTTGGCATCAGGCTGTGGCTCCTCATCACTGTTCTCTTAGTAGGTGACATGAGGCACAATAGACTTACCTCATGCCACACAGAATCTTTCACTAGGTCGGCAGGCTAGGCCACTGGAACTGGTGTGGTCTGCATCAGAGACGCTTTGTATAAGCTGGGTCGTCCTTGGTCTTGGTTTTGGCAGTTACACCAAGGCTGGATTCACCTGGCCTCGTTTAGCTACATCATCAGCTTAGGGAACACCTCGCCCCGCACTGGAACATAAACAGCGCACGGGGGGAAGAGCCCTCTTGTCATCCTCTTTTCCTGGTGTCCTGGGGCCATCTCCAGACTGCTGCAGTTAGTCGACATTGGGTTGGCTGCGGTCCCCAGGTACTTCCTCGCTTCCTCTATAGTCGTTTGGTTATGCTCTCTGGTAGTGTTCAGTCGTAAGGGACGTCTTGGTGTTGGCTCATACTCATTGCTCGTTTCTTTCCACACTCTGACACCCATGCTACATCATTCTCTGTCTCCATTCGCTTCCTTGCTCTCCTCTTCTCGCCACTCACTTGCACTTTCAGATTGTTAGTAAGATGTTCTTACTGGGGCCCCATGGTACCATTACCAGCCAGTGGGGTTGCTCGGGTGTCCTTGGGACTCAAACTGAGGTAGGGCTCCATTGGGGTAAGGGCACTGGTGGCTGTGCGGCTTTATTCCTTTTGTCCTCTATCTCTACAGTATTGTCCACTATTTGGTGGTCTAGTGGCACACTGCGGGGTTTCCTCTAGGTCGTCCCGTGGTGACTGTGCTGGAATTTCAGAGGTGCTATTGGAATATGCCGAGGTTTCAATAATGATATCTGGCAAACATCAGTGCTCTCCTAAGTTGTTGAATTTCAACTTTGTTGATCCCCATAGCGAATCATACAAAAAGAATTCCTCAGTTGATGCTCAGCTGATACTCCCTGTAGCTTGTTTAGCATTTTGTTCCAAAACTTATTAGTTTTCTGTTATTCCAAAACATTTGTGGAAATTTCTTGTGGTATTCATGACAACTCAGGTTGCTTAACGGCTTGTGCAATGAAAAGTTCATTTGGGTTTTTGTTAGCTATTTCCAGCGCTCCATCCGGAATACAACTGAGGTAATTAGCGGCGACGTTGTCACTTCCCTTTATATGCTCAAAACCTACATTAAATTCCTGAATTAACACCAATCATCTTGTTGGGCGACTACTGAAAATTTTTCTTATTCATAGGCTTATCAATGTTTAGTGGTCAGTCTGTAGTACAATATGTTCGCCCAATAACAAGTTACAAAAATGTTGTAGTGCTCAAACTACACATAGAATTTCCTTCTCAGTTACTGTATATTTTTCTCGATCTTATTAAGTGTTTGGCTCGCCATAGCGACTGTCTTTCGACACCATCAGTGCTCAGTTGAGCGAATTTCGCTCTTAAAGAGTAACTGGATTCGACCGTGTACAAATAATATGTCACACTTTGCATGGGATGATGGATCAGTTGCTCACGTAAAAATAGCTCTTTAACAGCTTTGAGCGCCTGATGTTTCTCTGCTGTCCATTTCCAGGTTATGTCATTATTCGAAAGTTCAAACAGCGGTGTACACACTTGCGTAACTTTGTCCGAGTAGTTACGGTAGAAACCGACAACTCTGAGGAACATTCTTAACTGTCTTATGTTCCTAGGCACAGGAAACTCTGTATAGCAGTAAGTTTATCAAGAGCCGTGCTTATTCTGTCTGGGGTCAAAACATGTCCTAGAAAAGGCACCTCCTCATAACAGAAAAGCGATTTCTTTAGTTTTACTGTTATTCCTGTGGTTGTTAATTTATTTAGCGTGGTCTGCAGGGGCTCTACATCCTCTTCGAATGTGGCCGACGTAACCAAAATATTGTCCACATAACGTGCAAATTCGGCGCATTCTTTGCCTAAGGTGACAATCATGCACCTCGTGAACTGAGTACTGTCTCAAATCTTCAGTAAGAGGAACTTGCCAGTAGCCATGAGTTAAATCTACTGTAGACATATAGCGAACTCCGTGTTACAGCTTTAATAATTCGTCAGTTGGTCGTGGACTCTCTCTTGATTTTATTGTGAATCTATTCAATTTAGTCGCAACCAAACAGAGTCTGACTGATCCTTCTTTTTTTCTTATGCAGATCATCAGCCAATAACAACTGCTCTAGAACATATTTTTGATGCAAATTTATTCCATCAATACCATGTACAGCTTGTAGAATATCCTCCGTCGAAGCGATTACATTCACAGGCGGGGACTTGTGTAGCTGAAACTCTGCTACTTGAAGCTGACACACAAACTGGTCAGACCATCTCCAACAGTCCAGAGTGGTTACAGTGCTTTTCTCCCTGTCTGTGGTGCACACTAACCAACTGCCAAAATCCAAACTGAGTCTGTAGCGCATCAGAAAAGCAATGCCTAAGATTACAGTCTTTGTCAAACTTTTAATAACTAAAGCTGAGATTCTCTTAGTGCTGCCTAGGTCCTCAATAGTTAACAAAACTTACGTGCTAACTATTGGGCTTGTCTTAGTGGTTGTCGCAATAATACACAGCCTAGGTAGAGGTACGACTGGTGATTTAAATCTGGTGGCAAGACATTATTAACAAAGGCTTCGGCCACGCAGCTTATCTCCGCTTCACTTTCCAACAAGCATGGCACTGACAAATTGCATACAGTTAACCTCAACTCAGGAAACAGAGTTTCCTGTATAATAACGTCTTCTACAGTATATTAATCACACAATCAGACCCTTGGTACTAAAATCAGTGACTTGGGCTAGCGAGTGGGATCCTGTTTCCCTGACCCTTTCTAGTTTAACTTACTATTTGCACTTGCAGTCTGCAGACACACCTCTCTCCATGTTAATGTAAGCGGTGCCGGTACAAACTGAGGCATTCATGGATCCAGTGGCGTCTGATTATCGAAGTATCCACCAGGCTGCGGCAGTAAATAGCTTGTAGTCCTCGGAGTATATCTTGCTCCAGCTGACTGCTGTACTTGGCTGCCTTACGTCGTTCCGCCGGGGTGGTTCTGTCCCATGTTCATGCTAGGTGGTACAGACGTGTGTGGAAAACCTTGTGTTACACTCTGGTTTAAAGTAGGCTGTGCAGTTTCTCTTGACGAAGGTATGTCTTGCAATGTAGGCTATCTAGAGCTTCGGTTCTCACCTATTTCTCCCTGTTGATCTTGCTTCTCTTCGCGGTCTATGCAGTGTCCTGGGTTCTTTGGCCTCTCCTGCCTGAGTAGTACTTCCTTCCCCTAAAAGAATGTTGGCTGTTCCTTTGATTCAATACTTGGCCCAGTGAATATGATTTGTAACAGTCCACTTGAACTGCTTGAACTCTGGGATGGCCATTATATCTCTGTCGAAAACCACCCCTATACTGATTATGTTGGTTTCCACTGTACAGAGGTGATGGTTTTTCAGTTGGACCAGGCATTTCTCCTTCCCTGATAGTCTGTTGCCTCTGTAGCTTGCAATTTGTTCAAAGGCTAACAATCCCTCGCGGAATGATACGTGGTCAGTGTCCCTTTGATCTGTCCAGTGTGCTTGGTAGGTATAAAGGAGCTGCAATAAAACCATTTCTCTAAACTCCTAATCATTAATTGGGAAAGGGGGGGGGGGGGGGGGTTAAGTGGCGCGACTCCTCATATTTCTCCGACATGTGAGTTTCTAGGCTGCGACCTCGGCCTGGAATAAACCTCTCTGCATGGAGTTGGACTCTGAGGTTCCCTTGCACTTCTGGGTTCCAAAAACATTCCACAAATTTTCCCTTAAATTCTGCATATGTTGTGGTGGTGCTTCTAGCCACTTCCCACCAATAGTAAGCCGTGGAAGTGAGCGCAAGATTAAGGCATCTTAGCATATCATTAACGCTCAACCCAAAGAGTATTGAGTATTCCTCGAATTTTATTTGGAAATTAATTGGATATTACCCTGATTTTCCCTCGAATTTGGGTTTTTGCTCCGCCCACATTTTGGACGAGTGGTGTAGTAATGTACTAATTGGCACATTAGTCAGTGGAACAGTTGATGTTTTTGCAGCGTTTTGTTCTGCAATTACTACACTATTTGTAAGCTCAGTCTGAAGTGTACTCGGACTTAGGGGCTACACCTCCACACGATCAAGCTCATTCATGCCCAAGTGAAGGTTTCTTACCCCTTCCATGACCTGAGCTAGCTGATCTACGTGATCAGTTACCTTGGCTAGTTTATTGAATGGCACTTTTTCCACTTGTCCTAATTTATGATTGATATATGTGTTTTGCAATGCGAATTTCTCCGTGACCAACTGATCTAATGTGTTTAGGTCCATTGTAGCAGATGGTCGAGTTTATAGTCTGTATATTATTTGTTTGACCTCATTAAATTGTATGGTGCACATCTTTTTCACCTTCTACAGTTCTTTCCTTGTTTTTGTAACCTGTTTATGTACTGTATTCATTTCCGTTGCCAGCTGTTGTAGATTGGTAGCTTCATCTTCCCTTAATAGCGAAACCTGGGATTGCACTGCTTCCATCAACTGTGACTTAACCTCACTCAGCTGTGTTCACATTTTGCACATTTGTGCTTGTAACTGAGCCTGCATTTCTCCTAGCTGAGTTTGCACTGACTCTATTAATCGTACTTGCATTTTTCCCATTTGTGTTTGTACAATCACTGCGAGTTGTTGTAAGAGTGAGGGTGGTGAAACAGCCGTTTCTATCGTCGCTGTCTCGGACAACTGGCTGGCCTGTACATCATCACTGGCTGTATCTGTAGCCTATGCTTAGCTACCTGGGTACAATGGTGTACATCTGGGTTGTTTCTATGGTTTCCTCCATCTCCGATACAGTATATTCTAATAGCCTGTATTTTATCGGTGCTGTGTTCCTCAGACGATAGGGCGTTCGTTCACTCCTACGTAGTTGGTGCAGGGTTTTTGCACTTCTAAGCATTTGCTGTTTCCCTTCACTAACTGTAGCTTCAGCGTGTCGGAGGCCACCTTGCTGTGCGCCAAAATTTTATGTAAAACTTATGTAGTAGAAAACCTTACACAAACACTATCATGTAGCAGGATGTTACTTATTCTGCCCCATGTTGGGCGCCAAATATTTATGCAACACTATGTGGTGAAAACCGTTATGTACACCGGATGTATTCAAATTTAATGGCCCCCTACGTTGGTGCCAAATATGTATATTATCATGTGGTTATGTAAATTAGTACAGAACAACAGTGCCTACACATACACAGTCTCTCGTAAGGGCACCAATTTATTATGTCATTTAATTATGTAAGAAGGCCACCACATAATATCTGCATAATTTACAAGTGAGCAGTGTATGACTTAAAATAGCAATACTGTGGTTAGTGAATCTGATACACACTTCTCTGCAATAAAAACCTATATGTGGCTTTGCTAGATGACGGTTCATACAGTGTGCTTGTGTGAAGTGAGTTTTGTTGTCAATATTTACGAAAATTAGCAAGTGAAACAGTAGTGTGTTCCACCACAGAGGAACACGTCTGTTCGGCGACTCTCAGGCTTAGGAAACAGATGTATTAGGTGTAGAGCATTCACCGTTACAGATCCACACACATAGCAGACACACAATTATTTGCCCCACAGCTGAAAATCTTATTTAACATAGCTATTCATGTAGCAATGAAGATAGTTTATCAGTCTAATATGAAAGTGAAGAGGAGAGGTTGTATAACTACACATGCATATAAATGTTGTCAGACGTGTCAATTTCGGCAATACTATTTATTTATTTAAATATATTTAAATATTTAATTGCAAGTATATATATTTTTTTACACTGAAAAATAATCTAAATCAATAACCCTGAATGGCAATGAAGAACATTCAAACTAGAGCTGACGTTAGGAAGTGCGGTCATGTTTAACTGTCTTTAGTATACCCTTATATGACACATAGATAATGTCTGACTTGTGCATCTAAATGTGTAGTTCTTTCAGAAATAAAAATACTTGAATTTAAATAAAAAATTATATATGCCTCAGCTGTCTCAGTTCCGTAGCAACACTTAAAGTCTGACTCAAGTTAATTGTGGTTAATATGGTGCTTAAACTGCTACTGATGCTGGGCCAACATGGCGTCTCATGGAATGTTTTCGAACCAGCATCATTATGTATTCCTGGTGTACAGAGCAAAGTGTAAGTTGAAAAATACTGACATGTTAGGAAGGATTGCTCTTGTAGAAAAATACCAGTTTATTTGAAGGGTGCAGGACGGTGTCTCTTCCAGACAAAACTGAGGTTACTAATGTAGTTCTGGGGTGCAGTGCTGCTTTACATGGTTTGCCGGCTCACGGACATTACATGGTCTATCTAGCTACCTAAGCTCCTAACAGCTGCTTAAAACTATGCGGAGGGGTTTACCGGCACACACATCAACACAAAAAATGTAACACATTACTATAGCAAGCTGCGAAACTAAAAACACTCTTAACAACTAAATAAAAATCCTCCGCTACGTCCAACTTCTGGACGTGCATCCTGATGTAACGTCTTAAGTCGTTGAAAGATGGCGGCAGAGAGAGAGTTTACTAATGACTGGCCCAGCTTAACCCTATGCTAAACTCTAGCCAATAGGAGAACAGGGTTCGAACCCGTTAGCCAATCGCAAGGCTCACTAACTAAAAACTTAAACTGACATACTTCAAACGGCCCAAATCCCTATATCATACGAGTTATGGGTCTCGTAGAAGATATCAATTACAATAAAATTCCCTGAATCGATTGCAATAAAAGTGAGACCAAAAAGGAAAAATATTAAATATTAATTAAATTACAAAAATAAGTAAAATCTAGCTAACTGAACCAAATTACACATAAATTATTGCCATTCGCACATCTAAGTTGAAATATCCTAGCCACGAGGAAAATAAAACTAAAATATAATACAAATAATGAAAACAAAGCATATGTAAAACCTAGGCAAATAATGTGCATTATACATAAAATGTGTCAAACATGTGAAACAAACATTAATTATGAAAATTAGTGCAGATTGTGAAAAATGTTTTGTTACACAGTGGTCATTACATGTGTTGCCATTAACTCTGTGACAGATGCTGCTCTGTTTGCAGTGGTGCCAGGCCATTGCAATGTGCAATTCCACAGATTTGCAATGTGTGGTGTTAGTGAATGCCGCTTCATTATGGGGACTGATGATCATTGTTCCCAGATGTGGAGTGACCCTGGTAAACACAACAGTCCCCATATCGCTATCGACCAGCATTCCTCCCCCGTGGTAGGCATTTTGGTCTGGGAAGCCATAGCCTGTGATGGCCTATTCACGTTTGTTGTGTTACATGAAACATTGACAGCCCAACTGTATGGGAAGAGATCCTACGCCCTCATTTGTTCCCATTTCTGGTTGGGGTTCCAGGTGAATATCCCAGCAGGATAAGCAACACCTGTCTGCACACAACACGGGTCATCTAGGACTCCTTTCACAATTTCCAAACACTACCGTGGCCTAACTGCTCCCGTGACATGTCACCAACCGAGCATGTGTGGGACCAGTTGAAACACCAGCTGCCACTGTGCCACAGTATCCGGGTTTCGGAACACTTTGTCCAACAATTGTGGTCCCATTTGCCTCAGGACCACAACTGGCATCTGCTGGACTTCATGCCAGATCACTTTGCAGCATGTATGGCAGTGTGAGGGGGTGCGGCAAACTGTTGAAGATGACTGGATGGCGTATCAGAGATCCATATTTAATTGTCATGCTGCTCTTGTTTAGTGATCTGTATCACTGCCTCTATAAAGTTTCAGTAGTGTGTGCTGTTTTTATTGTTTGGCAGTGTACATATGTACTATGTATGCTTATGTACAAAGCACACCCCTACAGTGCTATAGATGTGTCATTTTGAATTTTATTTTCTTAAAAACTGAAATCCTCATCAGTAACTCGCTATCATGACACTTGGTTTCTATTTTAAATAATTTCTGTAATATGTGCAATAACTCAAGTTTAAGCCCTGCCTTCAGACTCACTTTTGACCACATGAAGAATTTATATTTACATCTTATTTTTTAATGATTTGGCCACAGTTTGTCTGATTCTGTTAAATTCTCTATATTTATTACTTATTAATATCTGTTGAAGCTAAGTCGAACATTCCACTGTAAAAAAGACTGATAAGCATGTCTGCTAAATTTTCCATCTAGATTCGTTTTCAATTTCACTTTAAATGGCCATTTCTTTAAGCTGGGATAAGCAACCTTCCGCAGAATTAACGTGATTACAGTTTTGGAGACAATTTCTTACCTTCCATTTCTTTGTTTTAAATGCCAGGTGCCAGCTGCCTTACTGCACAATTAATGTTAAAACCTTAATTATCTAGCATTATTTATTAACAGAACAAACCTTATTTGTTTTCTGTGAAAAAAAAAAAAAGTTACTTTTACATTGCTTTGCTTTGGTATAGCTTCAGTTACGAAGCTTTTGAAATAATTTATAGACCACTGTCTTCTCACTGAAATATTTTTATTCCTCAAATTATTTGCTAAATATCATAGAATTAACTAAATATAATGTGTTAACATCCAGCTACTTCATAGTGTTATGCAACTTTATTAATACCTTGCAGATAGTATCCTTATACGATGTTACTGGTACAGAAGTTGAGGAAGATGTGTCAATAAACATCCTAGAGGTTGGGTTAAGGAATTCTCCTGCTGAGCTAACACAATGTGAGTACATTTTTATCTCGAAGTACGTACATTATTTTTAGAATGTATGGAGAGAATTAAAAATCATATCAGTAATGTGTATGAACTGTGATTATTTTTCAGCAAGACCTAGAGTACGTGCTGCTCTTAGCAGTGTGGTCCATCCCTCTTTGTCTCTCAAGATGCGGATGTTCATATTGCCAGTAGTATTGGAGCAAGTCAGTATTCTGTGTAGCTGTTATAATCCTCTTATCGCAATGTTAACTTCACAGACTTTTAATGTAAAAATAACATGCGTATAGTCTATTCCCGGCTACTTCACACTTTTAGAACATAACCACTAAAAAATCATCCCATGTATGACATGCTTGCTTGTTTTCTAAATATATTACATATCACACACAAGTACATAATGTTTAATTACTCATAGTAGATGTTACGCATTAGTTTGCCACCATATTGTTGCAAACTTCGTCGCTGCGTGCACGAAGTAGTGTGACCCAGATCAAAGGAACTGCTGTGCCGACACTCTTAACACACTTGTGTTAACATTTGAAAAAATACCTGATTTTTTGTTTAAACTGAACTTAGACTAATATTTCACCTATAAATTATCATTTTTCATTTATATGTAATATGAATAAAATTATGTAGAAAATAGGAATGTTGATATTGCCTTGTAACAAATAATTCTTCTGCAAAATATTATTATACTGACTGCACACAAATATGGTGCGCTGTCCTTTTGGTGTAATTTCCTAGACTCTGTTAAGCTTTTTTATTTACATGAGGTCGAAGATTATCGTAGAAGTAGAACTTTAGCAGGTCATAAAATAAGCTGGAAGTAATTGTGAATGGACTAAATTTTTTGTTGGCGTAGTATTTTTAGACATTTTTCATATGAGGTCTAATTTCTCAGTAGATGGAATTAGGGCTGTGCACATGGGAGGGATTTAGTGTGTTAAACCCCTCTTATGAAGATGCAAGAAATAAAACCAAACAAAACAGCTATTGAAAAATTATAAACAAACTCAGCCAATCAGAGTTTTAATTATCCTTTAAAAATTGTTCAAAGTGATGCTATTCGGTTGTCCCTTGAATATTTATATAACTGAGAAAAAATGAAACTGAAAGCAAAGTTGATGTAGCTTTGTCCATATGAGAACATGTCTCATTTTCAAATGCTGTACATGGGCCCAGATGGAATTGTAACTAGCCATGTAGGTTCCTGTGGAGCCGTAATGTTGCCACCAGCCCAGTTGCTTCAACTTGTTACTTTAGAATTGATGGCTGGATGTTGTCTGGACCATTGGGGGGATAGTGAGGTTACAAGGATTGGAATGTTGCTGAGTAGATGTGCTCAGATATGCGCCAGCTCATGATGTGGTGAGCACGAGACTGCAAGCAGGGTCGTTTGGCCGACGGTCAGTGTGGCTTACCCTCCAATGTTCCTCCGTCTGTGGAGGCTGACTCCATGTAATATTGGTTATGTAGGATGTTAGGTGTCCCCAAGAATAAAAGATGAAGAATACATTCCACCATGCAATTTATTTAGTCAATCCTCATAGGACGCACATAAGTTTCAGTTCTCTGTTACGCGGGGAGAGTGTGAACACAGAATAAAAACGTTGCGAAGCCGACATCACCACTTACAGGAAAATTAAGATCTGCCGTCCATTGACCTCTACGCTGCGATGCACCTTGCACGTCTGCTGCAATCACCCACGCTGAACTTCTGCGCCTTGCTTCCATTTTGCGCACTGCAAAACTTCCGCATTTGCGTGTCCGCACTCGGGTGTGTGTTATTAAACAGAACACGATGGCTGGCCGGACAGATGAGAGCGCATCTACGCTTCTCTGCCCGCATTATCTGCGAGTGATGAGGACAAATTGAATTGCTAAATACGAACTATGCACCACCTATTGCAGGTGTAAACGCAAGATGCAAGACCAGCCCATTGATCAACCACGCCACGATCAACCGTGCTGAAAAGCACACAGTGGAGAAATTGAATGAACATTTGGAACAACCTGCTAAAATTCATGAACCTAGTCAATATTTAGCACAAACCAGTTGGTGTTTGAATCTTTTGTGCACTGGGCAAAGAACATTATTACTTAAGTGTGGGCAGTGGCACACTTGTTTTCACCAGGAATGTCTTAGCGTGACCGAAACAAGCACAAGGTTTGAAATGATATTTATCTGTGACAGTTGCAATCAGAACTTTGGTCCACGACCACCCGCATGTAATTGGAATAGGTTTGTAGCAGATTTCCGATACAATGTTTTGAAACAGCCGAATGAGGAAATCACAGTACCAAACAGTAGCAAAGAGGAAATGTTGGAAAGGCATCCAGCAAATAGTGGAGAAGTGGTAACACTGGGCAAGCAAGAGCACGTGGACTGCGCGGGCGAGGAGGAAGTTAGGAGTGGCGCGCTACACGTCACCCCGATGCATGTGGTCGGCAATGTAAACAATGCAATGGAGATGAAGTCGGCTCTACCTGTGCCAACCCTGTCCTATGTTCCCCTACCTATGCAACTGTTCACGCCATACTTAACCCTGTTACCTGCCTACTACCAACAACACTTGTATCAACAACCCATGTTATCAACTCCTTTTCCGACCGCAACCCCAGTAACTTTCCCAATGTACAGCAATGGACAGAACTCAACAGAAAATTGACAACAAGCAACCGAGAGAAAATCAGAATTGAAAATCAATCAAAAACAACCAGGAAATTCGACAGATGCGACCATCTACAAAATTCTAAAATCTGCCAAATTTTTCTGGTACCGCAATTGAGGATCTGAAAGCATTTGTGGAAGAATGTACTGCAGGGCTTAAAAAGTACAGCGTTTGTGAAGATGAGTGGGCGAGCTTCAACTGGAACCAACTCGCAGGAGGAGCAGGAAAATGGTACACTGCCATTAATCACTACGGCCTCAGCTGGGGCGAATTCATACAATCTTTCCGATGTTGATGCGGCAGCACTTTTATGTGATTGCAGGCCCAGACGAAACTGTTGTGGCGAGAACAACAGCCCGATCAGCAACTGCCAACGTTTATAACGCCGAAAGTACAGTAAGTTCGACAGTTCCAACCACACTCACCAGAGCAGGAAATCTTGGAAATTGTAACTGAAACAGTACTCCCAGAATATAGTGTATCTTTGTTACTGTTCATGAACACCACTGTCAAGGAGGTATTGAAAGCAGCTGTTATTTCGGAATGAAATTCACGTCAAGCGTGCCACGAGTCAAGTGCTGCATGAGGGTAGCACAAGTTTGGGAGCAGCGACCATGCACAACCATGTGAACAGTTTTACCGGCAAGTGAGGACAGGAGTAAATTAGCAATGAGACAGAGCAACGGAACTGATGAGCAACAGTAGGGAGAGTGCATGCTGCCCCGATAACCACGGTCATCGGGTGAACAACATGCGACCTGGCGAGGGAAGACCTAATGACAGAGATGGAGGGGACTACCTACCCCGAACTCCTTGTCGTTATTGTCGGCCAGCTGAAGTTTATCACTGGCAGAGCAGATGTCCAAACAACCTGCACCTGGACAGTTACCGCAGCCCGCCAAGATACAATCAGGGAAACAGCCCGCAGGGTTAAGGTGGCCAGATGCCACCTACACCCCAGTAAGAAAGGAGCACCCAGATACAATACCACAGCAAGCATTCGTACATCAGATCAGCGGCAACATAGCACAATTCATCCTAATTCAAATTCACCTGAATGGGCAACCATGTCATGCACTTATTGACACGGCTGCTTCACATAATTTTGTATGGAAAAGATTTGTAAATGTAATAGACCCACGAATCATGTAATCAGATTGGCAACAGGGCAACACAGCCACAGCATGGAGGGCCAGGCGACTGTCACGGTGCGTGTATGTGACCTGGAAACATTCAGAACATCTATGATCACTGACAAAATTAGAGAGGATGCAATACTAGGTGTGCCATGGATGCAGGAGCAAAACACCATTGTGGAGCCTGCTGCCAGGAGGATCCATTTTGGTGCCACAGAGCAACGTATAGTGTACAACATCGATTGGAATAACCTGAAGCAATTATTGCATGTTAAACTAAGTGATTTCGACCACAAAGTCCTGCCACAACACCAGGCAGTGTTCGAGCGACTGCTGGACGAGCATCGCGAAGTTTTCACAGAACATGAAACACTTAGGTGCACGACTGTGGTGGAGCACGATATCAAGTCAACGCAAGAGGAGCCGATTTATGCTGCACCAAGAAGCTACCTGCCCCACCAAGCAAGAATCATACGAAAGCAAGTAAGGGAAATGTTTTTGAATGGCATCATTGAACCAACCAATAGTCACTACAACTCCGCGATGTCACTCGCTCAGAAGAAAGATGGCAGCTGGAAGTTCTGTATGGACTTCCGCCACATAAACCAGGTGACGTGCAGTGCCTAAACCAGGTGACGTGCAGTGCCTTACCACCTTACGTGAGTGTGCGAGACGCATTGAGTTCGTCGGGAAATTCCAAGATTATGACATTGGACCTGCGCAGCAGGTACTGGCAGCTGCCCATCAAGCAAGTGGACAGAGAGAAAACAGCATTAACCACGCGCGATGCCGTTCAGACTGAATGTGCACCTGCTATGATTCAGTCCATGTTGGTCAAGTCCTGGACGGACTGATTGGGGAGTGCACGTTACCGTACTTGGACGATATCTTGGTCTGGTCGAACAGCTGGGAAGACCACGTGAACCATCTGTCCATGTTCCCTGAATGACTAGCGATGAACAGACTCACCTGTGCAGTGAATAAATGCCACGAGCAGCCTGGAATTCCTGGGGCATGTCATGCGGAAAAACGGGAACAAGCCCAGCCAAGAACAACTTCAGGTGATAGAAAACTACCACCCCCCCCCCCCCCCCCCCTGAAGACCCACAAACAAGTCCGCAAGTTCTTCGAGCTTTAGAATTGGTTGCGTAAATTTTACGAGGGGTTTGCTGTAGTTACAGCACCACTAACCAATCTGCTCTCACCACAGCTCAGGTTTGTGTGGGGCAAGAAAGAGGAGCAAGCTTTCCAAGAAACAAAGAACCGTTTCCGCGCTTGTCCGATGTTAGTAAGTTATGATGCGACCCGGCAATTATACCTGCAAACAGACGCAAAACAAGATGGGCTTCGAGCTATACTCTACCAGTGTGGAGACAACACGTGACAGGTAATTGACTTCGCGAGCACCAAGTTAGGAGCAACGGAGCGGAAATATGACATGAACGAGCATGATTGTTATGCGGTAGTGTGGGCGGTGAAAAAGTACCATACCTACCTTGAGTATAGGCAGTTTGTGTTCCGCACCAACCACCTTTGTCTTCTCTGGCTCCACAACACCAAGGAAGCAAGAAGCAAGTTAACCCGGTGGGTGCTGCTGCTCCAATCTTATGATGTCGTGGTGGAGCACGTCCCGGGAAAGGAAAATCAGCTGGCGGACCAACTGTCACGAGACAACTGGACTAGCACGGCCATGAATGATGATGCAGAATGGGACAATGTCCTACCTGCAACCAGCAATCAAGTCCTACATGAGTTATGTGTCAATACAATGAGCGCAGTAGAGAGCGATTTACACGAGAGTGATGTGTGGAGGGAGGTAGTGACAGGACAGCGCGAGTGCTTGTTTACTAATGAGGTGAAGGTAAAGTGTGAAACACAGTGAGTGGAGAATTGGTGCGTGATGGACTGTCGATTGGAAACTTGTTCAGTGCAAGAACCGACAAAATGGAAGCTATTTGTACCCGTCAACAAGAGAACACAAGTGCCAACACATGCACACGCGAGTGAGACCGCGGGACATCCGGGTACAGCACAAACAGTTCGGAACATTCGCTAGAGGTTTTATTGGCCGGGAGTATCACGTGACACGTGTGACTATGTGCAGAGGTGTGTAACGTGTCAGCATTTTAAGTCATGTAGAACGGATGGAAGGCAACAACAGCAGCCATGATTTCTCATACTACCATTCGAGACTGTAAGTCTGGAATTAATTGGACCTTATCCATGCACAACGAATGGCAAATAGTTTATCTTGGTTGTTACAGACAACTACTCACACTGGGTGGATTCATACCCACTCAGTGGTGCACGTGTGCAAAACATTGCAAAGGTATTGGACCAGGAATATTTTGTGCGTGGGGATACCCGAAACAACTGCTAACAGATAACGGCACTCAATTCACCGGCAGTAGGTGACAGGAAAAGTGCACCCGGTGGGTGGTGTACCACTTGAAGATGGTGGTGTACCATCCCCATTCAAACTCTCTGGAGCGCCGTAACCAGGAGTTGAAAGAAAACTGTGGCTCCATGTGGGTGAGCAACACAACACGTGGGCTGAACACGTGCCCGTCGCCCTCTTCACCCTCCACCAGCATGTCAATGAAGCCATGGGACGAACACCAGCCCTGTTCCTGCTAGGTCACAACTTGGCCTTGACAGGTGAGAAGCAATTCTTGCAAAAACCAACGAATAGCAGTGCAGAGAGCAGTGGAGGACATCGAGAAAGGAGATGCAGAGAGTGACGCAAACAGCTATGCCATCAACAGCAGTATTTCGCGGGGTGGGCCCCGACAACCATGAGACCACCACTGGCACTACTAGCAGGGCAACAAGTATATCTACGTGCACTCCCGTAATTGACAGCAAAGCAAAACTTTTGTGTGGGGCTGGCATCAAGGTGGAGCAGCGAGGCACCAACAAGCACCACCGCGTCAGAATCAGTGCCGCTACCAGTACCTGCATGGACAGCAGCAGCTACGGCAATAGATGAAGTAATACCCGTTGAAGAAGTACTGCTGAGAGACAGGGGAATTGCAGCTCAAGAATCAGTACGAGTAGCAGAGGAGGCTGGAGAGTCACACCAGGGCGGTCCACCTCACCTGGTAGTAAGTGGCGCAGGTCACACCCGGTGCTGGAAAATCGTGCACTAAAGGAGCAAGCAAGATGATAGTTTGAGCAGCAGCAGTGACAGCGAGGGCAGCGGGTCGGCCGGCTGGTACTGCCCTTGCAAATAAAGTGTGTTTTTTCAGTGTTTACTATGTCTAGAAATTAGTCCCACGTGACCCGCTGGCCCATCAGACTCGGCCGGCACGCCGCGGCGTGCAAGTCAGTCAGCTACAAGTATCTTGAGGGTTGTGGTTGCGTGTCACTGCAGCTCGTGTTTCGTGCACTCAGGCAGCATTAAACCTTAGGTTTCAATCATTTAATCTCCATAGTATTTAATTAACTGGAACCGTTGTTCTTTAGCCATCTGAGACACCACCCCCATTTCCCCAGTGCTTGCACTTGGGGAAATGGGGGTGGTGCAACTAAATTTTATCGGCTTTGCGTCATTTTTACAGCACTACCTAACAGGCAGGTTTTGAAGCCACAAAGTGTTATTTTGTATGTAAAGTGTGGGTCAGAGAGCCTTGTTAAATGAAATGGCATAATTAGGCATTGAGAACTGATCATGTGGTCATTATTTCGTGGCCTTCGAGCTCTTCAGGGCACAGGCCCTTAAAATACCCACACCTTCTTACCTAGTGTTCCATATGTATTTTCCTTTATTCGTTAATTTGCAAGCCAACTCAACTTGAAAGTATTCTGCGAGATTTTGTATGCAATGTTACTAAGTAACATGGGTGTGTGAGCTGACCTGAACAGGCCACTGCGCCCTATGCAATTTGAATATTTTTACGGCGCATTTACGAGGAGCAGCAGTCCAGGATTACATTGGTTGTCAGCCGAACGACCCTTGAGGAAAACTCGTCTCCACCGACTTCACATGACATCGTCCAACGATGTCAGGCGTCCTGGGTAAAATCACCTTCAAAATTTCACCTCTCCTCAAATCCTGCCTCTACCCACTGATGCGCCACGCACCACGTCAGCACACAGCAATTACTTTGTAGCATAATAATAATGAAACATTTCAAACCTATTTAATATCAACCATTTAAATGAAAATACACATTACACTGAAAATAAAACATGAACACAAAAGGTATACGAACACACTCACGTGGTCGCTGCGGTGTACACGTGACATGTTATGTCAACACTTTTATAAATTAAAAAGGCCATGACTGAAAACAAATACACAATAAGATACAAACACTGCACTCGTCTAAGTTGCAATGCCGCGAACGGGCTGAAAAAGGGGCGGGGAACTGGGGTGGGTGATAAAAAGAATGAGAGTACTTCACTCAGGCCTTGTGAATGTCTTCATTAAAAAGTTGGGCCTCGTTTCATGGACTGTTGCTGGTTTACAACCTTGAGCTGACAAGGGTTTTAAAAGTCACAAGGTGTTATGTGTAAGTGACAGCATACCTTCATTTATATTTACAACTTGTGCATCAGTTAAATACCTATGGACAGGAAAGTGAAAATGCTGCAGATATTCTAGAAAGTAACAGTCTAGTAATATGAATTTTACAGTGCAGTGCTAAAACACTATACTACTATGTGTCTCAAGTCTAAAGAGTAAACTTTGTCTGGTTTTACTTTTACTGTGTTTCTATGTGTCATTTTTATTATTTATTTTGTTTTATTGCATCTGTAAGATCTTTTTTTAAATATATAGCTGTACAAAGATATTGGACACGTCAAATCACTGTATACAAAGTTTATACACTGGACATAGTGTAAATACACACATGTATGTCAGATTACACATACATGCATATAATCTTTTCTTCATAATTTGATTAGTCTTCTTCCAATATGCTGTGGGGCGTCGTCGTTTTGCTGAAAGAGAAGAAAAAGGAAACAAGAAAAAACAGTATCAAGAAATGCGAACAATGACCTATTATACAGTAATTTCTTAATTTTTGTAGTTTAGATATTCATCAACCCTATAAAATACAAGTTTAGTAAAAAATTCTTTCAGCTGTTTTTGAAAAGTTTTTGATAGAAGCAAATTTCATGAAGGAAGCAATTTATACACCAATTTCTGCAATGAAATAAACCAAATACAAAAATATTATACATGCATGATGCAACAAATGAATTAAGTCCTGTGCAGAAAATGCAGTAATAATTCTCTCAGATTTAGGTTGGTATTAAAAAATGGCAACAAAGCTAGTGGTATTCAACAAAAATGTGTCACGTCAACATTAAAAGCATTTGTAAGCAAAATATTGTGGGAAATATTTGTTAACTGTCCATTAATTCTCTTCGTGAAGGGTAACTACGCTTTGTTAAAAATAAACAGGAAATGCTGTAGAGGGATGTAATGCACATCATAGTATGGACAAAACTTTATTACATAGCTATGTCCAGTATCTGAATGATGCGTCATGATGAAAATTTATTGATTTGTGTGACACAGCTTTCTCAGCAAAATAATCTTTTGTCTGAATTTAACTTGCCGTTTCTGTGCAGAAATATTGCAAAACTGACCCATCTTTGTAAGTTAAGATGGTGCAAGAGGGAAATTTAGGGGAATAGTAGTATTTGAACTTTTCATAAAAATGAAGAGACTGAATTTTACGTTTCAGGTTTTATAGTGTGTAAATATTTATAAATAATGATTCATCTATATGTTTATGGAAAGGTAAACACTTTGGCATACATCCATTAGCCTTGGCTCTACCCATGGTTTCTTTAAACTAAAATGGTTTTATCTAAAACAATTTTCTTCTGAAATAATTTTTGTATGTGTCTGTTTCAACCACAATACAACATAAAAGTGTCAGTCTTGAGAGTAATTCCTTTTTTCCATGTTACAGATTGATTCACATAATCCACTTACTGTTTTGAATGAGTTCCGGCGAGCAGCTGTGCTATTCATAAATTTAGTACCAAAAGAAAATGTGAATGATTCAATGCTGAAAATCATAATAAATGCTGCATACTGCATTGCTTTAAGGTAAAATGTTCTTGAATGATCACATCAGAATTACTAAATATAAGTAATACTGTGGCTGTAAGCAAACTTTGTTAGCTAATGTATTTTGTTACAGTGAAGTGATTCTGGAGTTAGATAGTTATTAGTCCTATATTCCTTGTTGTCAACTTCAGTTTGAAAAGTTCAGATTTTTGAGTTATATCAGTTACTTGTCTGCAGACTACAACACCAAGGTTTTAAAGTAACATGGCTTGGTTGCTTGCGAGAGGCAGGAGATGCCGAATTTGAGAGAAACCCAGATGCATGGTTAAATATTACTGAACAGTTGGTAATTCCGGTAGAGTGCCACTTGGACTCTGGTTCTCAGGTTAGTAGTGGCGTATCCCTCTTGCAGCACACGTTTGCGGAGGAAGTACAAAAAAATCCCTAATACCTTTACAGTTGATAAATGATCACTTGGACATACTTTCTGGAGTGGGTCAGAACAATAGGTTAAATTAATATTAAAATGAAATAAGACCAGGAACAATGCAATAAAGTATACTGACTGAGTGAGATCACACATATAGTTACTGATACTAAATTTCTCGAATACTGTGGGCATGGCGAATTAGGCCTGCCATCGGCTGACACTGATAAATGCCCTGGTTAGCGCTAAGAGTGGTAAAATCTCCGGGCTGCGAGTCTACGAAGATAAGAATGCGAAGTGCGGTGGAGAAAAGAAAAGACTTGCAGGTTCCGGATTAAAATACACTTACTATGGCAGCTACTTGATCAGGCAAAATGGTGAAGTTCCCCCACAATGCGAATGTGCACACTCTCCTTGGCCTGCCGAAGTAGACTGAGGAGGATGGCACGGAGATGCCGTTACATAATGGAGATCTCCCGCCAGCTCCATTAGGGAGAACTAAATTTATACATATACACTCAAATACATGTACAGAACAGAAACAAGCACAGAAAAACACTCTGAGGAATTAAAGCATTCATTCTGACACATTATTATTCATATTAAAAGTTCTGTCTCTCTGTTGCTATGCATGTTAGGGAAATTAAATTTTCTGTAAAAGGCCTGAACGGGCTTGCAAACTAAATATGAAATCATAACAAAATTACATAAGACACTAGACATCAAAATAGCCCTTCAATTACATTTAATTTTATTAATTTATTAATTTAGTGAATCAAGTAGGAATTCAAGTTTGGGTGCTTGGCATGGCGGCTGCCAGAACTATCAGGGAAAATTCCATTTTACTTTACATAAAACTGAAAATAAGAATACACCCTTTTAGAATTATAAGAATTACAGCATGTACACTTAAAAATTTTATAGTAGTAATTTTAGAGCATTACCAATTGTAGGTTCATTTCACTATGCAAGCCATGTGGGCGGGCACTCTTTAATTAATATAGCCAACCTCCCATGCCGCAGTTGGTTGGTGCGCCACCGATCTGGGGTGCAGAAGGCTCTGGGTTCGAATCCTGGGTAAGGCTTGGGTGTTAATATAAGTTAGGTTGTAAGTTCATCTGTAAGCGGTCCGCTGCTAAGCTTTCAAACATAAAATCGGGGGACGTTAAATAGCCCTTTACAATACAGTACAATTTAATTAATATCATTTTACACAGGGAAAGCAACCAGGAGATAATATTTGCCCATATTTACTTTAGACTTTGCTTTTGGGGATTATAGCACTTTACCACAGTAAATATGTATACACTTGTTTACTCTTGGCGAGGCGGGTTGTTCGGGTCATGGGACAGATCATTGACCCATTCTGCATAAACAATGTCGGGATCCATGTACTTCATGCACTGCAGTGAGTGGCTAGTGCACGAGTGAGCAGCATTGGTCTGCCTCCCGAGCTGGGCATGGGGAGCCACATCAAAGTTTTATTCAAAATTTTTGGCAGATGAACTGTTCTAAACATTAAACTGTTAGTTTACTTGCTGGGATCATATGCCAAGCAGCATGTGAGCAATATCTCCTGTACTATGGTTTGAGACCCATTATTTTATACTTATGCTCTTCCTACAGGCAGTATCAATCATGGTAAATCTTTTTGGCTGGCAGGGCATAAGAAACAGCATAACATTAGCGGAAACACATTTTGGTTGATAACTCTCAACTGTGGGTTTGCCTTTAGATGCTAATTATCAGTTATTAAAGTCCAAAGTTACAAATAATAGTCCATTTATTTTGACTTAAAAGTAACTTTTAAACTACACCTGTATGAAAAAAATACCAAATTGTCAGTACAGTATTTGGAATGAAAGAAATCTAACGCTACCCCAAAAAATAATTGTGCTACTGGACATAAAGAAAATGGTTCATGACATTGTAATTTTTATTTTGAATGGCAAACAAGCAGATTCAATCCAAAAGTCCTTATCTAATTCTTCTTACATTGTACAGGAGGTGATGTCAGGTTTCTGAGATTGCCGTTTAGAGTTGTATACTGTTTTTGTTGGAAGTTTTTACCTCAGTATGTAGAATGTGTGATTATCATTTACGCGTGATGTGTACTGTCATAATTACTAACTACAATTTCGCTTCATCTTCACATAACGCCACGTCACCGTGAGAGGGGTTTGAACCCAGAACGATTTGCTTACAGAGGCCACCAGCATGCCCCTAGGCAAGGGGCACCCAGGGACACAGCAGTCAGACGTCACGAGTGATATAAGCCAGCCAAGCAGCCCAGCATTTCCCCTAAGCTCGCAGGAGCGATGCAACCCACATACAAGGAAAACCACACTTCCAGCCTCCCCAGAGAGAATACAGCCTGCGCGACTTAGGGAGGAGCTCGAGATCGAAGATACCCGACCGGCCGAAGGGAGCCGAAGGACCCGCAGCCGGCCGTTTATATATGCGAGGGCACAGCTCTGAAATGGCAGTTCACACTCAGCAGCCTACTCCACCACCTCGTGTGCTGGGGACCTCTGTCCAGTACTAGAACCCTTGTCAGACAATGATGTCACCATCAGTTCAACCGACGTCACACGTCAAGTGTTTTCGTGCACCCAAAGTGGGGCCACAGTGCTATGTAAGTTGAGTAGTAAAGAAGAACCAGGCCAGCACGACCCCGAGAACCAGTTAATCTAGCCGGGAGTCAAACCGAAACCAGCCAGAATTTGGGGAGTCTGTAAACACCCAGTGGCGCTCAATTTTGCTAGCTGAAATATGTCAGAGTCAAACTTGAGCATTGTTGACCAAGACGAGGGCAGATGACAGTGGGTTGCAGAACAATTTGTTATGTTCAGAGGCAGTAGCTGCCTTCTTAGCTCTTCACCTTGCACCACTGTTATGGGTGAAGGGCATATAAGTATGTACAATGGTCTACCAAGTAAGGAGGAGCAGGTAACAAATTCCCTATCCATGTGTGCAGCCAGTTGGGGCTAGGCCATCCAGACCCAGTCCTATTACGCCAACTGGCAAAGATAGCAATGCAGTGGATGGAATGGATTGTCTGATCTGGCTGTCTAGTTGCTTGGTGGATTGTGTTACTAGTGGTTGGGGCTCGGCCGTATGTGCGCACCAGGTACCTTTGCGTACCTTGTCCAAAATATGGGTGTCTGTCTAATGGGTATGTATTGTAACGTAAGTGTGTCTGGTTAAGGGAGCCCGCAGTCCTATACTAGTTTCGTCAAAGAGGTTTCAAGATGCATCTCCTGCTCTTAGTAGGTTAGAGGCCTACGGGGATGGAAGATACAATTACTAGAAATAAGTACTTGGGGTTAGGTAAGATCATGGGTTAATTTCCCAGAGGAATAGACATGGTGGCCTGTACTAACTCCTAACTATCAATGAACTGTAACGGAAGTAAATTATGGCAAACCAGGTGAAAGGGACCTGGGGCTAAACTAAATAAGAGCAGATACGGCTAGGTGGCATGCAGTACATAATTTGTTGCTTTTTGCCAGAAAAAAAATGCATTCTGTGAAACACCAACGTGAACAACGAAAGCCCATTATTTTTTTAATACTGCTTACTGCCCCGGATAACTTTCATAGACAAAAGAAACTGCACCTGGATATAAACTTGTAATTAATTTATTTTCTCTCAGTCATGTCAAAGATAGTCTTTATTCCTCATTTAAACTGAGTGTTTTTATTATTATGGGGTCTCACCAAGGGTGGTCTAATCATGGTGACCTTCGTGGAAGGAGCTGACAGTCAAGAGCTTAAGGGGTGGTGTTTATTTTTAGATATTTTGTGTTTATGAGTTGTACAACTGTGGCAAAGAGAATTGCAATTGTCAGTGACCAAATTAAATAGAAGGAACTTATTTTTCTGCCGATTAACAATTTTTCAATTTTTTAAATTAAATTTTTTATGGTTCCCCAAAAAATGGTCTCCTCTTCAAGGGAGTGGTTATTACTAGGGTGGTTGTGTCGAGATTTTACTGTAATCCTTATGTACTATATGTGCCTTTACTTCTGTTTTAACTGCAGGGTCCTTTTTGGAAAAGGCTGCGTAAACAAGTTGTCAGCATTTGACAAAGATGTGCTCATGCTGGCCATTTTTGGTCTGCCTGGATGTAGATACGAGCACCAGTCCTTGAATGCACTCAAGTGTGCGCACAGAGTGTACCATTTGCTGAAGGAAGAGACCAGCTGGCAGACAGTGTCCATTGGTGTCACAACAGGTACTAGTAAATAAAACTGTCCAATTGTGTGGATGGTTAAGTGATCCTTAGTGTGGAGAAAGTAGCGGTGAGTTATCACCCAGTTTACAGAGTACATTCAAGTTGTCAACAACTATTGGTTACTGTGATGCACCATGGACAACATTAATTCGTATATAGCCTCTGATACAGTTTCCCCCTATACCCCTCCTACCCTTCTCTCAAGCAAGCACCGCTAAATCCCACTGGGTCCATGCCTTATGGCCACAGCAGGTTGCTACTGCCTGCATGCAGGTGACCTGCTCAGCAGTAAAGTGCCCGAGTTGGAGAAGGTGCATCTCTACCACCCGTTCTGCTAATGACCACCGGAGGTTCTTATTACACAGCTCAGTGGCGCGAAAGGGTGGCTTTTCTCGCCCTCCATGCCCCCCCCCCCCCGGCTCGCCATTGGTTGGACCATATTGTGACGAAGCAGGGTGAGTAATTGAGGGGGGGGGGGGGGGGGAAGGGTTATCCTTCAAAGAAAAATAAAAAGGAAAGGAAAATAATTTAGTTTAGTCTTTAACACAACAACACTGAATGTTCAACTACCTCCACCACCAGGCTGTTAATAACAACCAAACAACCACAACCGAAAACGACGATCAATAATAGGGGGTCGCCTGTAAACCCTTAGGTTGTAACAATAATAGTTCAAGATCACTTATTCCAAAATTTTCAGTTTTCCAATAATTTCTGACTGTCCCAAAGAGAAATACTCAATAATAAAAAATATATATATATATAGTATAGGGAAAAATGATTGGGAGGGGGAGGGTAAGGGATAGTGGGTGGCAATAACTCAGAGGGGAATAGGGAGAGATTAGGTGATCTTTTCATGACTGTCCAGGGCTGGCTGCTAGGATAATAGCACTAAAATCCAACTTTAGTAAACAAGTCTCAAAAAAAAAACTAAGTAGTTATTAAGACCAAAATGTTTTGAAGTTGATGTTTCTCCAGTCTGTCTGAGAGAGTTAGAGTGGTCACCAGCAATAACTATTCCATCAAAAGTGATTATTGATTAAGTATATAAAATATTCCTTAAATTTATTCAATTTATTTCAACTTATGATTCTAAATTATACTGTAAAGGAATAGACCACAACGCTATTTTATCATCAAACCAAGGGGATGGTACTAGTCTTAAATATATATATATATCACGCACACACCCACCCGTGCACCCATGCACGCACAGTATTTATTGTTTTTAAAACTTTGGATAAAATGTAAATATCACAAAAAAAGAATAATTGTGTACAAATTTAAAAAGAAAACACACACAGTTGTCCTTTTGAAAAGAGAGAACAAAACAGAAAAAAAATTGAAGTTTATATGACAAAATATCCAAGAACAATAGTCTTGAACAATAAATTTGTTACACTCAACAAATACTTTAAGTTATCTATCAAGCTGTGAGTGGCCAAAGAGAAAGTGGTGAAATACATACCAGTGATAATTCATACTTACTTTAAATTGACAGATAAATTACAATATGTAGGATCTGATTTGTCCATGTCCAATCAATTCATTAATCTTACAAGAAATACCAAGAAAATGTAGAGTAAGGTTATTTCAGTTTTTATAAGAATTTAAAATATCTCTTTCCTGTATTCAGCTCTTACATAGAGAAGAGAGCAATGAGTTCAATCCTATATAAGCTAGGTCAAAGGTATTGGTCCCTTACCAAAAAGGGTGATTGCAAATAATCTGCTTGATCTCTGTGTACTAACTTACAATTAAAGAGAAGCTAGCCAAATTTCTCAACAAACAGAATTCAAAAAAAGACAAAAAGAAGTTACAAACTTCAGTCAATCTAATAATGCCCTTTTTACCACACCACACTTTTAGGTAAGCTATTATTCAGGATGAATCTATGTTGTAAAACAAATAAGAAGCTAAAAAAACAGCTCCTGTGTAAGATATCGGCTATGTCCAGTCAAAAAATAATATAAATAAAACAAATCTATTATATGCTGTTGTGATTTGTTAAGTTAGTGTCATGTTGGGCAAATAAGGGACATGACGATTGGTTGGGTTGGCACCTGGAGTCACCAGGTATCGTTATGGCGACATGAAGGGATGTAAGATATTGTTACATAAATGTAAGTGTGAAAGAATAAAGAATGAAACATGGCGCAGTCGCAGGTGTGGATTTACAATATTGAAGAGTGACTTCCACAGAAAGCAGATGTAGTAACACTCAAGATCAGTTGTTCGGCAGTGTATTGACTACATCTTTGAAATGGCCGTACGGGCATCATGGCGGACTTCAACAAACCAAGTGCTTTGTTATTAACCGGCAATATGTGACAATTGGCGCAAATTTAAGCAATACTTTGACATATATATGATTGCTTCGGGGAAGTCGGAGAAGCCATCTGCAGTAAAGGTTGCTATCTTTGTCAATATTATGGGTGAAGTTGCTGTTGAGATATTTAATACATTTTACTTGCCTGATGAAGCCAGAAATGATTATAAGGAGGTTATCAAGGATTTTGAAAATTAAGTCGGCCCTAGAAGAAATGTTCAATATGAGAGATTTCTGCTATATTCTCAGAAGCAAAAAGAGGGAGAGCCGTTTCAACAGTTTATAACCGACTTGAAGACACTCGTCCGTAGCTGCGAATTTGGTGATCAAGCCAATGATATCGTTAGGGACTGTCTCTTCCTGGGAGTCTGTGACGAAATACTCCAAACAGAAATGTAGCAAACACAACATCTAACATTAGAGCGGGCGTGTGAACTAGCAACCTTGGCAGAGGTCAGTCAGCAGCAACTGAAGTGTCTTCAAAATACTACACCGGATACACATATACCAGAGAGTGGAACAACCACGTCTGTAACTACTATGGCGAAACACAAAAGGGGACAGGATTGGCACTCCAGAAAATCTAGTGAGCAAGCCCCGCAAAAGTATAAACAGTGTGGATTCAGTCATCCTAGATACAGGTGTGCGGCTTATGGCAAACCATGTTTCAAATGTGGAAAGCTCAATCACTTTTCCAACATGTGTAAAAATATCAACCATATCATGGAAGTGAAAGTTGCACGACATCATAACATTGACAGTGAAAGTGAGGATACTTTTCTTATAATCAGTGTACAGGTTAGGGCAGAATCAGCTTATAGAAAGGTAAAAAGTGTAAATTAACTGCATGAAGTAACTAAATGGCATGAAGTGATTTTAATTGAGGATTTAAAGGTGAATCTGCAGCTAGACATCGGATCAGAAGTAAACATTATCCCAGAAACAATTTTCAACAAGGTCAACAGACAGTTTAAGGTTAGGGACACCAGTGAAACATTAGAATGCTATGGTGGGTTTAAAATCAAACCTAAAGGCATTGTTGGTATGGCAGTGGCTACCATGTTACTGACAGCATTGATGCCCTGAAGTCGACGATTAGTAAAGCCGCAGCTTTGGGAACGTTTGACCCACAAATAACTTATATTACAGTGCGATGCATCGCAGGATGGACTAGGTTGCTGTTTACTCAAAAAGGGTCAACCCATTGTGTATGGTTCTCGTACCCTAACGGAGTTTGAAAAGAAATGGGTGGGCACAGATTGAGAACGAAATGTTTGCAATTGTCTTTGCAGCAAAGAATTTTCATCATTACATCTATGGGTGTTCTGTTGCAGTCCTGACAGACCACCTGCAATACGTGCCCGGTAAACTAATGCACATTGCAGATTTCCTATCACGAACATACATCAAGGGACCAGTTGAAAAGGACGAGGAAGTATTATGTGAAATGGTTCACAGTGTGAGCAGACATATACCAATAAGTAAAAAACGAAAAACTGAGTTACGAAGAGAATCTGCAGCAGATCCAGTATAAATGAGGTGTTACGATTCATGAATACAGGATGGCCTCATAAGAAAAGTAATATACCTGTACGATGTCAGCCGTTTTGGTGTATCCAGAGTGACCTGTATGAATAAGATGGCCTGTTGTTCCACGAGGACCAGATAGTAGTGCCAATGAAGTTGCAGAAGCAGATGTTGCAGGCACTGCATGAAGGCCATGTTGGCGTAGGCAAAACCAAAGCTAGAGCTTGTATATTGTTCTTTTGGCCGGGATGTTAAGTGATATTGAGAAATATGTGACAGAGTGCAAGGTATGTGAATAGTATACAATGTCTAATAGAAAAGAGCCACTCATCCCACATCCTGTTCCTACATTACCTTTTGAAAAAGTAGGAGCAGACATCTTAATTTGCCGGTAAAAACTACCTAGTGGTATATGATTACTTGTCAAAATGGCTGGAAATTGTGTCGTTACCAAATAAACAATCTAATAGTGTACTTGATGCTCTCAGGGGTATATTATCTACACTTGGCATACCAAGAGTTATTGTCACTGACAATATGCCATTCAACTCCTATGAATGTCAATGTTTTGCAGCGGAGCACGAATTTGAATTCCATACGTTGAGTCCTCATCACTATCAGTCGAATGGCATTGCTGAAAAGGGTATAGGTATTGCGAAAAATATGTTGCGTGAAAGCAAAGAGGAAGGGAAGGAGTATTGGTTAGCTTTGATGGAATATCGAAACACCCCAATTATAGGTCTGGGGAAAGCTCCAGCTCAAATTTTAATGAGTCACCTAGTGAGAACAAGACTACCGGTATCCACAATTAACCTCATTCCTAAGGTTGCACCCCACATGAAATCAAAACAAGAGTTGAGGCAGTTGAAGGTGAAAAGTCACTATGACAAAAGGGCAACACGGAAAACTCCAGAATTCCTGAACGGACAATCGGTGGTACAAAAAGGCAAAGTATGGTAAAAAGCCAGGATTATAGATGAACACAAGGCTCCTCGGTAATATATAATAGCTCATGAGTCTGGCAAGATACTACGAAGGAACACCAAATTCTTAAGGCTGTTGTCTTGTAAGGTGCAGCAGGAAGCTAAGTTAGTGTCATGTTCGGCAAACGAGGGACATGACGATTGGTGGGGTTGGCACCTGGAGTCACCAGGTATCGTGATGGCGACATGAAGGGATGTAAGATATTGTTACATAAATGTAAGTGTGAAAGAATAAAGAATGAAACATATGCTATAAAATAAAAACAATAAAAAATAAAACGATTAAAAATTTCTGTCATCCAAAAAAAATAAACATTTAACTTTGCTCTTATTAATTAAGGCATATAACCTAACTTATCAAGAACTTACAATCATACAATCTGAAGGTTTGGCCAATCAGTGAAACAAATTAAATTATCGGCAAACCAACCCAACATAAACATTACAGTTTGTATGTTAGAAAACCCTATCTCTATTACCATATGATTACTACTGGAACAGTCTACAAACAATAACTCTCAAAACAAATAGAAAAGCCGGCCTGAAAAATAAACACTCACTTCCACGAGGTACCTTAATAGCTAGACCAGGGCTTAGTCACGACACACAAAACTTATATCTAATAAAAACGATTAAAACTTAAAAGAGACAGTTTTAACTGAATACTGTACCCACGGCTTAACAGCAGTATTCAAAGTGTCTGACCACTCGTCTATCAACCAGACTGGTTCGGATGCACATACAGCCTAACTCACTTACTTCCTCTGACTTACTTACTAGCGGGCCTAAAACTTAACTACTGCTTATTAGGTTGACTGGGGCCATTCCTCCAGAAAATTCCAAAGGAATGCCCTGATCAATCAAAAGCTCAGCTTCCTTGCCCGTTCACGCCATCTTGCCTATTGCTGCATCACAACCACAACTATCTCTTCTTCCCTCTTTGGTTGTCCCGGCACGTCCTTGGCTTTAGCCAATCAGCACATTCCGAGATTACACATGATGATCACGTATTGCCAGAGACCTTCTACCGTATTTCCTCCTTTCCCCGTGGTTGTCCTAGGGTTCCAGCTGATGAAATAAGCAGGTTGCGTACCGCTTTCCTCTCTCACAGCCCCGAAACTTAGCGGCTGCTTGTTCAAAGACAAAAAGCTTCACCGGTTTCAGCTCAGAGCTTGACCTCGAAAACATCTGGACTGAGGTGTCTTGAAACTTCGGGACACGCTCCAAATAAACAAGTACTGCTGATCAGAAAATTGCTGTGTTTACTCGCACTACTAATTGTTCCAGGCTATCTGGAAGCCTCTACAAGAAATAAAAAATTTCAGGTACCAGCACACACTGTCTGGAGCTTTCTCTAAACTGCTAAAGGCCCGAACCAAAGTAAAAAAAGTCCCGACTGAACTCAATTATCCTAACTTACTTTTTTAAAAATGAAGAGAAACAAAAATATATTAATAAAATATTAAAAATTTATCTGAAACACAACCAAACTTTATATTCACTAATAAAACAGAAAACTAATGGGTGGGGGGAAGGGGGGGGGGGGGGAGGAATTCCTATTACAATAAAAGTATCTTAACAAAAAAATACTTAAGGAAAAAAATTCTTACTATTTTCACCAAAGGTAAAATTTTTTGAACGCGAAAATATATAAGGAGCTCTCCAAAATACTAGATGCTCAATAGTCCATCATCAGCCAGTCTTCAGGCATTATCTCA
This sequence comes from Dryococelus australis, assembly GCA_029891345.1. Classification (NCBI taxonomy): domain Eukaryota; kingdom Metazoa; phylum Arthropoda; class Insecta; order Phasmatodea; family Phasmatidae; genus Dryococelus; species Dryococelus australis. The sequence continues at coordinate 62,892,360 of CM057005.1, read as the reverse complement.
GCATTCCTATTGTATTAGCTAGAATAGCACTCTACCTGTGTGTTGTGCTGTGATGTATGACTCACTTTAGTGCCACATGTTAGCTTACCTGTGCCAGCCTACCACCTTGCTACAGGGTTTGCCTGACCCCGCATCAAAACTTTCACTGCGGTGTGACGTGGTGTCGTGGTTTACTGAGGTTTTCAGGAGTGGCAAATGAATCTTTGGAAAAATTTTTGTGAGGAATTTTACTATACCCGGGGAGCCAGGCACTGTCCAGGGACAATGCAGTGATGTGGTAGAGCTGACACTGCTTCTCTGGGTCGTGTGCTGATGACCAAAGGCATGGATCCTTCCGGCGTTATATTTCTCAGTGATTATTCCAAATTAAAAGTACGTATTGCACAGTGAATTCTTTAGGTGATCCACACACCATTAATTACTGGTAAACTATGAACATAAAAACATTTGATGCCATACAAAAACAGTTGATAACACTTGCTGATAAAAGTACATTTTAATGGGAAGGTGGGGGCCCGCGTCCCGAAATGCCCAAAGGCGACCCAAATGAAAGACGTACACTTGTGATTTAAATTCAATGGGTTTATTTAAGTTACTCTGTGGAAACAACTTACGTACATTGCCGGGCTTAACCCGCCGACAGGGTGACACTGTACAAAAATGGTGCGAAGCCGGTAAAATGGATTATATGAAAACTTAAGCCTTCCTTGGTGATGCTAATCAGGGGAAGGTGAGAGGTGGAGAGTCCCGGGTGGCTGATGAGAAACGGTTCTGGTAAATCAAAGCACTATTGCAGTTAAGTGATCAGATAAGAATTTGCATGCTGCCCAGGCGTGCGGGAAAACTCGACAACCTCAGACCGCACGTCCACACTCTTGAGACACGGAAGATCACTAACTTCGCAGCGCGGCTTGTTGGCCTGTGTTGGCGGTAGGCGGGCCGCGTGCACTACTTTCTTATATTGCTAAACATGAAATAAAACTCTTACACTCATCTTGCATTAAAAACACTTGCAGAAATAAAACAACACATAAAAACTATAATATGTGAATATGAGACACTGGCGAATGACACGAGGAAGGTACAAATGAGAATGAAAATAACAGAAATCACAGAAGCACTACTATGAACGCCTGCTGGGCTAAAATAAGGGTTTCTTCTGGTGTTTTATTTACCTGCTTAACATTGCATGGCAGTTTCCTTGCATAATTGCACATTTTCACATAAATAGCACACAAGTTCTACTTTCTCGTATTCGTGCGTGCGAGCACACAAGGCCATCCTGCACTTCCCTGCACAGCACTGTTCTTGCTACAATCGCATATCACTGTGGTTTCAACCACTTCGCATTGATGCAATGTGTTCGGTTTCAGTCCAAACACTTCGCTGAACTGCACTGGTGCACGTTAACGCCCGGTAGAGTCTGGTGTCGGCTGCATCGAACTTAGTTGATGGCAGGCAAATGGTCTGTAGGCCGCTGTTAGCATCAGGTGCTATCCCTTGTCAACGTAGGGTTTTCCCTTCCGGCATCAATTGGATACAGGCTGGAGTGTGACTTGCATTTTTAAACCATATTTAAACTGGTAAACACTCTTAGTCTTATATTTCTGAACCTACAACTAATTTTATATCACCACACTTGTCTCCCAGACACTGCACATGATGTAATGAAGTAGAGAAAACTGTACTCAGTGCACATGAGAGAGCCATTCTGTGTATACAAGGGAAAGCAATACTGAAATTGTGTGTGGGTTGCTAAACTACTGAGGAAGAATTCCACCTAGCCATTAACAAATAAAGCCATTATCCTAGGACAACCATGACTTTCTAGTTAACAAGCCATAACCAACTGTAGCCAAAGTCTTATATATTTGGGTCGAAACCCAAGAAAAACCATTGTATGCAAACAACTGACCATGTGAACCCAGCCAACCATTCTCGGCCTCCCAAAATAAACCTACAGTTGTCAAACTGTGAAGAGGTTCAGTTAATTAAAATACTACTGGAGCACTGTCCAGGGGAAGAAAACGAGTTCCGTGATGCTATATCCCGTCAGCAGAATGACCACAAAGATCCGTGCACTAATTCACGCCACATGGAAAAAAGCCCTAAGAACTGAGCACACATGCATTCAAAAGTAGTGCACGGAGAAGAGTAAACAGCCTGAGGCCAGTTACACCACCTTCTGTCACTTCAGTGCATTCCCAGGCAGCCGTCATGGAGGAGAAGCCAGTTCGGCACCACACTGGTGTCCATTGGGTACAGGTTGGAGTGTGACTTGCACCTGTTTCTATTCAATAAACAAGCACATTTAAACTAGGTATATACAGTTTGACTACTGATTAACTGCAATTGTCTGATAACGCATTATCAAAAATAAATTATCAGCGAAATTACAACCTGTAATAAGCAATATTGTTGGTGTCATTGCCCAAAATATTTGTGCATTAATGTTACTAAATATTAACATAACATTCAGAACAAAACATTATAACATACCTGAAGTTTTCAAACTGTAAGTAGAAATTACAGTAAATAGTAAATTTATATAAGCTCATTTTGTAAATTTGTTTTTACTCAGGAGATGTACTATAACAATATTTCAAGAAATTATTCACTTCATATTCCACATACTCTTATTTTAGTTATTGTTTGGATATTATTTTCTTCAAAGAAATTTATGTCTAAGTACTGTAATTGGCTTTATACCTTTTAATAATGTTGCATTATTACATAATCTACAATTTCCATGCTTAATATCTATAAGGTAAACAAATATGGCTGACTTGTCTTATCTATTTTGTGTAGAGGGGCAGCGGTGGCCGAGTGGTCAAGTCTGATCATCTCTCACCAAGACGAACTGGGTTCTATCCCTGGCCGAGCCACTCCCGAATATTTGGATGTGGGAATCATGCTGGATGATGCCGCTGGTCTACATGTTTTCTCGGGGATCTCCCATTTCCCCCATCCTTTCATTCCGGCGCTGCTTCATACTCATCTCAATCACCCTTATTGGCTCTCAAAACCTCACTGTTAAATGAGCCACCTAAATCTCTTCACTCAATTGCTCTTTTGTGTAAAGGAATGTGTTTATTGATTTTTGAATTGACAGTTGAAATTGCTGTTGTAAAGGAAAAAAAAACTTATTTCACTGTACTCGCTGTCAGAGTTCTTATTTATTAAGTTTATTAATGAAATGTTGAAAATAATTGTAATACTCTATGATAGGTGTCGGTATTTGCAAGCTGCGAGTCATTTCCGTCTTGATAAATTTTTATTACTGACAGCAATCCATGTTGTTACTAAAAGAACCTGCCACAATTAAGCAGATGCATCTGTCTGATCTGTCTGAGCTGACAATGCTGTCACCGATATAATATTTGATTGGTTCATGTGACCTGTGATGTCAGATGATGATTGTGCAGATGTGAGGTGAGGTGCTGACCAACTGTAGATGGCTAAACTTTATCTTTCATGGTCAGACAGGATGGATTGCACCATCAGCATCTGACATCATCAGCACTGAGACCAATGAGATTCTTTCTTTATAAACAGAAAATAGAAATGCACGAAGCAGTACGATTTGTGCATAACCTTTTTAATAGCTAATATATTTGTACATTTTATGTCAAGAGTTGGACTGTTTGCTAAGTGATGCAGTGCGGCTAAGCACATTTTTATATAATATTGATGACAAGCAGTACAATGTACAGCAAAGAAATGCCAACTCAGACAGCAAATGATAATGTAGAAATATAAACAAAAATGACAATCTGTTTTCCCAACTACATCCATCAAACAACCTCATTGTGTCATGCAAGGCTCATCATGATCAAAATCTGCGGTGACTGACAGCACAGTAGAACTGCTTGGAAAGATGCTTCTACACAATTGTGGCAGGGCCTTAATGCCATATTATGTTAACCTCACATACATTGTTGTTCTCTTTGTTATTTTATTTATAAATGTAATGATTTGGCACATATGTATCAACATTGTTAATCCATTAGCAATATTGGCTGCATTCAAATTTTTGGGTGATTTCAGAAGTCATAATCAGTAATTGGATTTTTAATATTGGTACACCCCAAATTTAAACCAGGAAACGCAATTCTACATCTCAGTCATCTGTATTTCTAAACCTAAAACCTGCTTTATCCCTTTTTCATCACTATTCCTCAACTGCTCTTCCAAAGGAAGGCATGGACTTGAACCCCCACCTTTCAGGTTATTTGGATAGGCTGCTGGAGATGACGTACAGCGACCATCCCACTTTGTCAGTCTCCGCAGGACAAAGCATGAGAACCTTTGTTTATTTCTAATGGCAGTTTATTTGGTGGACCCAACAGTTTGCACCTCTGGATGAACCTCGGCAGGGAGATAGAGGGGAATCTATTAGGGGCACGGGCCCATGCTAGTGACAACCCACTCTACCAGAACACTCGCGAAAGAGGCTACGAGCCTGTTTGGGCATCGGTGCTGGAGAGAGTTGGGCTCTCCAGAAGGCCTGCCCAGGCTTTCTCGATGCAGTCCCAAGTTTTATTAAAACCTGTGATCTGTGTCCTTCCTCGCAGAACATCTGCCATTACCCACTTTCTGTGGAATATCCTGTGCCTCTTCTTGGGGCTAGGAGGCAGAAGGCAGCCTGAAAAGCCTACACTGGAACTGGTCAGCAGGAGACAGCTCCTGGGAATGCCTTTGTATACATTAAGCTTATGGAAAATACAGCAAGAGAACGAGATGATGCTTTCGTCAAGATGATATCGGACAGCAGTCGCCAATTTGGTCCTGGAATAACTGCAGGATATCTGCCAAGGTGTTTTCTCAGCACCAAGAACCATCTCACCACTCTCACCTACCCCACCAAAACCCAGACCAGCTGTTCCTTGACTGATTGCCTTACTTCTAGTGGTGAGACAACTTCATTATTGCTAGACCCAACCAGAGCCGACAACCTTTACACCATGCCACGCCATCACTCGGCCAACACTCAAACCAACACCACATAAAGCCATACAGCAGGTAATTTACCTACCCAGCAAGACAAGCCAGCCCTCAACCAGCAGGCCTCTGAGTACAGTAATCCTGTAAATAGGACCCACATTTCCTGGCCCTAGACTGGGGAAAAGGTCTTTATGGCAGCACCTGATGCAACCTGAATGAGTGAGGCATCAACTGCAAATGCATTTGACCTATTGGTTACTACACATATTTACACATTTGCAAAAGAGTTACTATTGTAGGTTGGTTTCGGCTACTTTAATCTCCAAGAAAATTTACATACAGTCATCTCTTTTCTTCTAACACCCCAGAAATAGAAACCCTCTTGAAATAACAACTTTCTTTATTGGGAACCATGAAATAAAATTTAATTGAAAATATTCTTCCAAAAACAACCTCCTGGAAATAGGTATCAACCCTTTTCCTGGGAACTATGAGATGTTTTAGAAACAAGAGTTTACTGTATTATCCTTAGTTTTTATGTTAGTTTAAATAGTGAAAATGCTTATTTATATTGTTACGAAGTAAATTTTTCAGTTTAGGAAAATATTTTTTTTTTTTTTTTTTTTTTTTTTTTCCAGATTGAGACAGTGATTTTTCATTTGTTGACATTTTTAGCAGGCCTCTAGCCCCTTTTTTGTTCAGATACTGGCCATTACTTGTTGATTTTGGAAGTTATTAGTCATTTTCGTTTGTTTTGTTTTCGAGTTGTCTAGTTTTTGTTAGCATTTTATTATTTTTGAAATTTCGGCTGTTAAAGACTAGTAAGGTTTTTGTGTGGTGTTAATTCAGATGTTTTTCAAAATTGTATAACACTCACCTACATATAGCTTTATGGATGGGTTAGGAAGTAGGATAGCTGGGGCTCTTGCGAGCATGCATCACGTCCGTGAGAAGTGCTGACCTCGACCTCTGTTCGAGCAACCAGGCCTGCAGATGTATGCATGTTGACTGTGGCTGACCGGATGCTAGACCCTTGCATCCGGTGAAGTAGACAGCAAAACAGTGGCATGATGCGTGAAACCATTGAGGGCGCACGGTGCAAGGATAACCGTGCGTGGCTCTAAGGCACCCAAGGGTAGAGTAGTAGGTAGGTTGGAGCACCGTGGGGTGAGGCGGAGGCGGCGGCTGCGTTAACGGAGTTTTTCACTGACGTCTGCATAGCAACAGCAACGTGGGAATGTGGGTCCAGCGAAGATGCACTAGCAGTTGTAAAGATTGGTTGCTGGTCCACAAAGTAAGAAGGTTGTGCGTGAAGTAGAGATCCACTGGAGTAGAATTCCGGAGATAGGTCAGAGGAGCCTGGTGGTGTTCTGCAGCATGTAGCCAAGTAAAGTTAAGTGAACTTCTTTTTATGTAGTCCTTAGTAGTTGGTTCCTGGGCTCCAGCATGGGTTGGAAGTAGTTTTGTTAGAAGTTACAACATTTTTAGACGTTTAGTAGTTTTAGAACCACGATGGGAATGGTATCGAGGTATTTGAGTTCAATGATGATGGAACTGTGTTCTTAAGGCCTAAAAGTTATGATTTGAGTTTTAAAATGTTTCCCTAGTGGCCTAATTTAGACATTTCATGAGATGTTTTAAAATATGCAAGACGTTTACCCCTCGTTGTTGATTTGTGAACAAAGTCGTTATAGTTGTTTAGATGTGAAGTCTATCAAGTCATTTCAGCTAAAAAGTAACAAGTAATAAAATATGCTTTCCTTGGTATAAGTAGCTCAGCGAAACAATGGTCTCTTTATAGTATTTTTTTTGTGTTGTGGAAAATAAAAATATCCCAAGACCAAGTATCTTTGTAAAGAACAAACTGTTTTAGCATGTCTAATACCGTAGCGATTCTTATTTTTCTTTTTGTCTAATATGTTAAACAGATTATTCATTATTTCAAGCCAGTGATCCTGTATTTGATATCCTAGGGGTAGTACCTCTTCATGGTAGAGTGAGTGCTCATAGAACAGTGAATTAGTTTTTAGTGCTATACAGATTTATAATTTTAGGTTCTGGAGCATCAGGATGCTCATAAATCAATCCTGTGTTGGAGTTACCCCTCTCCCGGCCAGTAGGTAAAATTTAGTGAGGGTATTAGAAGTGTGTTTATTTTTTTACCTGATTTGACCTCTCATATAATTTTCTTCATCGAACACCATTCTTTCATCATTATTACAATATATTAGGCTAGGCTACTACATTAAAAGCTAAAGCGAGGAAATTCTGAATTCATTGTAATCTTACTTACTTACTCTTTATGGATAGGCTCTTCTTAGCCTGTTCCGACCACAGATTTCAGACCATCTCTTCATGGGTCAACCAACGACCAATATCTCTTCTTCCAGTAGGATGGTATTTCAGGGCAAGCTTCGGAAATCTATCATTATCCATCCTTAGAACTTGGTCTTTCCAATTCACACTTTTTTTTTTTGGGAAATTCTATCATTCAAAGAATATATATTCAGTTGTCTAATTTCTCCATTCCTTCTTCTATCCTTCAGGGAATATACTATCACTGATCTAAGAAACTTCGTTTCGGATGATTTTATTTTTTTTCTGTATTGTACTGTATTTATCCACGTTTCACTACCATACATCAGAGCCGGTACAGGTTACATTCCACATTCCCAATTTATAATTTTCTTTAATTCCAAATTGATTATTCTTTGTCCTTTCCTTTGTCGTCATCATAAAATCCATCTGAGTTTTCTTATTTTGAGGTTTATGAGTTATATATTTTTTTCCGTGGAAGGGTTACCAACCCTTCCCACAACCCCTGACCTGGAGGACCAGGGACTCTTCTATCGGGGTTATCATACCTTAGTCGAGGAGACCCTGTTTTAACGTGCCAGGTACTTGTCCTCACTCATCCCCATACGGGGTAGGATTTGCTGGTTACATAGAGAGATGGACTGTCAACTAAAGCATTTCTTGAGTTTTAACGGATATGCACTTACACGACATCAGTGCATCCCTCAAGGCTCCATAACCAGCCATTTACCCTCTTCCTTTATCCGGGCTCGGGACCGGCACTAGGAAAAATGAGTCATTCTTAGAGGCTGAGTTTTCATTATAATCATGGGTTTAAATAATGATACAAACAAATTCTGAAAATATTATACTGGTGTATTATCAAGATGATGGTATACTCCACAAGCATATTCATAGTAACCAATAACCAATTGTAATCAACACTTCAGGTGTACTCACTATATATCAGAATGCTTGTTTGTGTGAATACAACCTTTCTTGTGTATCTCACCTATTACTTAAAAAAATGATGCAGGTCTGCTGTATGTTGGCACTGTTGGACACAAGATCCGGCAGGAATTCACAGTTCTCGGCAGTGTGGTGAACAGGGCGGCCCGCATGATGTGCGCCTATCCCAACAAGATTACAGCAGATGATGAAACACGCATAACATCTGGGCTTCCTGAAAAGTATTTTATCCTACAGGAAGAAAAGGAAATGAAAGGAATTGAGAAGGGAGGACAGTTTTATGAATACAGGGACAACAGGTTAGGAAAACATGTCACCGACTTTAGTTTATTATGTACTACTGACTTTAGGTTATTATGATGTTCAAAAACAAAAACATAATGCTGTATCTTATTTAATGAAGTTACCGAGTGTCTTATGCAGAAGTGTAAGTGATATCTCATTGGACTGAAATATTATTATATACTAACCTCTCTTGTCCATTTTTCTCTCCCCCTCTCTATATCTCTGTATATCCATATCTGTTTTTATCTCCATATCTCTATCTCTTGTATATCTCGCTATATACTGATCATTTATTTCTAGTTTTATCTTTCTCTTTCTCTCACACACACACACACATATTTTGTTTGTCTCTCAGATGAACATATCATATTGATCTTATTCAGGAACACGCGCAATTTGCGGTTTTCAAACAGTTACTGTTGTGTTGGTAACTAAGCATTCCTCCGGAGGACAATAGTTATTGCCATGTGAACGTTCAGTATCCAACAGTGTGTTAATTCCACAATTAAATGAAAAGAGTGCAGACGAGAACAACAACTTTATTCTTCACCTGCACTATCAAGGCAAACACACTGAGTGACATCATAAACAAAACAAAACCACTAGCAACCCTAAACGCAATCAACAATTCCTACATTAAACATACCGCCCACCTTGTTAATATCAAGTAACAAATATACATTACATCAAATTTTAACCCATTCATAATACAAAGCAAAACATAGCAACAATCAGTCAAGTAGAAAACAAACAAACAATTCACTACAATGAAATGTTACACTGTCTGCAGCCAAGTCTTTACATCAGAAGTTGCATACGGGTTGACAGTGTTTATGGCCAATGGACGCAGCTTAACTAATGGTCGCAGAAGCACACTAGTAGCAGTTTTCACACTTGCCACTTAAGGAAAACTATCACTATCAGAACCAGGATGCAAAGTTACAATCCAGGCAAGACCCCACAGGAGAGGGGGCACATTTTCTTTCTTGATTATCACTAGGTCTCCAACCTTAGGAGGGACATCTCCCTTTGCCCACTTGATGCACTGTTGAAGAGTATAGAATTATTCCTTCCACCAGTGCTTCCAAAAGTCCTGTATTGTTCGGTGCACTAGCTGCCAGTGATTGAAGTGAGTGAGGTTCAGGTGTGTAATATCAGACTCTGGCAGAGTTGTAGTAGGCTGCAAGAGGAGAAAGTGAGATGGTGTGAGCCCATCCAATTCAGAGTGTCAGAGCTGAGCTCAAAAATAGGATGAGAGTTTAAGACACCTTCTATGCGAATCAGTACAGTGAACATCTCTTCATATGACAAAACTTGCTGGCCAATGACCTTGGCAAGATGGATTTTAACAGATTTCATACCTGCTTACCATAGGCCCCCAAAAAGGGGTGCAGCAGGTGAGTTTAAATGCTGCACTTTTCCCTCTTTGCACAAAATGCAGTTGGCCTTATCATTGTGAGTGGTGGCATGTACAAACTGGTACAGTTCAGCCAATTCTTTAGATGCCCCAACAATGTTGCTCCCATAGTCTCTGTACATATGACTAGGTCTACCTCGTTTTGAAATGAAGCTCTGAAAGGCAGCCAAGAACATAGGGGTGGACAATTCAGATACCAGCTCCAAATGTAAGACTTTAGTGGCCATACACACAAACACATATATACTTTGGTGGATTTGTACATTCGTGCTCGAGTCATGGTGACATTAAAGGTAACACCGTAATCAAATCCAGTGTGCTAAAATGCTCTGACTTGCTGTACCCGAGGAGCAGGGAGTTAACCAATTGCTGGAGAAAAGGGAATGGGCTTGGTTCGAAAGCACTTAACACTCTGTCGCAAAACCTGCTTAAGTACTGACAGTGCTGACATGATCTAGAACTGTTGACTGAGTATGGCCTGCAGAGTACGAGGACCTAGATGAAGATAAAGGTAATGATATTGATTAATTATCAATGCAGTAAGAGGGAGTCGCTTAGTAGAAGTATCGGATACAGCACATGTTATGGGAAGTTTGCATGAGACGGTATTCTGTCCACCCTAAGAAGTCCACAGGATCTAAAAATGGGTTCAATCACTGAATGGATGTTGAGCACAGTTGCCCCCTTTCCACTGCTGCTATGTCTGCTGCAAACTATGACAGTGTATTGGAGACAGACGTGAAGGCTCCTCTTAAGCTCCTCTATTGTCAAGGGTCATACCATTGTCTGCTCTCTGGACTGTTGATAGTTGTGCACAAACCTAAGACAATAAGCAGTAACTCGCTGCAGTTTCCCTAAGGTTGAGTAATGAGCAACCAGGTCCCAGGAAATCCTTGGTGTACAACTCACCATACCCCATTTTTCTAAGCAGGCGTGACACTCAAATTCACACTGACCAATGCTTGGAGTATCTTGTGGTTTAATGCATGGATATGTTAGCCAATGAGGCCCTGACCACCAAAGAGTGTGATTGATTAGCTGAGAGCAGCAAACAACAGGAGGCACAATCTGCAGGATTTTCTTCTGAAACATCATGTCAATTTACAGGAATCAACTCGTGTATCTGACACATGATTCACCACAAACTTCTTCAATCTATGAGGTGATGATGCAACCCAATGCAACACCATAGTGGAGTGTGGTATTGTATAGGCTATTCATGGTAAAGTGAGCACTTTTGAAAGCCCTCTCATTTAGAATAGTACTCAATAAATACATTTTATTTTAACCTTGGACATTAACTTCAGAGTGCAATGGATTATACACAATGTGTTTATTACCTTAATTGCAATATTCATTTTAAAAGGTAGTTAAATGATAAAATATGGCTGAAAGAAAAAAGTAACTAGGGCTTCAAAAGTGCTCACTTTACCGTGAATGGCCTATAGAACAATTTGACAAAGTCGAACAAATTTGCTACCATAACAGCAGCACATAGTTTCAATCGGGAGATAGAGAGCCATTTCACTGGTGCCACACTGGATTTTCCCATTAGCAGCATTATCGTGACACATGACGGTCCTCGGTACTAACCTGTCTGCTGTCAAGGTGATGTTTCGTGGACTGTAAGCTATGCGTGTCCTGGTGTTTGGCTTAGTCGCGACGGGGGACAGGAGCTCAGCTGTTATAGACTACTGGACGAGTGGTCTTTCGACATGGGACGAAGTCTGGCTCTGCGAGTACTATCTTTCACATGGTTGGTACTAGTCAGGGCAGCGGTCCTGGTCGACGGTTGGCGTGTGGTTACGGGAGCGTGTTATGAGTTTCAGATGGCGGTATATTCTTGAGTTGTCCTGGAGCTGGTCGAGTGGGTTTCATTTGGTGCACGGGGTGCAGCAACCTGCGTGGTTTGCAATGTTTGAGACATTCCCCAGAACCAGAGGTTGGTGATACCCAGGGAGGTGATTTGGCCGCTGATGAAAGCTTGTAAAACTGGGTGTATTTCCCCGGAGCTCTTGGTTGGCGGCTGGAACGTGGCAGGCTCGTAGGTAGGTGCTGTGGAGACAGAGCGAAGGCTTGGGTACGTAAAATATGGTTTTATTTTAACTTGTGTAATAAAGTAAGACATGGTGGAATGGCGCACAGAATAGACGCTACCCTATGGGACAGATTTAATATATAATTTAAACTAAAGAAAAATAAAAAATAATAAACAATTCCCCAAAACCTCTCTTGTAAAGGTGTCTCTCTTTAGCTAACTGCTGTGGCCGCCTAGTGCGGAAAAATATTAGACCACTGCCTTTGGCCTCTCTATCTTAACACACAGTAGAATGACTTGGTAAATCAACTCTATAGGTCAATTTCAGCAGAGACTTCTGTCATCTTGTCTGAGCAGCTAATCTAGGCTATGCAAGTGTTGTGGGCAAACTAACCTCCTATGTACAAAGATGTGCATCTCCATCATACATCGACATAGAAAGAAAAGACATATAAGGCACTTCTACATATGCAAAAGAATTACATCACTGCCTCTTGATGTCTTGTTAAACTGTCTCTTTGCTTGTGACTTTTAAATGATGCATCATTAACAATCAAAATAATTTACTTACAACAAAGTACGTGGGATATTTACATTCACAAAGTAAATTATTTTACAAACTTCCTTAATTGCCTGTTAATCTGTGCAAAAAAAAATATAGAATGCTTAAATTGGAAAATAAAGGTGTGAGTATATACAATGTTAGAACATTTTCAACAACTTTCTTTAAATAGTGTCTACAGCAAATTGATTATAAGAAATTTAAACAATATTTTCAGCAATACATCTAAACTTGAAAATCTGACTTAATACAAAGCTAATCAAATTTGACTTATTTTTAGACTGACACACTATGTTGACTCGTTACTGTCTTTACTTTCTATAAATTTTACTTTTCTGTCTTTCTTTCACAATCGTTGCACTTGTTATACTCCATAGCACTTTAAACTTTGCTTAAGCACAAAAGAGCAACCAGAATGTTTAAGTTAATAATAACTGAGCAGCCCTGGGCTATTAGGTTTACTTATAAGCTCTGTTGCATAATCACAGCTGATTAAAAGTTGGTTTAGATTACGGAACTTTTTACTGATTTTAAGTATGTACATTTCACTGAGCGATAGCTTAATAACGGCAATCTAATGTTATAAGTTTGCGTGTGTGGCATGTCACTCACTCATTATGCTGTCTTGTTTTATTTGGTGGCCTCCCCCCGTTTCCTCTCTGGGCGGTGTGTTGTGGGTGAGGCCAGGTTATACTGACGGGGGCCGCCAAGGAGTTTCACAATAATGGCTGGGTACAGAGGCGGCGTGGTAGGATTGTTGTGGCTGTAGTACTCTCTGGAGTGGCTGGAGCTGCCTCTGCTGGTGTGGGTTAGCGGCCGTGGGGGCAGGTGTTGGTGGCCAGGGTTCGTAGGTATCGTCTACTCCTGTGGAGGATGGCTCCTGTTTTGGGGCTGGGAAGCCTCCCCCCCCCCACCTTAGTGGCACTGACAGCCGTCTAAGACAAGACAATGGTGCTACAGGTTACACTGTCTCAACCGGGGTGTCTGGTTTAGGGCTGGACAGTGGCCGGGGCAGTCTATGTAGGCAGTGGTTCGTGTGGTGCTACTGCTTCTGCAGCAGGCGGCTCCTGGTTTAGGGGATGAAAAGCCCCCCCACCCCTCCAGTGGTCCTGACAGCCATGTGAGACAGTGGTGCTGATGGTGCTACTGTCTCAACCAGTTTCTGGTTTGGGGGCTGGACAGGCGCCTCCCCCATTCGGTGACCAGGGCAGTCGATGGAGGCAGTGGTTTGAGTGGTGCTATTGCCTCTGTTGCGGATGGCTCCTGGTTTGGTGGCTGGAAAGGCACCTTCCCCCCTCGGTGGCCCTGACAGCCATCTGATACAGTGGTGCTGATGGTGCTACTGTCTCAATTGGTGTGTCTGGTTTGGGGGCTGGACTGGAACCTCCCCCTCCCCCCTGTGGCCAGGGAAGTCGACGGAGGCAGTGGTTCGAGTGATATTACTGCCTCGATAGCTGCTGGCTTCTGATGTGTGCTCCTTCCAAGTGCCCCCACTTGGTTGAAGAGCGGTGTTGTGTATTTGACCATGAGGACATGCCTAGCACACTATAAACAACCGTGCACAGCTGAAGATGGGAGTGATCTTTTCCAGTAGCTCGCCTCAACACTTTGTGTGTTGGGGCTCTCTACTGACTGCCAGGTCTTCTAGATCTTCAGCTGCCATCACCAGCTACCAGAGGCTTCTGCAGCCTCTACCACTAGCTGCCAGAAGCTGCAAAGGCTTCAAATTTCCGTCTGCATCTACCATATGCTCTCCATCAGCACGCCTGCGAAGACATCATCACACCTTCTGTTGCCGTTCCACCTCTTCTTGCTGGTAAAGACAATTACGCCCACTGCCCTTAAAAGTAGTGGCTCCCTTCATGTAAAGTCTCTCCTAGACGGCCCTTGGTTAGAGTACCTGCGACTAAATTGTTTTCATAGCTGTCAAAGTTATTCATCAACTTGATTAGTCTAGGAGCAGGTCACCTACACCTGTTTACCTTAGGTTAATTCCATATCATACTCTGCTTGGTTAGGAGAGAGTACACGTCACCATATTTATTATTCCTAATAAATAGATCTTGTTCCTATCCCGAGAGTGTTTCTGTTCTAGAGGTAATACCTACGATCATTAGAAACTAAATCTCTGTACGACGTCAATTGAAACCGGGTGTTACAAGTGTAAGAACCATAGAGTAGAACTGCAGATTCCCTTAAGGAATCTGTACGTCAGAACACACACCAACTTTTGATGGCCACCTGTTCAATACACTCCGGTAGATAGAAAGGTATAACCACAACCACTAGGTACTCATCCAAGAGGGGCGAGACTGTCAGTTCAAGTTGTACTGCTACCAGAGCACTTATGGGGCTGGAAGGAGTATTTGGCTGGGCCTGAAGGCCTATCCCCTTTTGCGACCACACCCAGTAGTGGTAGGAAGACGGCCCACATGGATCACCACTCCAGGTTCGTGCGCCACAGGTGCAGGACTGATTAGAGTACCGGACTCATGCCATCAACCGCTGCTGGAAATACACATAGCTAGGGTTCTGTCTCGAGTTCACACCGATAAAAAGTATACTTAAGTATAAACAAGATCTCTACGCCTTTTGGGAAAGGCGGTGCATACTGCCGCTAAGCGCGTGTGCATAACTGACCCATCTGCACTTAGCAGAGAAGCGGATCAGCCATCATCAGAACCAAAGACTCAAGCACACCCTGGTAAGACAAGTATACCGAGCCAAGCCAGTGTTCAAATCAGGCACATTGTTGTACCCGCTAGTGCTGATTGTTTACCCAGCCACCAACCTACATGTCCGGTGCTAGTTTCTAGCCGGAAGCTCACTAATAATTAATAACTCTGGTTACAACCAGAGCGCATCTGACCTAACGCAAACAAACCATGTTGACCATGTCACAGTTACATAAGATGACACCTGTCAAGTGATTTTCTGGTGCCCAATGTGGGGCCTAGTGATGATTACAGTTAATCAGTAACACAGAACCAGGCCAGAACGACCCTGAGTAGATGAGAAATAGCTGGGATCTTTGAACCGGACTTTGGGGTGTCTTGAAACACCCCGTTGTGCCCAATCTAATATAGTGTCGGAAGTAGACATTAATACCACCGAACTACTAGCCAATGTTACATGGTAACTGCACCACTCTCGAAATCATGCCAAGTCCCACCAGCGGGCCCGAGGCTCAGATCCCACAGACCGACAGGGAGCAAAGCTACTCCAGACCTAAGAGTGTAGATACACCTTATAACAGGTGAGTCCAGATGGCCCAGGCTGGCCACCTTCTCGTCGAGCAACATTGACACCGACAACCAACACAAATCTTCCAGAAGTACAGAGGAATCTCCCACTAGTTTCACCGAGGATGAGAGGCCCATTATGCCTCCTGCTCAGATGGTAACCAGCCCACTAGGGAGGTCAAGCAACAGCGACATCAACGCCCTACGT
Source organism: Dryococelus australis (assembly GCA_029891345.1). Lineage (NCBI taxonomy): Eukaryota > Metazoa > Arthropoda > Insecta > Phasmatodea > Phasmatidae > Dryococelus > Dryococelus australis. Next base: position 62,876,400 of record CM057005.1, on the reverse strand, counting down.
CAGTATTCTGAACGAGTGGGATACTCCACTGGAGTTGCCGAGGTTGAAGGGTTATCCCGCCCTCTGGCCATCAATCTGGAATCTGAGACCTTCGATGTCCAGAAACATGCTGTCCATCGGGTAGGAACCCTAGCAGTCAAACTGGAGTGCTCTACCTCGCCACTCCTTTGCACTGCCGCATCAACCCATCATGCCCCGGTGCTTGGTGACCCACAGACGACCGCAGCCGGGGATGATACCTCAGCGCCAGATGACTCCGAGGAACCAAAACGACCTGCCCTACTGTAGGAATTCGTGCAGTCGAGGTGAAGGACCCAGCCTTGTCGCTCCCTCGCAATGCCCCCATTGTACCAAGGACCACTATCATCAAAGGCACCAATGTACAGGATCATTCTGACCCATGGGTAGGAACCCGTGCAGTCGAGGTTGAGGACCCAGTCTTCTCTCTCCCTCGCACTGTCAACCAGCAGACCCTCCCTACCCCCTCCATGGACATCCAGTAATGAACAAGACCGCCAATAAGTATGTGCAGTGCTCTGAAAATCGAGACTTGCAAAAACAGGTAACCATCACTAAGTTACCGACATCCAGTGAAAGCCAACGGTAAGACGAATGTAAGCTTAAAACACATAGACAGTATTAGATAAACATTGAGTGAGTAGCAGTAACTTAGCTCTCCTAGTTTAAACCAGTATCCTGTGATGTGTAAAAGTTTATTAAATAGCCCTTGTAATAAACAATCCGATAGAGCAACAGTTATTAGGTTGCCCTGTAATTCGACACCTGTGAGAAATATGTGAAAATGATAAGACAGCCTAAGAAATAGCAGTTAAATAGCTTTTCTTGTTAACTTGTACATTTTCTTTTTCAATTAAAAACATTCTCACATCATCACGTAGTAATTTGTTAGGGGCAGACATCCCACGTATAATCAATCAGTGACACTTATAGATGCTCACCAAAGTGTGACAGTTAGGAAATGGAGTGAAAGGGGGGATTGAATAGTTAGCTTACTTTTTTATAGTATTGTTGTTAATGAGTAGATTAGTCAGAATATTATAAAATAATTGTAAATTTTTTTACCAGTGTCATGTAATGTATACCAACAATCCCATAGGATCAGGACTCAGACTCTTAACTAGAGAATCCATGAAGATTTAATGAAATTTTCATAACCCTATTGTGCATAATGAGCACCTGTGTACCCATTTACTTATGACATTCTTGTTATTTTTAAAGCATTTTATGTACATTGTATACTGACCGAGAGTCGATCCACAAACTCTGAGCTACAGAGCTCCGATGAACTCGTCACAATCAACCAAGGTACAAGTGTATTACCTCCAGAGTTTATATACTGCTTGAGTGTTATGCTTGTTGTATTTAAGGTGACTTCCTTACTCATAATTGTCAGCGTTAAAATCATTCATTAAAGTGTAAGTGTATTGAATGGTTAGCTAGACAGCCCGGGTGATGGGAGACCCGAGGTTGGCAACCATCCATTATGTCACATGTAACTGATTTGCTTGCATTGAAACCCACAGGTTGCTAAAGAAAGAGGGATAGGTTTTCTCAAACTAATACACCACAGCAAGCAACGAGATAATTCGTATTCCACGCTTCCTTCCACGAGTAAGACTTCCACATACGTTTATTTCCTAGTTTCATTTTATGTGTGTCGTTCTTGTATGTAATTTCTTTCCACAGGGTAATGTTGTATGTATATATAATTGTAACGAATAACCACAGCAAATATGCTGTAATTGTAATGGCACGTATAATGAAGTAGGACATGGGTAACCCGATAACTGCGCCATCCCTGACTCAAATCCTCTTCACAAGGGGGAACACATTAACAGGCCCTCGCTCCAGCTTGCCGTTCTGAGGGGAGAGAGAGAGCCAGCTTGCAGAGTGAGACAGCGCTACAGCCGCAGTTCCATGTGGCGCGGCAATTCCAGATGAGTCCCAGCACATAGAGTGAGTGCAACTACAAATAACAACCATCTCGAACTTCAGGAGTCTGCTTGGAATTCAGAAAAAAAATTTTTCCGGCTCCTCTTCACTTATGGATCTTCCAGAACTTCAAATGAGGGGGGCAGAGTTCTACATTCTACTATGCCTTCGACTCACCTGACGAACCTTCGTCGGATAGGGGGAGGGACGAATTGACGCATGCCGCTTTCCAGTATTATAACTAAATGACTACGACTCATCAGCCATCACGTATTTTATATAAACAGACGAAGGGTCGAACCTAGAGTAATTCACGAGTACCTACAGGATCGCTCCCAGCCTGGTGAATTATAACAGACACGTGAATAACACCAAGCAACCCCATTCACGAGTACCGTTTAGATCGCCAGTATCTTGGAAGGCAATTCTAGACACGTGAATGAGATAATGTGAAAGCCGTCTAGACACACGGCCCTCTCTCCCCCAACATGCTCCGAGAGCTGCCAAGTCGTCACTAGCCACAAAGCTTTCTGAGCACTGCAGAAGCTTGCCAAAACTGAGTGCCGGATAGACAGAGGTTATCTACCCTTACCCTAGCCTCGCACTAGAGGGATTTCACGAGGCGTCACACATCCCACCCTGGTCCTGGTGAGGACATGCCTAGCGCACAACTACGCTCACTGCTCTTAAAAGTAATGACCCCCTTATGAAAAGTCTCTTCTAGACGTCCCTTGGTTAGAGTAGCTGCGACTGAGTTGTTTTCATAGCTGTCAAAGTCATTTGCCATCTTTATTAATCTAGGAGCAGGTAACCTACACCTGTTTACTGTAGATTACTTCCGTTTCATACTCTTCTTGGTTAGGAGAAAGTACACATCACCGTATTTATTATTCCTAATAAATACATCTTGTACCTAACCAGAGAATTTATCTGTTCTAGAGGTAATACCTACGATCACTAGAAACTATATCTATGTACGACGTCAACCAAGACCGGGTGTTACAAGTTTACGTACGAACCATAGAGTAGGACTGCAGATTCCCTTAAGGAATCTGTACGTCAGAACACATACCAACTTTTGACGGCCACCTGTTCTATACAGTCCGGTGGATAGAAAGGTAGAGCCACAACCACTAGTTACTCATCCAAGAGGGGCGAGACTGTTAGTCGAAGTTGTACTGCTACTGGAGCCCTTATGTTGTTAGAAGGCGTATTTTCCTGGGTCTGAAGGCCTAACCCCTTTTGCGACCACACCCAATAGTGGTAGGAAGACGGCCCACATGGATCACCACTCCAGGTTCGTGCGCCACAGGTGCAGGGCTGATTAGAGCACCAGACTCGAGCCACCAACCACTACTGGAAGTACACCTAGCTAGGGTTCTGTCTTGAGTTCACGCCAATCGGAAGTCTACTTAAGTATCAATGAGACCTCTGCCTTTTAGGAAAAGGCTCAGATCACAGAAGAAGTAGCAAAAGGCGGCATATACCGCAGCTGAGTGTGCATAACTGACTCATCTGCACTTAGCAGAGAAGCCGACAAACTAGCATCAAAACCAAAGACTCAAGCACACCCTGGTAAGATATGTATACCGAGCTGAGTCAGTGTTCCAATCCGGCACATTGTTGTACCCGCTAGTGCTGGTTGTGTACCTAGCCGTCAACGTACACGTCCGGTGCTAGTTTCTAGCTGGAAGTTTACCAATAATTAAGAAGTTTGGTTATAATCAGAGGTGTGCTTGACCTAGCGCAAACAAACCATGTCGAAGGTGTGACAGTTATGTAAGACAACACATGTCAACCTTAAGGGAATTTTAATCTCACAGCAAAGTAAACTCAAATAAATAATAAGAAAATGGGTTTGATATATGTTTAAATGAAATTCACGTTTTTTAAACTTGATGTGCAACCTGGGTCGGTGTGGATATCAATCAACTCCCCCCTCCCCCACGAAGCCTGGAGCAGTCGTTTGGTTAACTGAGTATTTTAGTGGCTGTGTACCCTCCCTGGTAACTCAATTACTCAACCTTTTGTTTATGGATTTGCAGAGATTGAAGAGGGGTGAGTAGAAGCACAGGTAGTGGGGACAGCTAATGCAGTTCTGACAGGCTTAGCGGATGGCAGTCGCATGGGCAACGTAAGTTGATGCTTTGCTGTTGCAGCTAGTGCAGGCCTGATGGGCTTGGACAGAACTTGGTGATGTTGGCTTCAGAATAGTGAAGCGCCCTGGATGGTAGGGAACTGCTGAATTGGAGCTGCTGGTCTTTAATGGTGTCTGCCAGGTGGTGGATGCTGAAGCAGATTCAGTTTGCTGTCAAACAGCTTTCTCTTGCAAGTGAGTGTAAACTTTTTGACATTCAGCCCCCTAACCCACAGATGGTTAAACTTGAGCAGCGGCTCTCCTCTCAGCCTTTGCCCTTTCTGCTCTACGGCATGGCACGTGGCAAGGTGAATGCCGAGGATTAGACAAAATCTCCAGGTATGACACGGTGGCCTATTCTGTGTATCAGGGAAGGGTGGACCTTTCAGAGAACCATACCCTCTCTTTGGTACCAGTGCCCATGGATAGGTTCACTCCCCAATGGCAGACACCCCTCCACCTGATAATGGGGTGCCCTATTCAGTGACTCAGTGATGCCTAGAGAAGTGGCGCTAGCACTTGTAGCAAGACTGTCAGCTGAGTTGGATAACGTTTCACAATTGAGGGGGGGGGGGGGGATGCATGCACCCCTAGGGTTGGTGTGAAGCCTAGCTACATCTGCTCCCTGGAGAGCCTAGAAAAGGGGCGCATTATTGCTTGTAACCAAGTCTCCTTCAAGTAGGTTTCATAGTGAGGGTTTGCTCTCAGCCCCAGTGGTGCACAGAAAAGCAGCATTATTGCTGGAAATGAGATGCCCAGACCAAGGTATAGAGTGGCTCCCATTTTGTTAAGTGTAAGCTTGAATGACTTCAGACGTCAGATATTGCCTGAGCATGAGAGTATGGTGGAAATACTAGGAATGAATAAATTGAACAGAATGGTAAAAAAACCAAGGTATGGTTCAGGTTTATATTAATTTATTGAGACAAAATTAGATATAATGCAGCATGTACCCTGTATGTCTAAAGGGTGGAGGCAACATGACTGCCAAGTAAGTCTTATGACTCATGCAGGAATGGCAGGGTGAGGACAAGCCCCTGACAGCAAAGCACTAGGCGCCTGGCGTGAATGTGCCAGCATGGCAGTACAGACTTCCTATCCTTAGGCTGGGAGGAGTATCTTGAGTGTGATGGGCTAGTGCGTGGATCACAGTAGATTGTATTGCAGGCGAGTCTTGGCGGATGATGTTCGGCATCTGGGCAGCATGGTGAGTAAGTAGTTCTGCTAGGCAGGTGGAAACAAACTGCCCCAAGGGACCTTTGATAACGCTATGTTTTCTCGCCCAGCCAGAGGGGAGTAAGGGAGGAAGAGCAATGAAGAAGAGAGAGCTTATTCCCTACTGTGTGAGTGGGATGCTCATTTGGTACCCCTGGCTGGAAAGCTGGTCCAAGGGGCAGAACACAACTAGGTTTGCTAAGGCATGTGAAGTGTTGGTAGCCTGCATCCAGGCAGCAATGGATCTCACAGGCACACTGGAAGGTGACAGCTGATGTTGCAGGAGCCTGACGACGTTGTGGTTGAAAGTGAAAGGTAGCACAGCTGAGGTGAATTGTGTATCCATCATGGACGTCAGCCATGGTGTGTCAAACTTTCATTAAACTATTTTCACTCTCTTGTATTCCAAATATCTTTAATACGCACGTGACAGTGAATACAAAGGAACTAAATTTTTATTGCATATTTCAACCATTTTTCTTTTTCTTAATACTTAGTACTTAAGTAACTTTTCTTCTTTTTCATCTTAATTACCATCCTTATGCAGAATATTATTACTTCCATATATAGCAACAGATCACCATTCATATTAATTTCAATTCCCATAATTCAAAGTTCCTTTTACTCTGGCTGTTTTAAAAGGCGCAGGTTAACCATTGAGGATTAAATGAAACCTGGTCACATGACACTATTGATTAGGTTAACCTTGTATTTTCCCATTTGAAGTGTGCCACATAAGCTGCCATCTTTGGTCTCCCGATAGGTGGCTGGTAGGCGTGGCACAGGACAGTGGGTCACTACTGGGTAGGCACCATGAGATGAAGGTGTTTGAGGGTCTGCTGGATGACCTAGCCCGCAGCCAACATGTGGGGCTTGTGCTGCAGTCGTGGCACCACGTGGGCAGCTCCCGCCTCCTGACTGAGATGATGGGACAGGCCACCTCCCGTGGCTTCCCTGTCATCAGCTGCACTGTTGACAAGCTGCAGCTGCCCGGTCCCTACGACTCCATCCTCTGGCTGCTGGCTCAGGTGACATCTCGACCCTGTTGTCTCTGCTATTAGTTCCATTTTTATAGTCAGGACTTGATTTTATGAGGCCTTGTGGTTTCTGAGAATGACTTCTTAAAACTGTAGCACTCCTATTTTGACCGTCTAAAAAACCGAAAAATTGTGTTTAAAGTGCATTCTTTTGCGTAAAATCAGTTTTGAATTGTCTCTGGTGCATAAATTACAGATTTTAAAAAATGAAATATTAATTAATTTTAAGAGACAGACATCTTCCGAATAAATGTATACCCTATAACTATATATTCAATCCTCCCTTGTCCCAAAAAAAAGCGTAGAAAAAATAGGACAGCAAGTTTTTTTCAGAGTGCAAAGTTAATTTTCAGTAGCTTCTTGTGGAAAATTCATAAATTGAATGTTATTTTATTTCATTAGATATACTCCATAATAGTATATACGGCCCACCCTTGTCTCAAAAAAATATAAGCACAGAGCGGCAAGTCACTTTTAGCAAGTGTAAAGTTCATTTTCTGTAGCTTCTTGCAGGAAAATCAGAGGTTTCATTATAAATAGATAAATTTATTTCAATGATCAGACATCTTTAGAGTGAAGTGATAAACCTCCCATTGATGTAAAAACAAGGTTTAAACACAGCTCCACGTAACTTTGGCAAGCACAAATTCCATTTTCAGTTGCTTGTCAAGGGAAGATCAACAGTTTTATTACAAAAAAGTAAATTATATCATTATTTAATAGTCTTTAGAATGAATTGATAATCTAGAGGAATACATGTAACGTCTCATTGATGTCTTTGTTTTCTTATAGTCAGAAAAAGTGAAGACATCTAAAAATAGCTACATATTACTCAGTAACATTGACTCAAGGATGTTAGGTTAGAAGAACTTGTAAACAAGAAGTATAGAAAAGGAGATTTCTCAACCACCATTTGTAAAAAGAAATTTAAACACAGCGCAGTGTAACTTTCTAGCAAGAAAAACTTCCGCTGTCCTGGAAAACTCAGTTTGGTGTTCTGGGACATTGGCTTCAAATTTGACCCAGTTTGACACTTCCACATTTAATGTGTGCTCATATGAACATGCTGAGGGGGTGGGAATGTATTTTACACTCATTGTAGATCGTATTTTCTGTTTCATAAATTGAACCACGCACAAGTGGAACTACATCGGATAGAAATCTGAAAATGTAAATAAAATTTTAATCCAGTAAACATTGCGTAAATTCACCCCTCAGCTTAGAATCAGGAATGCTGCGATATTACATACAGTTCCGACCAAGTGTATGTATTCATAATTAGGTAGAAAGGGAAATTGAAATTAACCAGTTCTGTTACAAACCTAATACTTAACAGAATACGTGACAGTAGTCAGCTACTGCGTCATGCCCTTCTATTCCAGCTCTATTCCAGACAGCTGTAATTTGATCAAAGTTTTTGTCACTCAAAATAGATTTATCATCCGAAAATTTCTAAGTAAGTGGGTTTGCCTGAAAATATGAAGCAATAAATTTGAACCAGTTATTATTTTTGCAAAGGCTTTAACTGTTTCGTGCTATTTCAAAAGTTCTGTTAACACCAGTAAAAATACTCATTGCATGCCATTGCAGCATTGTGTCTTTTTGAATAGTCCTATCTACCGTTTTTTCAGGGGACTGTCAAATATTTCCACACATGCTGTATTTCAGTAGATGAGGGTTCTGACATATACATAGATAAAATACAATGAGTGACCTAATTACTGTATAGTTCATTTAGAGTATAATGAGATCTGTACATTATCTGTGAATTAAGTTTAGCTAATAAACACAATAAAAGATAGAAATTATAAAAAAAAGTATTATGTACTCCATTAGTATTATTGTAAATTACACTTCTAAAAGCATTTCACCTCAACTCATGTAAATAAAGAATATAACATCTCAAAATACCATATATAGTTGAATTTAATCTGACACCAAATGCAAGAAGACCTTGATGCATGCCAACATGCTGCGCAGTGCAGATATGCACTCTACGGGCGACTTTGCCCCATCTATGAATGACATGAACTCGGGGCACGTTAGTAACAGTGGCAAATGTAATTTCACGTATAGAGAAAGGAGACTCCACGCGTTGGACAGCAGCATACGTAAAAATAATTGATGTGTTTAATTATGAAATGTACAGCCTGACCGAAGTCCCGCATGCAAGCGCCAACCCCATGAATAAATTAAATATTTTTGACAAACCACTAAAAAAACCTCCGCCAGGTTTGCGTATGCCCTAGCCCGCGTATAACCATGAACCCAAGCTGTCAACATCTGTATTACAGCCAGAACGGGCACCAATCAAGAACAGAGCCCCCTGCGAGAACCGAACCCCCGACAACTCTGAGGCAGATGGAGCACCCCCTCCACCTTGCGACACTAGATCACCCTCACAGGACTCGGGGAGAATAGACAGCCTCCCTCCCCTGTCGTACCCCTCATAACCCAGGGAGAATTTCCATAGGAAGATCTTCCCAGCTAGAACCCTCTATTAGATGAGGTCTATTGACAGCTTGCAGTACAAATCCCACCGGACACCACTCTGTGTCCAACCAGAACCATTGTGGCACGATCTAGCTGTTCGTTTGACACCCGAGAGCCAACCTGTTAGAGCTATGTTAGTGAAGGGACACCCCCCTTCAACCACTTCTGAGAGCACGGTGGTTAGGCCGCGAACCCCCCTCGCCATCCTTCTTGCTACTCACCCGGTTCACCCGGTTGTTAATTGCTATGGAACACCCGAGACAACGACCACATGCAATGAGTGAGTCTCCCCGGCCTTCTTCTCCTCGGCTGAAGAAGTGGCCACCCTGTACAACGACCTGGGCGTGGCAGCATACCCACTCCTGCCAGGATCTGTCCCGGTTGAAACGGTGGAGCCCCTCCAGGATAGGGACATTAGGATGCACATGCTGCTACCCTACCCTTCCTACCCCTTCCCAGGCAAAAAAGGATAGAGAGGACGTGCCAAGGGAGAAAGTCTACCGCAGGCCTTATTAATAACAGTGGAACAGTAGTGTCAACTTGGCGACTGGAACCAGCAACTCATCGGAAAAGGCTGCAGAGGATGCAAGTCATGCTGCCCGGACCGCAAAACCAGTGAACGCGATTTACCGGTCGCCCGTGTACACTACGGCCATCCGCAATATCCCTCCACTGTCGGGAGCGGACAGTGAAAGTTAGTACCATGCACCAGTTACCCGCGCTGCTGCCACAAAAAACATCCCACTGCCACAAGGTCTCAAAGTGAAGCAGATGTTACCAGCAGCTCAACAGTTACCACTGAAGCATGTCGCCAGAACCCAGGATGCTGACCCCATGCAGTCTGCTACCACTGGGCCCACATCACGAGTGGCCCCACTGTATGCAGGTGCACGTATCACGTCCCTGGATGCTACCGAGAGGCGCCATTGAGGGCACTTTCTGCATTCCGCTGGCCTGCCGGCCCCGCTGCAGAGCCATGCAAACGAGGCCACCAGCTGAAACGACGAGTCACCAAGCGCCAGCACCCTACACCAGCATCAGCATCAGAGTGAGTACCTGGCTGATGCCAATTTGGACCATCACGCTTCCCTTGCAGTAACCTCCCTTAGTTAATCATCTAGTAGGGAGTGATAGTTGATAGGAGGAATGCCTGAACTTGATCTACATGAGAGTGCAAGAACTCTTTTGATAATCTAGCAGGGAAGGCTAGGTGTCAATGCTGCACCTCATAACCAAAGCCCTATCCAGTTAGGACGGGCAGTGTGATGGGAAGTACCTGCATCATCACTCAAGAGTAAATATATTGTGCATCTTGTAATTTGTAATTGCTTTTTAAAGTTGAGAATTCAAATAAAAAATTGCATTGATAGGAACCGAGGTCCCACACAGTTAAAGTGTGTCCCAATTAACGTAACCAACCTCCTATTTATGCGCACAAGTAAAGAAAAATTAACAAAAATTTATATTTTGAAATGATCCCTAGTTTGCTAACCAGACAGTTTTATTTGCCAGAGAAAAAAAGTAATGTAGCATCAAACCCTTAAGCAGACTGAAAAGTTGATGTTTGCGTATCTCCGAAAATCACCCAAGTGCTCACATAACGTAAGCATAAATGAGAAATGAGAAATTTTGGTTTTTGCTATTTTGAAAATTAGTACCACACATTTAACGTAACGCCACAGAAATCCATGAGCACTGTTAGGAAGTGTGATCGCGAACACAAAGCCTAACAGCAGGCCTGTGAACATAACCACAACATAACCCTCTCTATTCCTCGCAATGAGACTGGGTGACAGTGTTTAATGTGATGCGTGCGCGGTTGGACTGACAGGCACAATGATCAAGGATTTTGTCCGCTAGACCAAAAGCAGGGTAGTTTAGTTTAGATAGACGATATTAGGCGAGGGGTGTTGGCGATCAACGTACACCATCGTCCTGGTTGGTGCTGGAGATGCTGTTTGGGATTAAAACCGAAGCAGGGTCGACTGCTTGGTGACTGAATTCGGTAGCACAGTCCCGTTCCGTCGGCCTTTCCTTCACGGAAGGTGCGAGTGCACTTAAAAGTTTAGCGGCAAGGAATGCTGCGTTTTGTTCCCTACATTTTCGGCCGTGCTTATGGCCTAGGTATGGGGAGCCTTGAGGCTTAGAATTTTAGGCTTTATACTGAGTAGGTGCAACAGATATTGCAAACAAAAGCAAACAGAAAATATAAGTATGCCAAGCATAATATAAAAATACCCTCCTACAAAACTGCATTCTTCTTGTAGGCGATCTTCACGTATTCACTTTATAAACGTATCGTGACATTTATAGGTTTACCTACACATGAAGTCAGATTTAAGTGATGAATATTTTAAAAAAAATCTAAAATTTCATTGTTATGTCGAAGTCTCTGTCTTCAACTTAATCACTGGCACAATGGTGAGCGTCTTTACGTGATTCACTCATGGTAGCCATTACTGTCACTGTGGTGAGTGTCTATTTGTAATGATACCCACTTAAGTGGGATGTCGACCACTCAAAATAAAACTATGGAACCTCGAGGAGTGAAATGTCTATAAAAATTTACTGACGTACAGCTTTTTACGGCTGTATTAAAAAGTTAATTAGCACATAGTCGAGTAACTAATCACGGGTGAATTTAACTTGTTGTTCTTTATACTTGTAATTTGTACTGGATAATTTAAATTTAATTTAGCCTAAATGTGATTGTATTGCTTAAGTCACTGTCTTTTGCTTGCTGTTAAATTTAATGTGGTACACGTGACCTGTCTATAACGAGTCCTTTTGTCACGTGCACGTAGTAGCGGTTTACAGCTACTGCACTGTCTGTAATATTCGCGCACTTACTGGTGACCCTCGGTCTCACCTTTAGCAGACCTCCCCCTCGGATGAAGGGCTGCATGCAGAGGGTACGGCCACATGTACCGGGTTGTGGGTCTCCATGGCTATTCCTGGTACCAGCCGGACATATGAGTGGCCTTGGGTGTACGTGGAGGAATCAGGTGTCGTGGAGCAGCCTGGGGCGTCCTGGTGACTGCTTCTGCCACAACAAATTGGGAGGACACTCGTTCAAAGGACGTTGAGGCAGTGCGGAGGAGTGACAATCCCTCCACCCCGACTGCATGGGTTCCTACCTGTAGGGCAGGATATTTCTATGACGGGGCAATATGAGAGAGAAAGATCTCAACCCCGATTGCGGGCAGCACAGCTCGTTGTACCAGGTCGTGGATGGCATTGACAGTCTCGGTGGCCAAGTTCTGGGGCGAGGCAGTGGAAGGGAGATTCACGTCGGCCTCCACTGTGGGTGATGTGCCTGTTGAGGGGTAGTTGGTGGCATCGACGTTCTCAATGAAAGCGGCTTCTCTCGTAGCAAAATGGTGGGGCGGAGCACTTCCAATTTGGCAGTTCGACGTCCGGGTCTGCGGGTATTCCTGCGTCACAGGACCTGAGGACGGAGCACGTCCGTTGCAGCTCAACACCTCAGGTAGCAGGGTTTCCTGTGTAACAGGTGGTTGGGATGGAGCACTCTTTTCCGAGCTCGACATTCAGGTTGGCGGGAGTTCTTGCGTTGCTGGTTTCTTGAGGCGGAGCACTTCCGGCGTGGCAGCTCGATGTCCCGATGGGCGGGTCTTCCTGCATGGCAGGTTGTTGCGGGGACGGAGCACTTTTGTCCTAGTTCAACGTCCCGGCTGGCGGATCTTCCTGCGTTGGAGGTGGTTGGGGCAGAGCACTCTAGTCAGAGCTTGACGTCCCTGGTTCTGGTGGTCTAGTGGCATCTCGTACTTCTTCGTCGGAGCCAGAGGTCAACTTCGTCGAAGTTGGAATGGCCTCGACTTTTGGCTTCGTAGTTGTATTACATGGAGAGGTAGACGCTTGGGTAATTCCTACCCCTCTCACTGAAGGTACTTCTGATTGCTCGCTAATGCGGCTTGATCGGCAGGGTGTTTGATGGGGGTTCTCTGTCACGTTGCCTCCACCAGGATGGGGTAGTGCGGGGGAGAAAGGTCTCCACCCCGACTGCGGGCAGCACAGTTCGTCGTGGCACCAGGTCGTGGGCGGCATCGATAGTGTCGGTGGTCAGATCCTGGGGTGAGGCAGTGGAGGGAAGATTCACTTCGAACTCCACTGCAGGTGATGTGCCTATTGAGGGGTAGTGGGTGGCATCAATGTTCTCGATGAAAGCTGCCTCTTGCATAGCAAGATGGCGGGGTGGAGCACTTACAATGTGGCTGCCCGACATCCGGGTCTGTGGGTATTCCTGCATCGCAGGACCTGGGGATGGAGCACGTCAGTTACAGCTCGATGCCTCGGGAAGCAGAGTTTACTGTGTAATGGGTAGCTGGGACGGAGCACTCTTGTCTGAGCTTGACGTCTAAGTTGGCGGGAGTTTCTGCGTTGCAGGTTCTTGAGATGGAGCACTTCCGGCATGGCAACTCGATGTCTCGATAAGTGGGTCTTTCTGCGTGGCAGGTGGTTGGGGCAGAGCACTCTTGTTGGAGCTCTACGTCCTGGGTTCCGGTGGTCCAGTGCCATCTCGTTCTTCATCTTCAGAGCCAGAGGTCGATTTCGTTGAAGTAAGAATGACCTTGATCTCTGGCTTCGAAATCGTACCAGGTGAAGTGATAGGTTTCTCGTTCTGGATCCGCGGCGTGCTCGCCTGTTGGCAGCCCAGGGGAGGGTACGGTAACCTCCCGGCATCAGAAACCGGCTTTGGGAATTCTCAGACGTCCTGGATTTCTGACTTGTGAGTTGTACCAGGTGGGAAGGGAACATGCTTGGATTGCTCCCATCTCCTTCACCATAGGTGGTTAGGATCTCTCTGTCAATTCAACTTGACCAGAGAGGTGTTTGGTTGTCTTTCCTATCTCTAGGACTTCACCAAGACATTTTGGTGCAGCTGAGGGTGGCCCAGTCAGGTGTGACAATGACTCTGTGGCCATAACTGGTCGGCGTTGAGGGCTGGGATCTAAGGGAAACTGCTCTTCAGTGTGGTTGCATCTCTATTCTCCAGGGTGAAGAATAGTATGGCTCTCTGTCGGGTTCCGGGATTTGGGTCTCAGGCCGCTTCATTGACCTAGGTTCGACTTCGGGAGATGTCTTGTAAGTCAGGGTCCTCAAAAGCTCTTGGTCTGGGGCCTCTTTAGACTGAGGCAGCACATGACGTCGATGGGTTCTTCTAGTCGGGTGATTTACGTGGGCTGACTGGTTCGTGTCTATCAGTAACTGTTGGACGTGGATCGGAGTTCTGGGAGGAGCGACATTCGGCTGGCTGCCTTCCCAGTTAATGACGGTTCCTCCGTCTCTTCCCAGTTGAAGGCGACGTTGTCCATAGTCGAGGACGCAGTGCTGTTGAAGTAGCCATGGTTGCCCCTTAATCATGAATTCCCTGATATGGGGTGTAGCTATAAAATTAACATGGGATGTCTTATTCTCTATCCCGATATATAACTTTATGCCTCCTTCGACCCGAAGAAAGTGATACGGTTGTGCGAGTCTGACCTTACTTTTAACGGGGTCAGTTAGGCTCATTGGCAGGGCGTGAGTAGATCGCTCATTATAAAATTTTGCATGACGGCCGAGTCTAGCACTGCCACAGTGTTTCCTTTATTAAGGCGGACCTCTACATGGGGCATTCCAGGGTAATCAAACTCTTCTGTTAAATTTTGAGGTGAGATTGGGGGTTCTTCTTCCCTTTGTTCTGGTTCCAAATTCGCCCTCTCTTTCTTCATGGGGCAGTCTCTGTTGTAGTGTCGGCCGATATGATCCAGACACTTTGGCAGCATCTGATAGTGAGGAGAGGAAGTCAAGGTTGGGTTGCGTATCCTCCAGGTAAGAAGGAATCGCTCATAGTTCCTGCTGCCTTTAGGGTAGGCAGCATGTTGCTCTCATATGTAGTGGTGGAAGAGGTTCTCTAGGCGATGAGTCGTAATCATATTAGATTAGTTGTATAAGCGGCACACATCAGATCGTTGATGGTGAAGTAGCTGCAGAGGGTGTACTCAAAGTTTCTGGGAAAACTCTGGTCAGCATTTCTGCTTCGTGCCTCGTCAGTAGCGCTCGGCCTTGCCCGAGGTCTGGGCAGATTGCTGACTCTCAGCGCAGTGTTAAGGGGGGGAGGGGGGGGGTTTACATATCCTTCAGGTGAAGAAAATTTGTTCATAAGTTCCTGTTGCCTGTAGGGTAGGCAACATGTCACACATGTCTGTAGTAGTGGAAGTAGATACTCTTGACGATGAGTCATAATCGTAGATGACGAGTTGTATAAGCAGCACATGTTAAACAAGCCCCGTGTAACTTAAGTAAGAGCATGAGGCGAGAGCTCGCTTTGAGCACTCCGTAACTGCAACCCAGGAAATTCCCAACGATCTTAAAATTTTTAATTTTAAATAGTTTGAAATACAAATAATGCAAATTGCTGCTAACCGCTAACTCCACGTGTTTGACAGCTGCATACGTAAAAGTAATTAATGCGTTTAATTATGAAATGCACAGCCTGCCCAAAATACCACATGCAAGCGCCACCTCCATGAATAGATTAAATATTTTTGACGAACCACTGCCCTACAGATAGCAGTGGAAGAAGTTCCAGCAAGCCCAAGAGATGGCAGCACCTCTGTGACCTTGTGATATCACATCCTGCCAGTATCAGAAAGAGGTGTTTTAATTTGTCGTCACCTCCAAGCAGGGAGATAAAAAATGAGCAGCGCACCCCCAGGAAGATCGTTGATCAGGGGATTTTTCCGTATATAAGGAAGTCCGCTAGCACACTCCAGTAGAGACGCCTGGCTCACCAACCATGTAGGTCAGTGAGCACTTCCTGGTCTGCAAGAAGACCTCGCTGTCCTCTCCTCAGCCTGCAAACGACTTTGAACTCCTGCCCAGCAGCTTGAGAAGGCAGCATTCCAGCTGCTTGTGAAGTCAGCGCAACCCTGCAGCTTGCGAAGGCTCGTCCACACCAGCTGACCACAAGGGGAGCTCTCTCTCTCTAGAGGTAATCCGAAATCCTGTGCCCCACTACCTTTTACCACAATCAACTTCCTTTGACTCCCATGGTAGCAGGTCATCGCGATACTAAGGCCCCCTGGATAACCCCGAAATCCACAGGAGATGGAGTTTGCAAGTATTTCTAGTCCGCAAGGACATACCGCTGCTCCCGGGTTTCCTGTGTTCCCTCATTTGCCCTCAACATAGTCCTAATACCGGACCGCACAATTGTAGGACTGGGCCTTGGGTGCGACTGCCAAAGTCGTACCCCCAGGACTGCATGTCAGCGGAAATGCAGATGGCTTTACTCATGCACAGGAAATGAGGTGGTGTTAAGAGCCACATAAGGTGTAGAGAAAAACACGCCGTACAACGCCAAGTTACTGCCGAGATAAACATTGCAACCATTCGTAAGTTAGAACCTCTGCTTATGGAATCAGAGGATTTACCCCTGTTTTACTCATCTATTCTACCTCCCACACAAGAGTCCCCGTACAATCACTTATTGTGTGCTTGTTGATCGCAAGACGAATCAGAACTATCATGTCCTAATCAACCAGAGACACCCTCACTAGTCGCAAGTGTAACTACTCCCCAGGTAGCTCTAGAGAAGGACTTATCAAACTCTTGCATAGTAAAGTTTACTTCGAGAAAACTCATCAGGGTTCGACTCCCACCTAAGGTTGTCCCCAAACCTTGTGCGAACCCTGCCAACTACATCCCTGCACGCCATCCGACGAGGCCTCTGTGCATAGCTCCTATATCTCCGGCCAGATCACCCACCGTCACCTTCGCCCTCCGCTTAAATATAATTTATTTTACCACTCATATTCCTCAGGAGAACTGGCGTTCTACCTATTGGCAACTCTAGTTGTGAGAAAGATAGGATTCCCTGGCCGGTAAACGATCACCATATACCTCACATTGGGGTTTGACTCCCCTCTCTTCTGGCACACCAAGGAGGGTGGTCAGCATCCTAACCTCTATCCCCCTATTAGGAAGGAGGAGCGCGCATCAACCTAAAACTATCCGAAAATGAAAATAATATGACATCGAATGCAAGGCAAATTCTGAATGTCCAATGCACACTCGATCTGCTGAGAGTGCGTGGAGAGATTATTGATCGGGCAAAGTATTCACGGTGGGCCCGATGGTGAAGGGGAATTGGCGGGAGGGATGAAACAATTTACCCCTCCCTGCTGTTACTTGATGGTTACATGTTGGCAACACCTTGCACTCATGGCAAATGTCTGCATTTAAAAATAATTAATATTATTTCACTGCCAAAAGATCTTGTAATTTTGAGATAGAAATGAATAAATTAGGTGATTAAAATTTATTTCTTCACTGTCTTAATAATTAATCATTCAAAAAATGACCTCTGATTTTATCATACAAATGCCTGTCACAAGTTACGCTGCACTCGGGTTCAGTTCTTACCATTGTCAGACAACAAAATGTATCTAATAGGCCCTTACATGATATCAGTTTATTCAAAAGATGTTTGTCTATTGAAATTAATGAATATAAATCCTTTGGTTTCCCAGGAAGTTACTGAAAATGAACTTTACGCTTGGAAATACATATCGCTCAATGTTCAAACAATTTTTGGCAACAAAGGGAGGTCAAGTACAGTGACTCACAGTGACAGTGGTACACCTATCCTATGATATTTCATTGTTGTAATACAAGTCTTTAGTATATAAAAATTGAGTGTAGTGGTAAATAAATGTATTTACAATCATCATACAACCGATACAAAATTCAAAAATCTCCACAAAATAATATATAAATTTACAGCACATAACTACACATTCTTAGGTCATGATGTACACCACAATGAAAATGGTACAGTCTGTTTGTTTCCTGTTGTTGAACAGCATGTGCAGACAGTTAGTACCTAGTGTGATGACCACAGTTCTTTTTTATCTCCTTAATCCTATCTGGCATAGATCGAACCAACCTTTCACAATAAGAGGGCTCAGTCTTATTCCATTCAGTTTGAAGGACAATTTGGAGGTCATTCCGGTTAGATTTGGGATGTTTGCGGATGTTCTCTTTTAACACACTCCACAATTTTTTAATGACATTGATGTCTGGGGACTGTGGAGAGGTATAGAGTGCATGGGGGGCAATTATAGTGTAACCACATGCACACCTTATGGGCCTTATGTTTATGGTCGTTGTCCTGGTAGAATGTGAAACAATTCCGCAAGCCTAATTTGTCTGCACTCTGTGTCACGTGTTCCTATTGTTGGTATTCAGACGACCTCATTTCCATCCTGACGTTTAGCATTGTTGAAAAAGGAATTTATTTTACAGTTCCCCCCCCCCCCCCCCTTCATGCTCCACGTGAGCTGAGATTCTATTGTCTACTACTTAGCTTGTTGTATTCACCGGCCCACCGTAACTATGCATACAGTACGAGTTCTTTATCCACCACAAGATAGCACGAATTGTATTATCGTTTTTCTTTGTTTCCCTTCCTCCTGCTGGCAAGTGATATCACAGCTGACATTACCCCCCACTCATTGGCTTTCACCCTTGACCTCATGATGCCGGCCAATCAGCATAGGGCAGCGGCCCAAATTAGTATAAAAGGAGGCCTCTTTCGCACCTTCATGCGCAGTCTGATTTTGTCTCTAGCACTCACTGCTCAGAACAAGTCGCCCGCCAGTCTAACACTAACTGCCCAGACAACCCCTGCATTCTCGGTTCTCTTCCAGCACCCATTGCTTAGAATACATTAGGCCCCTGTAGCATAGTGGTCTGACCACTCAGCGACGTTAGTTAGGCAACTCTCTCTCTACAAAGTTCACTGCTAACTCCCGCCCCACTCCTCAATATAGACATGTTCGAGACAGGGAAACCTTTATCCTACAGTCCTTCTTAGGACTGCTCCTACCTCTCCTTTCTTAGTTTCCCTGCACCGTACTCAGCTCAGCATACCGTCATGCAACTAGGGAACTGGAGCAACAATAGGAGAGACATTTTGCTTAGTCAGGTCACGCCATGCCTTGCACACCATTCACCTCAGCACAGCACCGTGTACCTCTACCTGCTGCATCAACATACAAACAGTTTCCCGGCCATTTACTCGTTCTGATGTGCAGTAGTGAGTATGTCACCAAGTTATTTCCCATTGCTGGAAATAAATGTGAACTGAACCGAAACTTTGAGATTCACCTATCCTGTAGACCTAGTACCTAGCTCCCAGCTCTCTCTTCAAGGGGAAGGGAAAGCAGGTAATCCTGTGGAAGTTGCTCAAGCGAACAAACAAACTCTTCTTTTACACCTACGCACATCTAGCTCTGCCAACCTGTCCATCTACTTGTGGGTGTGGAATGGAGGTGCCACACAGGTACTCTGTCTTTGGTACAGTTTGTCGGCTTCATGTCCATCAGTCTCTCCACAGTGGTCACCACCAAGAGAGACGGATGTTCACTGGGTTGGGGAGACTTACCCGAAGCAACACTCACATATCTGACCTTAGGCAGTGCGACCCGACTTCCAGTGCACACTGTGGTCACCGCCAGGTGCTGGAATAGGGTGTCCGCTGAGTTCTTGTCCACCTGTGGCTCGACATGTAATTGGGAAAAACAAGGAACCTGCCTTTCAATCCTCGACGAGGGTGGTGTACTATTCATCCTAATGCCGTACTCCAAGATACGGTGTCTCAAGGAGAAAGTGAGGTTGACATTACTTGTTTCTGGATGCCTGCATGAGTACTCCCTGGCTGTGGTAGCATCCATCACAAGTCTCCAGTCCAGAGAGCAAGCCCAGGCTATAAGGCACCTGCTGGACCCAGTGACGCCAGAGAATCCCACACACCTCTTCAGTAACCCCATATGCACAAGTTCTTTGGAGATTCCACAGTGGATTGCAGAATTGATTTGCCTGTCCTCGATTCCACAGCCTCCTGTTGTTGCCTACAGGGTTCCCAACGTCCTTTGTCCAGTACCTGCACCTCAATCTAGGATACCAAAGCCACAGTTTGCATTGCCAATTGTTGCACAATCACACCCAATGGTCCGTCGCCCAGCTATACAGAAATGAGTGACGGCTCCTAAGCACCCATTTGTGTTAACAACCGCAAACTTTGTGCTCTGCTGACAGCCAACCAGGTCGGTTCTTTATAACGGGAAGGTTCCAGTAGCCCGGAAGGACCAGACCCCAGAGACCACACGTAAGCGCTCGGTCTAGCTCATGGCTAAAAGCTGATGGGACTACTCCTGGTGCAGTAAGTATGAGCTCGCACACCCCACTAGCGCCTAGTAGTCCTGTGTCAATATGTCCAAATAACATCTTCATCCATAGTACTTTCTATGAAATGGAGTTTCCCCACACCCGAAGCTGTCACACAACCCATCCCCGTATTTCACCATTGGGCAAGAATTTATTTCTGCAAGTTCTGTGTTTGGCTTATACCACATACTGACCTTCCCATCCGATGAAAACACATTGAATTTACTTTCATCGGTGTATATATAACTGTTTTCTAGTAGTTAAAAAAAAATTTATCTCCATGATTTGTGCAAACTGGAACCTGAGATGTTTGTTCTTCTAGCTGACGTATGATGTATTGCACTCTACTATACCATTGAAGTCCTCTCTACGAAGGACTCTCTTCATGGTTTCTGGGCATGCTTTTATTCCCCAAGACGACTTCTGCTTCTTTGGCAAGTGTTGGTGTACATAACGCGGGATTCTTCTTTATATATGTTGAATCAATCGCTCGTCTGATGCTGTGAATATTTTATTGAACTACACTTCTTTTTGTTCTCTCTTTACTGTACTGACAGAAGTGACAAACAATATTGTGCACAGTAGAATTATTGTGATTCACAATTTTGCTGATATTGCACAGAGATTTGTCTTTTTTGTAATGCAAAATTACCAGCTTTCTCACCATCCCAGACGTCTGACCTCTTTCATGTTCCATGTTGAACTACGGAAGCTTACTTGAATGTAATGTTTGCCTTCATGCACATAACAAATGTACACATGGTTCTGAATGTGTGAGCCCGACATGGCAAGCCTGGTAGCTCAAATGGGGAGCATGTATTGGGCAGTGTACCACTTTCACTGTGGTGTTCAATCTGCATTTGTTTTAGTGTTTTCCATTTTAATGCAGATATAATCATAGATGTGATGTGTATCTTTATAGACCCTAAAAGCTGGATATGTAATGCATTAAATACACTGGTTTGCCAGTAAATTTCATTTAGAGGGTATATTCATTTCCAATCTAATGTCAGTTCGTACTAGGTGTACCAGTTTCACTGTGAATCACTGTATGCTTCCAGGCATATCATTTTGTTCGTAAAGATGGTGTCCATTGATTTAAATTAATATTTTGTTTTATAATTATGGTTACACTACATGATACAATTAAAAACCAAACTTTACGGGAACACAAAACGACTTTTAAATTTTAATCACAAAGAAAACATCTTTGCAAATAATAATAATTCTTCATTAAAATGTATTGCATAACATTTTCAGGAGAAACCATTTATTGTGGAATACTAGTCATGATAGGTGAGACTAATTTGAGTGATGGGTAGTTTTGATAAAAATTTTTCATTTGCCAGTAGCATTTTATTTGCTTTGTGGCCAGGCGTGTAAAGGCAAGCGCGTGTGGCTGAGAGAGTCATGTAAGGGAAGGTGGCAAACCAGACTCGCATCGTGCCACATACATTGTGGGAAGAGAAGACCATGTGCTGCGCTGCAGAACAGTGATAAAACAGGCATGATGTATTTCACACTCAGTTCTGAGACATTTACATAAACAACCAGCATGAAAACTATTGTTCGGGAAATCTTAGGTGATGGGACCAAAATATACTTAAATCAATGCAACATCCAATAAATGATACAAGCTGTAAGCTTTATCATTATTTATATAGGAGTTTTGCCAGGATCACCAAAAAATAACTGTGGATACAGTTTATTGGTGCAACGAGAGTCCACTGTAGTAATATCTGCACTGCATCTCCATTCACAAAGCATGGAAGACAACTTCTGACCTTAAACAGGTGTACGAACTAATAATGTAGACCACAGCTTACATTGCCCCCAAATTTGATAGATTAAAGAAATTTTTAAAGTTGATGCATGATGTGTTTCAACAATGGTAATTAGACGACTTCAACTCATCAGCATAGCCCACAGCACATCTGATTTCTACGGAGTTTGTATTACCGTTGGCCCAGAGACACAATGATTTGTACTGTTTACTACAGCAAGAATGGACATTCCAACCTGTATATCGTACTGTTCACTGGCCAACCAACGCTATGCACCTCAAGACAGTGTGTACTGCTAGTCACTGCTAGATGGCACCATTAGTATGTTTTGTCATTTGTCTTCCATTCTCCCAGCCGGCCGGTGATGTCACATCAGAAAATCTATGCTTTTTCGTCACCCCCCGCTCAGCGGCATCTCTTTGCCCAAGAGATGCCAGTCAATGAACACCGAGGCAGCTGCCCAGAAAAGTATAAAAGGAGAGTAAAAATGTGACTCAACAGCAGTCTTCATTCCTCACCATGCTAGCCACCAAGGAACTTATCTGGGCAACAATGCGTTTGAGAGTTCTAGTCAAGTTATCAGTTGTTTTCACAATGCTTCAACTACCCCTTCTCTCTCGTAGTTCAGGACCAGGTCTCCGCTACCTGGATTTGTCTAGGCTTAGCTTCTCGCAAGCTCTTACCAACGTAGGAGGTAGTGCGTCACCACATGTTTACTTCTAATCACATGAAATAAACAGTGTGTGTTTTAACCAATCTGTGGGTACTACATTCCTGTAGACTTAGCACATTTTCCTAGTTGACCTCCACCGTGAGGGAAAACACAGGTGATTTTGGAAACATTACTCAGATAAGCCAAACATTACTTGCCACGCACACGCACGAGCATAGGCCAACCTTTCTGCATACTTTGATAGGCAGAACGGTAGAGCCCACGCACAGGTACTTCGCTTACAGACCAGCTTGTCAGTTCGGTGCTTGCCCTCTTCCACCGCACTTTCAGTGCCGGAAGGGGTTGTTCCCTAAGTTGGGAAGACTTGGCTGAAGTAAACACCTACGTGTAAAGACTGCAGATGGTGAGGCCTGATTTTCATTGTTCACTACGCCTAAGTGTCAGACTCTGAAATTGGGTGACCAGCCCATCGGCAGATGCTCATGTGGATTGACACAGTAGAGTACAGCCACCGTGCCTTTTCATCTCACAGATGTGAGTGTGTGTTACTTATACTCCAGAAGCCTTATTCCCGATGCTGTGGATATAGAGAACGGGTAACACAGCCGCTCATCACCTCTGGGCATTTACAAGAGCTGACCCCTGCTCTAATCGCCTACATTGAACAGCTCGCACCCCGAAAACAGGCACAAGCACTACACCATCTTCTCATTCCCATCGAACTTCAAATTCCGAAGAATCTGTTCCAGTCTCCTAGACGCTTGAGTCTAGAGGTACACCCACTGCTCGCAGAGTACATTAACCAGCCTGAGCAGCCACAGACAGATCCTATAGCTTATCTCACCCCAGTTGCTCTGTTTCCACCTACACGACCAGCACCTATCCAGCGTTCACGAGCACCTGCAGCATCGACACACGCCATCCCGTCAACAGCAGGACCTTGCTCCATTAACACACGTTGCCCAGGTATACCGCCCAAAGCACCAGGCCTGAAGTGAAAGATTGTGTTAGCTGAACCTGACTTTGTGCCTTGCCACAAAGCTACCCAGTCAGTCCTTTACACGGGGAGAGCTCCAGCACCTCGCAAGGACTAACTAGTACATGAACCCCAGCCAGAATAAGGTACACCTTATTTAGTGCCCGCCAAAAGACTACTCCCCCCCCCGATGCCGTGTTCTTCCAGTTGACGGGTCGTCACGTGTCAATATCTACGTTGGTTTTTGACATATTTTCAATTTTTTTATATTACAACCCATATATTTAATCGCAGTGGCCAGCAAATGTATTTTTAATCAGTATTCACTGCAATTTCTCACATTTTTGCAAGGATTTTCTATTTTTTCATAACTTTTTGCAATTTTTTGATGGCTATAAAAATAGCCTCGTAAAATCACCACCCTCGTTAAATTAGGTGCTCATGAATTTCAGCCTTAACTGTACAGTATTTGTTTTAGGTTTGTCCATAAAACTGACACCAAATAAGATTATAGGTTTTATTCCGAAGATCTCAAAAATAAATAAATTTTCTGTTTGTATAATTTTTACTTGTGCTGCTTATAGAAGACATGTAAAATACAGAAATAAATGCATACGTGTGTGCTAACACAAGTAATTTGTCTTCTGAACAATTTACTTTTTATATTGAGTGGGCTAAAGTAAGATATGGTATGTTTTGGTGTCCAGTTTTCTGCCCTCCACTGTCTGGGTTCGGACAGTGGTCTGTCTGTTGCCAATTGCTGATTTAG
The DNA here is from genome assembly GCA_029891345.1 of Dryococelus australis. Classification (NCBI taxonomy): domain Eukaryota; kingdom Metazoa; phylum Arthropoda; class Insecta; order Phasmatodea; family Phasmatidae; genus Dryococelus; species Dryococelus australis. Next base: position 62,852,131 of record CM057005.1, on the reverse strand, counting down.
ACCATACTTCTTAAATATTTAGGGATTTTCACATCCAGTGATACATAATTTGAAATTTTGGCTTTTTACCTTCTTCTCATATTTGAAGTGTGACAACCTGAAGGGTTGGGGCATGTCTACATTTCCAAGGTCTATGGCTGTGTCAGGTTAGGCACATAGGCTGGGGACAGACTCTGGTAAGGCGAAGTCTATATAGTTTGGTGCTTGGCCTTAACTACACTCTTGAACAGGGTCGGATAGGTAGGCCGTCTGCAAGGCACGTAGTTTGGCTGGGCGAGGTGAGGCCAAAGGATGGCTGGGCAGTGTAGGGCCGCTTGCTTACCTTTCACTTTCCCCACCTGAGGCTGACGTATGCTTGTGGGATGTTGCCCTGGGTTCGGTCCACGGACCAGGCTGGTCGTCAGCAGCTGTGTCTGGAAATATTGCTCTCGCTGTGTGCTGACTGTAGAATGGCATGCAGGCTACTGTCCTGCTGTTGGAGTCTGGACGTGGTTAACAGGCTATGGTGACCGGTTCAATCACCAGAACCAGGGGCAGGCATACATGCAAGTACTCGACACCAGGGTGAGTAGCTCCAAGGGTCTTCACCAATGGGCCAAATAGATTGGCAGGGAGGACTGACAGGTGAGACCTCAACACTTTGTGGGTGGCTTGAGCTCGTCCCTGTGGGGCTAAATAGCTGAAGGCTTGTGAAGTATAGTTACTCAGTGACTGGTCCTTAGTGAGGACAGCAGCTGCCCTCCTGTTACTTCACTTACTATCAATTCTACTGATGAATGGGAAGATACTGTAGTTCACGCTCACACTGAGGTGGCAGCTAATGTGTGACCCAGAAGCAGTAGGTCACTCCTCGTCTGGCCAGGCACTTCTCCCATGGATCTATACGTGGTGGATGGCGTGGGTTAATTGACAAGGGTGGTTTTTTTTATAAATCAACCGTATTACTAAGTATTAGGTGTGCATCCATGATAGGAGAGACCTGAATGAATCTCAGAGCTGTGCCTCTTACGCCTAAAAGGAGAGGAAGTTGCATGTGAGGAGATGTATATAATGACAGGAAGGGATTGAGCAGCTATGGCCACCGTTTTGGGTCATAACTGCCTCCCTTAGTGTGCCTATAGCTGCAACTATGATTAACAAGAGGCTGGGAGAAACCGACATAGCACTGTAAAAACCCAGTTGACAGAAAAGAGTTCAAAACTTAAGAAACATTTATGAAAATGTTGCTAGGAGACAGCAGGTGTGGACTCCGTGTCGTATTAATAGGTGTTAAAAGAAGAGGGGACGGGGTCTGTGGGCATTGGGCACCCTTGACTTAAACTACTACCAATATTCCTGTGCAGGCAAACCAGCACAACAATATTGGCAGCAGCGATTTAATGCAGGGCTATCCCTGCTTCTCGTTGAGTGCATCGGAAAACTGGGCAGCTCAGTCATGGCTCCGATGCCATCTTCGCTCCTCTGCGCCGATATCAGGGTCTCCACACCATGGGTGAATTTGGGGAGAACCATAGGGGGAGCCACCCCCTCGCCCTCCTCCAAAATATCTGTCTGTCTTGGGTGAGCACTTAAAAAGTGCTTGCAAGACATCCAGGAGCTACCAACGATGGAGACGAATTCGCTGGCCCAGATGTGAAGGGTGACACCAGAGAGTTTTGGAGGTCCAATGCATTCCAATCCATTCCTCACACATCGACAGTCGACAGCCCACCGAATCCAGCAGTAAGGTTTGGTACATTTCGTCCTTAGGCACATCGAGATCCCCCTCCCTGCCTTGATCATTGTGCCACCTCCAACAGATGCGCTTCGCCATCGCGTACTGAGCCACCCAGATTCCCGATGTCCACGATGACAGCGCTGTAGAGCCGGCCAGTAGGTCCACTGTCTGGTATTGGAATATTCCCAAACACCCCAGAGCCTGGGGATCCCAGATCCGCCACTTGGGGATGCATCGAGTTGCGGAATGGTCGCCGCACCTTAGCTGCCATGGTCCCACCGCACTTGCAGAAGTACCTTGCCTTCACTGATCCCTAGGGGTGGGCAGATCCCGAAGAGTGAGCAGCCACGAGCGCGATGTTCATTCCACGACAGTCCAACTTGAGACAAGGGTGGTCTAACCTCTTTGTAGTGTTCTTTCTAGTAAGGGGCTCTATGGTACACCAGGTGTGCACCAGGTACCTTTGCATACCTGGTCCACTGTATGGGTGGCCTATTAATATGTAATGTAGAGACGTATGTACTTGCCTTGTTTGGGGACAGTCTGCAGTCTTACTCTAGAGTCGTAAATCTGTTGCAAAGTCACGGTTCGTTGCTGCTCCCTTGTGGATTGACACCAGAATGGTGCCTAGGAACCGTTTCCTCTAGAAGTTATATATGGTGGTTAGAATGAAATACATGTTTTATTTGGTCCAGAATAGGATACGTTGACCCGTACTCTCCTGCGTCGTATCAATTTACTGAGTAGAAGTGAAGTTACATTAAAGAAGAGACAGGTGAAGGGGCCGGTTGGCTTGAAGATCAAGAGCAACAATCAGATATATATGAAAACAACCTCGACCCTAACTGAAGTTTGGTTGTCCTGAGGAGACTGGGTGAGACTGTGATAATGGTGTTGATGGAAAATGTCAAGAGGGAGTGTTGACTCCTCAAGGCTGCGCTAGGGCTTGAGGTACCTGGCTGTTGTCACTGGTGATTACTAGGGATTCCTCATGAGGAGGAAGAGAGAGCAGAGAGCCTTAGCGCGACATGTGCTAAGGCGAGCTGCTGAGAGTAACTCCCTTTCCTCGGCACTGTATGGCCTTATATACACCTGGCCAGGGGTTTCTTTGGGCCTCGTCATTCATCAGGCATCTTCGATGAGGGTGACCCCTCCCTTCATGGCAGTGCTACCTTTCTGTGCTCTCTCAGGGAACACGAGAGGTTGGAATAGTTTACTTGTGTGCGGGCGGTATCAGCCACTTGTATAGGGGCAACTCACGTGCATTGCTGGCTGGCAACCCGTCTCACGGGATTAATGGGTGAGGGTGACTTGGGTGACTGGTGCTGTAATGCCTTATTCTGCTCTCCCGTTTCTTACATTTTCGAAGGAGGTGGAATGCTGGTCTTGGTGGTGGCCAGTCGGGGTTCGTATGTTATCTTTGGGGCACGTGGCATACGTGATGATACGCCATAAAAAAGAAATAGCTCAAATACACTTCACATGTCATATTGTACTGTATTAACACCCATGAACCATGCACAACCATGTACCACGCGCACCCCGATTTTATAACAACAAGCTAGGAAAACTTTATATTTGTCAGTGAATTTTGAATAAAATTATTTTTTTTGTGCTGCATTGCATTTGGTACTTGTGTCCTTTTAAATGCCAACCTGCACATAGTTAATGCAATCCAGCACTTCTCAAGACAGCTTACTTCGAAAAATACATGTTCAGTGAGTCCAAACTGCATCACTTATGCTACTTTGGATCTCTGTCCAGCATGGTTGTTTACTACCTGACCATCTGCAGTAGAGCTGGTTGATGGGGAGTGCTAGTAGCACATCACTTATTTTTTATTGTGCCTTTAATCCTATGATAGTGTAGCCTGGACTTATGCAAAATTCTCTTGTAGCCTTCAATGCATGTAAGTGATGTGTTTCAGTCGAGACTGCATAGCCATATTGTCGTAATTCTTTTACAGATACAACCATTTTCTCTTCAACTTGTGAGAATTTTTTGTCTTCTTTCTTCTGAACACTCTCGTGGTTACATTGCTGTTTTGCAATTTATCTTTGCTTCAATCGAAAGACTCCTGGATATTTTAGTTGTGGGCTGCTGCACAGTTTCTTATCTCTTCTACTTCTTTCATTACTTTCAGTTTTTCTGATAAACTCCTACAGACATACTCACTTAGGATTGTTCATTATTGATAGGTAACACACATACAAAACAACTGAAACTAGACTGGTAAATTACACCATTATTCTTTTTTCTCCCCTAGTTAATAGCTACAGCATGTGGCTCGGTAACTGTGCCAGACTTCTGGCCGTGTATGTGTGAGCCATGCCAGACACACTGTTTCCAAGTCTCCCATCCTGATAGTAATATGTATGCCTGCACCCATTTACAATAGAGAGATCTTCCGATACCAATACTAAGTATATGTATCTGCCGATACTTCGTCTTTTCCCAATGTATCTGTATCGGGTATGGCATCGGGCCGATACCTGAATATCGGTTGTAGACAATGAAGTCAGGTTATTACTTTCTTTAGGCACAAAAATTACAGTATTTCGGTTTGTATACGCCGCACATTAAAACAAAAATAAATATGAGAACAAATAGTATGCATTGCTCAAAATAGTTGCACCTAACATCACTTGTATTTCCAAGCAAATGGTTTCACCTGAAAATGTTATGCAAAACATTTTAACGAGGAATTATTATTTGTAAAGATGTTTTATTTTGCATTTAAAGGTTGTTTTATCCGGTAAGGTAGGTCTTTCTTTGTATCTGGCATAAAATTAACATGACTCTAAAACTTAATATTTATTTAACTCAAAGGGCAGTATCTTTGCAAATAAAATTATATGCCCAAAAGCATATACTCTACCACTTGTTAGCAAAAATTTGGTTGAACATCGAGCGACTTGTATTATAAGTGTTCATTTTTAGTAACTTCTTGCGGGGAAACTGGGGATTTATATTAATTTATTTCAATAGACACACATCTTTGAATAAATGGATAATATGTAAGTGCCTATTTGACACCTTTTGCAGTCTAATAATGGGTAAATAAGCTCAGAGTGCAGTGTAACTCATACCAGGGAAATTCAAAGGATGTGGTTTTGAATGATTAATTATTAAACAGAGTGAAGAAATCAATTATAAATGCATCATTTGTGTCTCAAAATTACAAGTTTTCTTTGCAGTAAAATATGATTAATTACTTTAAAAGACAGACATTTGCCACGTGTGCAAGGTGTCACCAACCGGTATAGGCGTGGAGAGGTCATCCTCCTGCTGCCTCCCTCCCCCTCCCTCCTCATAAAACAACAGACATGACACTACCCGATCGATAACTTCTCCGTGCGCTCTTAGCTGATAGTGCGCGTGGGACATTTAAAATTTGACTTGCATTTGGTGTCATATTATTTGCATTATCAGAGGGTTTGAAAGTTTTAGGTCAGCTTGCATTTTGTGTTGTATTACAATACATTATATACAGAATTTTAAGACATTATTTTCTTTATTTAAATGGGTCTAGGAGAAATGTTTTTAATGTATTATTAAGAGTAATACTTTTTCTAAAATTCAGTGCGAAGGGGATTGGTATCACTTTTGGTATCGGGGTAGTGGTAGTGGTATCAAGGTATCTGTATTGGAAAACATGGCATTGGAACAAAATATGCACCCATGTATGATATGCACCCCGCTTTTGGCAGTGCTAATTTTTGAGGGAAAAAATGTCTGCATGATAAATGGATGTTTACGGTATATTTTTACCTTGATGCTGTGAAAAGTGCCCATTACATATTCACAAATTAAAAACCAAAATAAAAATGTAAGAAACATGTACTTCAAATAATTTTTAAAAGCGCGTTAACATTGAAAATAATTGTTTCTAAATAAATACCCTAATTTTTTAAGTAAGTGAGTGAATGTATGAGTGAAGAGATTTTGTTGGTTCTTAACATCAAAGTCTTGAAAGCAGACAAGGGTGTAGTGAGGTGAATGTGGAGCAGCACCAGAATGTAATGACGGGGTTAAATGGGAGATCCCAGAGAAAAAACCAGATGATTAGCTGCATCATCCTGAACATTCTCGCATGCAAAAATCTGGGGGCAACCCCGCGGGAATCAAAGCTGGTACACCATGGTGGAGGGCGAGTAGTACACCACCGCAACCCCTCTAATTGCATAAAGAAACCTTTAACTGTCTAGAGGCAGTTAATGAAAATTGATTGGTTTTGTTGTTTTTTTTAAATACAATGTCATGATACATGAAGTTCACCCTTCTGCAGTTTTTGTGTCTATATAGTGAATATCTTGAATGTAGTTGCCTTTAAGCAAGAACTTACAATTCATCGTTGATTTTAAACACGTCTTCAAAAGAACTTTGTTTTTAAAATAAGTAGCATGTTTTCAACCCCATAATGAAATATATGAAGTAGGAAAATATCTTGAAATTCAAAACTGAGAAGAACAATACGTCTAGCTCTTAAGACTCATAAATAAGAAAATTTGTAAAAGTAGGTAATATAAAATAAATTAAAAACTGGCCAGTGGTATTAAGTTTAGTTAGCTTTTGTTACCAATTGCATATTCCCTACCACCACCACTCTTTTATTTCTATACACACAACAATTTATCCAATATTTTTTTCACTACCACTGTCGCATTCTTCTTTTCCAGATGCTATCATATCTGACTGAGAATGTTGCTTGTGAGAGTATAGACTATCTCTCAGGAAGTCTGAAACATGTCTCCAAGACTGAATTCATTGAGTACTGGCAACATGAAAACTTGCACTTATTTCAGCAACTTGTTAAACAAGTAAGTTCTCGCACAAGAGTTGGTCTCCGGTTTACATATTTCACGACCCTTTGTACTAGCTTGATACTGATGGAGTACTTTACAGCAATGTCGACAGCATGTAAAAAAGTGTAGTCCTGTGCATGAATATTTATGCAATTGAAATTACTGTAGTTCTGTTTGTTTTGAGCACATTAGAGTAAGAATTACTGTACTAGTAAAATATTTATATTTCTATAAATTTCCATAGTTTCATATAATTAGCTAATAGTTTGGATCCTTTCTTTATGGCTACAGTATTGTTAATTTTGACATATGGTAGAAGGATCCACGTTAGCTGCAAGATTTTTCATGCTGCGAGTGATCAACTGGTTTTTTACAAACACTTGTCCTTCTGTCATATATTTCCAAACATTGATTTGTCTGTAACACATTTTAAATTGACAAGCAATTTCCGATTCAACCAGCATCCTTAAGGGACCAGTGCACCTTAGGGATCACCTCCATACCTACCCTGCAGATTTAGTGTACGCTAAACGGGTCAGGTATTCCGTGCCCAGACTTCAGGTACGCCGAGACGCAAAACACCCTGTGGCTCTTAACTTCAGTCAGAAAACCACTATGCCCACCTCAGGTGAGGGTGATCATGAAGTCTGTGGCTTTCATGCCCGGACACTGAACCCATGACACCCAGGCAAGATGTGACATGGATACATGTCCCAGCATGAGAGTGCATTTTAGCCACTGTGCACACTGCCACAAGCATTACCACTACACCTGTATAGGGTGGGAGGATGCACCCCGATTTATAGATGGCCTTGAGTACCGTTATGCATCATGCCAGAACCGACGACAGCGAGCCAGGTGCAACTGGTTAGGTTGTGAAGGTCAAGGTACCTTTACCACCCAGTGCATAATGTGCACCAAAGAATTCTATTTAATGTACATAGGCTGGCTGGATGAGAGGTTTCTCGTTCCAGTTAGGTCTATCACTGCTGTGAGGTCTATCAGTGCAGTCTGATGTACAGACCCCATAACCCCGAATTGAGACATAGCCCTGAGCTATCGCATGCTCCTGTGGAATTTCAGTTACCTCAATTCAGCACGAGACAGCATGAGGATCCGGTTGTACTTTTGCACAAATGCGAACGGGAATTCTGCGAACATAATATACTCCACAGACAATGGGTATTAAGCAGTTACAGGGAAAGGCGAAAGAATGGTGGCAAAAGTACGGGAGTTTGTGAGTGATTAGAACCAGCGGAGTCGCCGGCTAACTTCTCAGTTTACCAGGGAGGAAGTTGTGCCCCAACTCATCACAGACTTCCACACCAAGGTACACGGTGTAGATGAAGAAGTTGGAATTTACATTCGCAGAAAAATTAAAATGTACAAATGAATTTATCCAGCTGAGACTGAAACGAAATATCACAGGCACTCTCCTTTCCTCTCTCCACAACCTCCTCATCACCCCTAAATCCCAGACTGTAGAAGACCTGGTAGAGAGGACAAGACAGATAGAATCAAATAACAAAGTGCAGACGTGGCTAGCCAGCCCGGCACATGCCCCAAAGTTCAGAGCCTCTCCCCCTCAACCGGCACGGAATGCAGTTGATTGCCCACTCCCTTCTCGGCCCCATTACCTCCCCGCTGTTGGCACTGTAGAGGGAGGCATCTGAACAAGGACAACTTGGCCTCTCAATATCACCAAACTAGACTGTGAGTTTACAGACTTTCAATATCTGGGGGCCCCTCACATAATAGTTAACATTAATAGATGTCAACGCCTCAGCCTGCTGGACTCTGCAGCAACAGGAAATTTCATAAGAAGTGACCTTTTGTCAGCCAACCAGCGTGCACATTTACAACCACAGCCTAGGATTGTTTGTATGGCTCAGCCCAATCAGATCCTCGACGTCTACGGTAAAATTGATCTTGTAATTGGGATCCACCATAGAATATATATGGCCGAATTCACGGAGTTTCCAGCCATTGATGAAGAGGTCATTTTAGGCCAGCCTTGATTAACCCAACATTGTTGCCTGTTGGACCATGAGCTGCAAGTGACATGTCTTGGATCAGCAGCAGGCATTAAAATACGCTGGGACCAGCGTCCGGTATCTGTCGTCAGATTGTCCCCTAACTTTTGACGCCGGCTAACAATCAGCAGCGTTAATACCATGACGGCACTCACCACTCACATGACACGTCAGCATGCACATTTGCAAGGAGGCCGTAACCTGAACTTTCCAATAACGGAATATTTATTTGAAGTGAAATATTATGTCTCTTGCTTTATTTCCAGGTTTCTCAGTGTTTAAATGTTTAAAATGTATGTTTGATAATATTGCACAATGTTTGGTTATGAATTCAAAATATGTGCTGCGCTAAGATTAAGGACATCATTATTCCATTGTGAATGCCATCATAAAAGACATTTAAAGAATACAGAAAATTCACAATTTAAATCTGAATGTAAATCCATATTTGAATTATGTATGTGCCATTTATTAAAATATATAAAAGTTTATCTTTGCATGCATAGCATGTCTGCTTGTGTGAACCCTGTAGGCAGCCATGGTAGGTCTGTGCGACCCCTGTCTCTGGGCAGTCCGTTGAGGAGAGCTAGCTGTCATGTACGCACTACAAACTATTTGCACTGATGTAGATTACAATAGTTCGCTTTTAGTATACCAGTTAACCTTTGCTTTGCGTACGTTTTGCCAGACATTCCCCAGCACTATGCTTCCGCTTAACGTAATAATATGTGCCCTTGTGGCCTTTTCAATGTAAACTAGGAGAAAGGAGGAAAGATGTCGGAGAGGCCACGCGGCCCACACAACTTTGAATCAGGCGTCATCTGCCAATTTTAAAGGTATTTCAGTGTAATTTTACTTTAATTACTGCGTGCAATTTTAAGGGCTTTATTTTCATGTATGTCTGTAAGGATAATTTTCATTTTTAATTGTTTTATAGCAACATCACTTGCGGTCACGTGGTTAATAGCCACCAAGTCAATGTCTGTGCCATGCATGTGCTTTGTGGGTTTATTTGTGTAATATCATGTGCGCCATAATTAATTTCATTGTTCTATGTGACGTTTCATTCAGGGCTAGAGTATTTTCCATGTATTTGATGCTTTGTATGTATGACCACACTGTCTTGTTCAAGCTTGAATTTCCTGCCACCAGGTGTGCTACAAGCTTATAAATTCCTCCGTCTAAAGGAGAACATTTTCCCCATCATAATGAAAATTTATCAGACCATAATTTGCTATTTTTATGGAGAAGTATTGAAATTTCTCCTGCACCACATTATCCGCAACAAATTTTAACCAGCGGCATCCACGCCATCCAAACTTGCTTTCACGCACGTATGTGTTTATTGTGACCATCCATGTCCTGTCCCATCTTGTATCATGTGTATTTGTGCCATTTATGTAATTTGTACGGTGATATTATTTCGTCTAAAGGTAGTATTTTGCCCACTCATAACTGCAATATTTATCCTTAGGATCCAATAATTTGATTTTTTGATTTAAATTTCTCTGCACCCTTCTTCGAAAAATTTTGATACCTAGCGGCTCATCCCCCTTCCTAAATTGCTTTCTACCACGGGATTTGAGTCGTAGATAATTTGCTGGAGCACCATAACATGTTAGTCACCCTGTCATTATAAGTTATTGGCCAATTTATATGTAATATAAAGTTCGGTGTAAGTATTTCTTGTAGTGGCAACAACTAGGCCTTTTCGTTATAAGTTTAAGATGTTAATAATGCAGAAGTGTTTGTAGTACGCTGTGGTGAGATGGATCACAAACTCCATAGCATCCCTGAGAACTGATTCAAAGTGCTGACTAACACTCTGGCGCCCACTACCATAGTTAATTGTTACAGTTATTCTGATTCTCACCCTACGGCATCGATTCTTCCAAGTGGGGCCTGTCTGATCATCCCGCATTGCTCAACACATCAGTAACTGGGGCCCAACGACAGCACACATCCATTTCATACCGACGAGCATGGTCCTCAAGTATCTGTCTTGTGTCGGCAACCTCGCAATCATCCGCGACACCACCACAGTCAGGCTAAAACGTGCGCATACATACTGTGTACATTGCTGTTTCACCCGAACAATTGTGTCCCAAGTGGGCCAGTTTCATTGAGCGTGACATAAATAACCACTGATTCCAGAGAATTCAATTGGGCAGCACTAAAATCCATGAATTCATGCACAAGTGTACGTTAATAAATCTAGATCGGTATCTTATCGTCAGTCAATACTCGTCACGTAACAATCTGTGCACGCGAGCCAGATATGAGTGGGCGGGAACAAAGTGAGTGCAGCGCCAGCAGTGCAAAAAGGACTCACATTTGTGATGCATGGAGCCAGAAGAGTATACCACCTTCCGTGATGGTGTCATAAACTGTGGTGAGTGCCGTAAGATGAACCATGCAGAGATCATGCCGACAACACCAGAGATGAAGCACACGCTGCCACCAGTAGTGGTGACGTACACGCCACAGGGACTAACAGGTCCAGATCGTAACGTACTTCTGCCAACTTTTGCAGGACTTAATGATGAGGACCCAGGCACGTTTTTAGCGGTATTTGATGAAAAGTTGCACAGACACAGTGTACACTGTGAGGACTGGATGGAAGTCACCGAGAACAGGTTAAGGGGAACAGCTGCCACGTGGTGGAATTTAGTCAGAGACTGTCGTGTGACATGGGAGGAATTTTGCGACCAGCTACTGGGCAGGTTCAATACGGATGAAGATGCCATCCAGGCTCAGGCATGGCTATACCATGAGCAGTAATGCGAGCGTGAAGGGATTGAGGAGTTCATATAATGCAAACTAGGCCTGTATAAATGTTTGAACCCCGGTCAACTTACCCGCGGAGTGCTGGAAATAATTGTCGCTCTGTAAACACCATACATTAGGCTCTATCTGCAAAGAGCAACAAGGGTGAGTGTAGAGTAGTTTACAAGGGAGGCATGTCTCTATGAACGGGACAGGCATACCAATCCCCGAGGCAGAATCACCACACGTCAACACCCACCATGATACCAGATGTTACGCGACCACCGCCAGTGTTTACGCCCATGAGATCCAATCACATACAGTGAAACTTCCACAACAACCAGGAGAACTATTATGAGGGGAACCGGTCAGGAAACTGAGTCGGTTGGCGAAACAGCACCTGCACCAATCTCACCGCCAAGCCATAGGAATCTGCCTAATAAAGGTGCCAAAGTGTTCCAGGTCAGTGACAGTACCGTACGTGAGTTAAGAGTCAATGTCAACTTGAGGGGAAGAATGTGATCGCCGTGATAGACACTGCTGCAAGTCACAATTTTGTACGGAAGGAGTTAATACATGCAATAACAAGAGTGCCGCCATGACGCCAACAGTTTGCCACCACAAACCAACAGGGTGAGGCAAGAAGTGTGATGCACGTGACAGTGGGGATACGTGAACTCCGTGCGAAGTGCGATGTCTACATTGTGCCAGACCTGTGTGAGGAGTTGATTTTGGAGTTGCCATGGTTGATCGACAACCAGGCCATGATCAAACCACATCTCGACCGTCTGCGCATAGGGACACGTGGAGGTGGACGCTGTATGCAGTAGGAGCAATGCCGCCGGCCACAACAGCTGCCGTGCCACTCATCGAGTTCAAGCACGAGGTGCCTGAACAGAATCAACAATGTCTGCAACAACTGCTGGACCAGTATGCCAATGTGTTCCACACTGATGGGAAGCTGCAGCCTACCGATGTCACTGAGCATGCCATTATCACAACGCACGAGGACCCGGTGTATTTCAAGCCATGAAACCCAGGTATTTTCTTCAGGTGCACCATCAGTCAGCATGTGAGATGCTCAATGATAATGTTATTGAACCTATGCAGAGTCTCTACAATTCAGGCATTACACTCACCCCTAAAAAGGAGGTGAATGGAGGTTTTGTGTAGACTTTTGCCCTCTTAACAAAATAAGTGTAAACATGCCACCTCCATTCATTAACATCAAAGACATTTTGTCAACACTAGGGCCAGCTACTGTATTCACATCACTTTACCTTAAATCAGGATATTGGCAACCACCCATCCGCCCACAAGACCGTAAAAAGACTGCTTTTACTATGCCAGATGGGCATAGATTTCAGTTTGTTGCCATGCCATTTGGCCTAAAATGTGCCCCTGCCACTTTCAAAATATCGTGGTAAATGTGTTAGCCCCTGCCACTTCTCAAAATATCATGGTAAATGTGTTAGATGGTTAGGAGACTTTGTGATGGCTTATTTTGATGATGTACTTTTATGGTTGAACAGTTGGGAAGAGCACATACACCACCTGAGCCTTGTGTTTGAGAGGCTCAAACGTAACAAACTCACATGTAAAGTTGACAAGTGTAAGTTGGGGATGAGTAGAATGGAGTTCAGGACACTTGCTTTCCAAAATTGTCATCCGTTAGCCAGGTTTAGTCTGGAGTTACCTGTTGTCATGCAGACAGAAGCGAGTCAAGAGGGCATTGGAGCAGTGTTATACCAGGTGGGAGAACACAGGGTGGAGCGTATTATTAACTACCACAGCGCAAAGTTTGGCGAGGCAGAACACAAGTACCATGTGAATGAGCAGGAATGTTTAGCAATTGTACACGTGCTGAGAAAGTACCGGCCATATCTGTTAGGAAGACAGTTTATGTTGAAAACAGATAACCACTGTAGTTTGGTTGGAAGGCGTGCATAATGGGAAGAGGAAACTAGCTCTCTGGGCTTTACTGCTCTAGGAATTCAATTTCAAGGTAGAACACATGGCGGGGAAAACCAACGAGTGGGAAGAGGCACTACCACCTTGCCGTGACACACAGATAACAGGCACACAAGCTTTTGGTTTGCAGAACATTGTCGCCACACCACCCAGTAAACTTGTTTCATTAAACGTCCATGATGTATTAAGGGCGGTACACACCGCACAAGAAAATTCCCCAGATGCTGCGCAATGCTGGCAACACCGTACCACGAGGTACTCAGAACATTGGAGAGTAGTAAACAAGGTAAACAAGGAAATTCAAACCAAACCCCCCGGTAATTGCACAAAGTGGTAAATGTACGTGCCGAAAGAAACACAGGAACTTGTATTCAAATATGTACATGATAGCTTAAAGCATGGACACCAGGGTTCCAAGCAGACACGTCAGAACGTGCAAAAGTTTTTTCATTGGCCAGGAGTTCAAGGGGAGGTACATAAGCATGTGCAATTTGTGTCACAACACCCGGAAGCCGTGGATAACAGACAGCGATGCTCCACAACAACCGAGGCTGCCAACTGAGTCGTTCAAAACCATAGCACTTCACATCATGGGCCCGTACTCACGCACCAAAAGTGGTAAAAGGTTTCTCATTGTCGCCACAAGTTTTTTTACCAGATGGACTGAGGTGTTCCCAGTCAGTAATGGTCACGCGCACACTGTTGCACAGGTCATGCAAACTGAATTTTTTCCAAGATGGATGCATTACTGACCGACAATGGTATGCAGTTCGTAGGGAGAAAGTAGAGAGATTACTATACCAGATGGGGGACTGAACACCGCACCACCCCGGCGTACCATCGCAGGGCCAATCTAACCAAATGCCAGAACCAAGACGTAAATATTCAGTTACGCATCAGGTTAGGAGAAGACCATACCAGATCGGCAGAGTTGATTCTGGAAGTCATGTTTTGTTTGAGAAACAGAGTAAAAGTGGCAACTGGGAAAACATCTGTGGAAATGGTATAGGGTCGTGAACTGCGTGCACCTGGAGAACCCCGCGAAAACCCGCCAATACCACCTGAGGGGATTGTCACACACCAAAAGCAAATCCACGAAGAGGCAAGGGCGAACCAAGAGAGTTATTGCAATGTTTGGGCACCAGAAAGCAGGAGGCTGCCACCAGAGTTGGTACCCGGTATGTATGTGTATGTGAAGGAAAACCAGTTATTGGCAGGAGCAAAGAACCATTGTGCAGGACTCGCACCCAAGTGGATTGGCCGGTCAGAGTAATGGCGCCCTCTAAACTTGCTTTCACGCATCTGTGTATTTATTGTGACCATCCATGTCCTGTCCCATCTTGTTTCATATGTATTTGGGCCATATATGTAATTTGTATGGTGATATTATTTCTGTCCTAGCCAGCTATGTGTATAGGCCATCACCACATTAACCACGTGCGGCAAGGCGAGCCCCGACGAGTCCGCATTAGTGGTGCCAAATAATCACGCATGTTTGTTCATTTCATAATTCTCTGCACCCTGTCCTCAGGAAAAATCGGCACACCACCCTAGCAGCTGTCGACCCCCTTTCCTTGTGAAGATTGTGTCTTCTGACACCACAGAGAAGTCATCCATCTAGGAGTGCACTAGAGTAATTGTGGGCTGGGGAGCACCCAAACGGAGTTAGCTACACACGTCCGAGTTTCAAAAAGTTAACCATGGCACGATTTGTATGAGTGACAGAATAAAAGCAAATGTCACAGTGCTTAAAGTATTTCTTTGTAGTGGCAACAACCTATTGCCCTTTTTCAGTGATAAAATGTTTATTAAAGATGTTTAATAATAAAAAGTTTTTGTAAGTACGCTCGGGTGAGACGGACACACAGAACCCACAGCATTCCTGAGAACCCTGAGTCTCAACAGTGTGGTGACTGGGAAACACCGTTGGTGCCCATCTACCATAAGTTAATTGTGTCACAGTTTGTCTTGTTTCTCACCCGACGGCATCACCTTGAGAACACCCCAACCGAAGTTGACACGAAATAAAAACTCTTTGGAGGGCCTACCTGAACACCTAAAGGTGTTCCACCCTGGCCAATAGGGTCTTGACTCGGTCCAGACCTCCTTGGGGTGTGTATGGAAAACAGGAGGGGACAGTTCTCCCGATCCAAGGACCCGGCCCAAATTTTTGTTGTTCCCTAGTGCCATATTTAAACCACCACCTCATAGACGCGGCGGATATAATCGGAGCCTTGCAGCCACTTCAGGGATGGGTTCACAAACAAACCCTTGCTCCCCGAAACTGCATCATTGGTCAAGGTTTGCCACGAAGGTCCGACCAACTTTATGCAACCGACAGACGAAACAGAGTCTTGCTCGTTTTCAAATTGTGTGCAGGTAATGGACATTCCACAGGAGGCTGAACTCAGTGTCAGCTGCCTGCCTATGCCGCCGGGCTCGGTGCCGCCAACTCGACCACCAGAGTGGGCAGAAACTCCAGAAGGATGAGAGGACGATGCCACCGTGTCATCACTGCCTTTACCCACTGCAAGAGGTGCGCCATTAGGAGATGTCAGGGCCACTGCACCTACAAGTCCCCTTTCTGCAGCCACACTTCCATGGCCTACCAACCAGCTGCAAACGCCCTTTTCTGCAGTCGTAGTTCCAAGGCCTTTCAGCCAGGTACCAAGGCCCCCTTCTGCTGTCACAATTCCAAGGTCTTTCAGCCAGCTACCAAGGTGCCTTTCTGCAGTTGCAGTTCCACTCCAAGACTGACCACTCTACAGCCTCCCCAACAGTTGTTGACGGGGATAGCTCAGATCATTCATGGTGGCATATTAGCCAGTACCTCTCCCTCGATCACCACATCTCCAAGCTGAGATGCGACCGCCGAGGCTCAAACCCAGAAGGGAGGTGAGGACGTCTCCCAGAGTTCCCCTCCTGGGATTAAGTCTCTTTTGGTACACATTAGTACCGGGGAAATAAAAATGTCTCAACCTTCTTCAGACATTACCAGCCGGACAGTGATTACATTAGCAGTGCCGGTAACAGACATTGAACTGAGACCACCTCTCCCAGAGGAAACCGCCATCCTCCACACGTGGGAACGAATCGATCATACCTCAGTCCACACCAAGTCTGCTGTGCTTGAACACGGCACTGCGAGAAGAGAACTACTTTCACAAGTGGGCCGAGTTGTCAGGTCTCCAGGTTTCTACTGGAAACCCTGTGCAGGCCTACTCCTATCTGCAGGTGGCCTACATTACCACAGCTGTTACCACACAAATGAAGTCTTCAGCACAAATGGGGACATCAAAAGATACACCGCACCTGATAAAACTATGGTGAGTGAACTTTACTCAGAACTTTTCAGTACGTAAAATCACCTTGGTAGCGTAGTTGTCCCTACACAGCAATAATATCAAACAAATTTTACTTTTAAACCTACTTATCTCCACAGCTATTACTGCATATTCCAAGGGGAAAGGACAATGTAAAATCACCCCTTAAAATACTTGTACAGAAGAGAACTTTTCCTGTGTCTGCACACACAATACATTTCCCACAGAGAAAACACCAAGTGGAATTGCGAAAGCAGTGTAGTGTGCAACGTGTGCATCAATGACAGGACATCGTACATGCCACGTCGGCGAGATCACTGCAAGATAGGGAAATGTAGGAAGTGCAAAATGTTAGCATAAGTGACAAGACGCTGTACATGCTACATCCATATTATCACAGGCGTCAATATGCCCGAGCCTAAAACAGTACAGTGACATCTGTGATAAACAAGGTATGCTATAAATAGTAGGTCATGTGTAATTTTAGGGTTAGAGTAGCAGATATAAAAATTTGATTTCTGATTAGCAAAAGAATAGAGAGATATATTAGACAATTATTTTAATAATCAGAAAAGTTTTCTTGTTCTTTGTATATATTATCACTCATGAAAAATAAATGTACATAATTAGGGTTTGACGAGCTAAGTAACTCAGTTTTAAGCATCTTTTAAATATGTATTCAAGTGTAACATAAACAAACTGTGCCAGTTGATAAAGTATTGTTTAGTTGTTGATACATTCCAATTTAAATACTTAATCCACCACGGCTAGTCTTGGCACACTACAGAGGAAGAAGTAATGAATTTAATTTTTGCAAAGTGCATGCTGTTAAGCTGCCGCACAATAACGTAAATTGTCAATTCTTCTAATTTATTTCTGATAGAACATGTTGATTAATTTGTAAATAGTAGTTGAAAGTTTGCTTTTGTAATACTGTAAGTGCTTCACACAGAGTTGGATTGAATGACTAACCTCAGGGTTGTTTTATAGAACTATTATGAACAAGGTGAGCGTCCTACAGCCCTCTCCCAGTGTGCCTTATTTAGTGTTAGGAGGATCAATCCATGCTAAGTTAAGAATTTGTAGAAAATGTATTGTATATAATTAGGGTCTTTTTACTGTTACAAATATGAATAAATGCCAAAACGAGCATGGAGTCAAGCCCTGCATCATAAGCTTAATTACACAATTTAATAGTTAAGATCTGACCAAAATATCATAGAGGGTTGTGAATAACTTATGTATAATGAATCATGTTTAGGTTAAAGATGAAATTAGTGCTCATTGAGACTTGAATCTTGTTTTCACTTGTGTGTAAAATGTTAGGCTAAGATAATTGAGTGTATTGTATTTCTAATACATAGTAAGAACTATAATGTGTAAGAGTATTATGTAAAAATTGATCTTGTATAATCATTAGTGTTCATGCCATTTGTAACCTTGAAAGTAGAACGGCACAAGATTGAAATAATCGGTTCCTCAAGGTATCATCATTAATTATTTTGGGTACGTAACGCAAATTGTAATACATTTTAAGCATAGTTTACATTTAAAAAAATTTACAGAGTACCAAGTTATTAAATTACCAGTGCCTGAGCGATAATAAACAAATTTTATCCAAGTATTATTAATCAAGGGTAAAATATACCATGTTTAATGCCATGTCATTTGTTTATTGTTTTAGTGAACCATCACATGCATTTGGTAAAATATGTTAATATAAAATCTTTTTTACTCTTACATTATTTCTTTTTAACAGGAAGAATAGAGTGTACGTGGGCCGTGGAAGCGACAAATACACTATACACGTTTGCAGTGAATACACAGGCTCAGAGAGCCTTTGACTTCTTTTATTACCCTATGGTAAACTTTAGTTTTTGTTTTTCCATTCTCTTGTACGAGTGGACAACTTAAGATCCCTAGTGTCGAGTTGGGTCATTATGTTTAAATTCTTTTTCCCGTTTACAGGTTAATAATTGAATTAATGTAAAACGAAAGAAACCTCCTTTGCTGAGAATTGTGAACTGGCCCGGCAAACTAAAAGGAAGGCATGTGATCCCTACCAGTTAGGAAAGTTTAAAGACCACCAGATAACAAGCTTTGCTTCACATGCCTCGACCTTGCCCTTCTGTTTCCTTACCCCTCACCACAGCCTATCTGCCAGCCGTAAGAATGAAGCAAGGTTGCCGCCACAGCTAACTTCGAGACACACCGCTGTAGAGAAATGGGACAAGGGGAAAGCGAGGGGGAAACGAAAGGAGGAGCAAGTGCAAAAAAAAAGACACAGCAACCTGCCAGGAGGCGGGAAAGAAAACGGACGCCTCCTTCATGAGCATGGAAAGGGGAGACAACGCATTCTCCACACCACACTCCCAACTTGCTCACACACCACAGCACAGAGCCGCTACAGATATAGATGAGAAACAGCTTATAGTCATATGGGTATGGACCATATCCTACCAACCACAACTTTCGAGTTTCAACTTCCAGATTGGTCTCCGTCGGAAGAGAGGGGGAGCGATTGACGTGTGACGTATTTCTGCACTTCGGGGAAGAGCACTCTACATGATCGACTTTGCCCCATCTTGAGAGGCAATCACCGATGGACAAGTCAAACCCAAACAAAAAAAAACAGCAATGGAGGCGGGACACGTGAACTCACTGATTTTGGCAGAGACTCAACACAGCTATTAACCACGTGATCCACGCTTTTACTGTACTCGAAGAATCTCCAAGAAGCCATCTCATCAATGTTACTCCTGGAAGGAGTGACTATTACCACTCTACTGCTCCCACTAAGAAAGCCCACAGAGTTTTGAACTTTGTGCCACTGAAGGGATGTGGCTGGCCTAGTAGAGAGTCACTGCCTTCTCGAGCGCATGAGGGCAAGATGTGTCATTTCATCGAGCCAAGCACCACTTGCGATAAAGAACCATAAATAAGCTTCACCCTCAAGAGGCAGGATTAAATCCCCCGCACCCCTCTGAGCGCCAACGAACTGGGAAATTCACTATAAAAGGGAGCCCAGAGCATCTCTCAGGAGTGACTTCTGCTACACTTTCGAGCTGTGAAAGCCAAGGTGTCAGCACTGGGTAGAGTCCCTCACCCACGCCGGTGACTGCGGTAGTACCAGTGGCCACCGTCCAGCTCCGGAGGATCAGCACCTACCAGAAGGCCCTCAACTTCTTCAGCCGCCTCCAGCAACCTTCTGAAGCTTCCGCCATCTAGAGGCCTTCCACCTCTTTGCTTGCTGCCAGCAGCCGACGGAGTCGTCAATGGCTATCAGAGGGCCCAGTAAGACGTCATCCCTACCAATTCCTCCACTTCTTCCTTCCTCTCTACCACCAGGTATTGAAGGTCACAGCGATGCCATCCTCCCTGAACGACCCTTAATGCCATCCTCCCTGAACGACCCTTAATGCCCTAGTACGGCCATGCTTTCACCGCTTGGATGAAGCACTCTTAATTGCTATTTTTAGGTCCCTTCTCGAAATCCCAATTAATTAAATTAGGTAATTAATAATTGGGCTAATTTTGATTAATGTATTTTTTCAATTTAATCAATCATATGTTATACTCCATTGTTTGCAAAAGTTGTCTCCACCTGGCTTTAACGTAATTGTATTCCGCTTTTAAATATAATTATTTATAGTAGTGAGGAGAGTGTGAATCCACATGTTTGTATATTATTATCTTTAATTACGTCACTAGTAAAACAAATTTATTCCAGCCTATATTGGTATTTTTCACTTGGGTATTTTATGAGACACCTTGTAAGCCTTTAAGTATATGTGATAATCATTTAATTATTGATAAATATTAAATATTTTGTTAATGATTTACTATCAATTCAATTTAATACACGTAAGGTAAAGCCGGCTACACAAGCTACGTCAAACTGCAAATACACAAACAACTTAGTGGCAACCCAAGTTCTGCCAAGGTAATGCAAAGTGCATTGCAGTGGCCGATCTTCAGGGGTGCCCTACATTAGAAACATAAATCACCTGGGAATCACAAATGTCTACGTGGGGATCCTGGCCCTATCGTTCTGTCTGGGCTGGTGAATGGCTGGACTGGAATTATATGGCGGGCTGCACTGGACCAAGATGTGTCCCTAGAACTACAGAGTAGGACTACTATTTTGGTGGCTTCGTCTTATGTCATACTAATTTCTTTTGTCAGTTTATTAATTAAACCTTATGCTACGATCGCAAAGGAGTGGTCAAAACCTCAAATTTTATAGAAAGCTTTAAAATTACTTGAGAACCAAGTTTTACAATCAACTATTCCAGAGAGTACAGACGAGAATACTTTCTTTCCGCCTCCTATTAGACTAGCAGGAAGGATGTCATTAGAACTCTTGCCTGAATCCTACTCTTCTATTCCCCCACATCTACCCCCAGGGAGTTGCAAGTAGCACCAGCACCACTCCTCCGCAGCGAGCGTCGGCTGTTCTTGAGCGACCCACCATCCCGCAGAGCCATTCGGAGAAGAGGAGGTTGCAGCTTTTATGCGAACTTCGAGTTAAGAGGCGGAGAGTGAGTGTGCCGTTTCCATTGACTTTGTGCCCACACCCAAGCCAACATGGCCCACACTACATGTAGTCGTCCTGCCGATGCATGAGTAGACGTCCCTAGGGTATTGTGCAGAAGCACAAATTATTTTAACACAAGAATTCAGACCACAGTGGTATTTATTACACAAAGAACCATGTACAAAAGAGTCAATCCATTTAATCACTACTGCATGAGCAACAAATAAGGCAATGATAAATCTTCCAGCACAAAAAGCCCCTCTTGATAATCAAACTGAGAATTTTATTCAACAACAAATGATTGGGCTTAACTACCATTGCATGATCCTTAAATATTGGCTTCCATAGATCTTCGTAGAATCACATATCATAAAGTATACAAGTATCACAGAACATTCCATACAATCTCTCACTTCATCCAAGCAATGACACCAAATGCTCATCAGCAATTCGAATCAGTAAATCATTACATATCAGGACTCATCATTGATGACATTCAATTCTAGGAACATAAAGGCAATGACAATTTGCAAATTCCCTTTCAAGGAAATCCCTAAAATGTCTTAAATGGTTCAATACTGGTGCAAATATGACTAAAGATTAGTTTCCATCCATCTCCTCTATAATTAAAGCTCACTCTCGGTGAAGCATTTCCTATATTTCTAATCAGGGTTAAAATTAAAGAATTCTCATAGTCTCTAAGAACATACAGATCCTAACCTCAGCAGGGCAAAACACAGTTAAAACTCAATTAACCTAACTGTGTACATTATACAGTCCAAGTATGTACAATTCAATTGTGCAATTTAATCTATGCTGTGGAACTGCCTTGCTTTCACTACTGCTATTGCCTTCCCATGTACAAAGAACCAAAAAAAGAAACACTATACAGCACCACGCTTTCAATTGTATTAACAAGTACCTAATATTTCAAGAAATATTTACCACAAAATAAATTGAAATATATATACATGGACTAAAATACATCGGCTTCCAACTTCCTAGCAAAAACTCATTTGTACTAAATAAAATTGAGGCCACGGGCGACATTAAATGCCCCATTGAGGCCGAGACCCCAATAAAAATACATTTTAAAAGAAAGTAGCAAAGGATTCTATACTCGTAATTCTATGATCACAAACAATAATCAATTGACTAAAGCAGTTAACCTCAATCTTATAAGCTGCATACCAAATCATACAACACAATTAAAATCTACTAAAAATACTTTTCGTTGCTCTGCCCAGTTTGTCACTACAATTGTGATTAAACCAGACCTTCAAAGTATGGCTTACTGCACAAAAACCAAAAAACAGCAACATCAGCTAAATGCCACAACCTTAGCCGAATACGATTTTCCAACAGACTGGCCAAAAATGTAATTTTGAAAAGGTAGCATTGCTGTTCCAAAACAGCATCATCAGGTAAATGCCACAACCTTAACCGAATACGATTTTCCAACAGGCTGGCCAAAACCGTACCCTAAAATACATTTCTCACAACTATATCTCATTATTCAACTGTCCACGACTGCAATGACTCACCGCGTTTATCAATGTGTAACATCGCAATGCAAGCAACCAAAAGGCAAGAAGTTGATTGCTACAAAACCTTTCTTCCAGCTTGGCCATGCAAATATCGCCAACCAGAAATCTCAGACGAACGGCCATCAAAACACCCTGCAGCTAATTGGATGAGCAAAGCTAGCGACGAGTCGAGGGCGAAGGCAGGTCGAGAAGTGCATATAAAAGAGATACAAGTGACAAGCCAGCCAGACATAATACCTAAGCTCTGACTCAATGGGTGGAGGAGGGTGGAGTAAGATGATGAAAGTGATGGGAAGAAAGGGACAGGAAGGAGGGGCAACCGAGAAGGAGCGAGTGGCCACTGGTAGCTTGAACAGCCAACGAGACGATTCTGGGAAAAAATAATTGTGTCAGTATGTTCACTGTGATCCTGGCTTTGCACCATTTGAATGCCACCAATATTACAAAAGCATGTTCTACGTATCACAGAGCTTTAAATATCATATTTATTCTAGGGGTTAAAATCCCCAAGCTCGGTCCAGTCAGAACCCTCACAAGGATAATAACTCCAAAACCTCGTTCTTTCAACGTGGGAGCCCACCCCCTTACAAAAGCTAGCTAATGCAGGCCTGCCATTTTAACGGATTTTTAGCACACTAGAAAAATATCCCCCCCCTTTTTTTTCTCTTGCTCTGAGTGGCTGCTTGGTACATGCGACACTAGCGCCCACACAGCAATGTATATCAGTTTCACTGATGCTTTTGTTTTGAAAGATTCCACAATGGAGGTGAGAAATTAAGCGAAATATTTTGGACATACGCCATAGTTTCAATAGTGTATGTCCAAAATCTTTTGATATTTTGCTTTATTATTCACTGGTGTGAGTATACAGTTATCAATATTTCTGTTTCTGGCTGTATGATTACATGCAAAGGCCAAGGCCATTATTGAAAAGAACCTTTGCCGCAAATTGTTGTTTTTACGCAGGCAATCCGAATTTGGTGACTGTGTTTTGCGTTTGGCATTGATATCACAATGGCGAGGAAATGAGAATCATCGCAGATACAGTCATATAAACGAAAGTATAAGTGTCAGTGGAGAAAAGAATTACCATGGTATGTACATTCCAAACCAAAACAACTACATTAAACATGTAAACATCTTTCATATCCACTTTTTTTACTGGAATTTTTAATTTTTTGGATTCCAAGGATTTTACAGAATTTGACCCAATGAGTCCACGATTTTACAGGATTTTTGTATATAAGAACCAGGATTTCAGCTTCAGGGCTGGTGGCAGCCCTGAGCTAAGGACTTGTGAGTGTTCATTGATGCTGGAGCTGTTACTGTGACTCTTGATTTAAAGTTTTGTATTGCTCGTAGTATCTCGGGTATCGAGGTTTGAAACCTCTACGTCTGCCCATACTGGAGTTGACTTTATTCTTACTGAAAACATAGGGAACAAGTATCAGGGACGACATAACATCAACAACACAATAACAAATAGCCCCTTTAGTTTAGGTTACTTTATCTCGGTAGGCCTTTGGCCTCATGCAATCTTTCGTCCCTATCATTAATCTGTGATAGGGCAACACAATTTGAGGTGGCTTAAAATGCTTCACAGTTAAAGTAAAACAAATAAAATACTGCATTTGGTTTATACCACCAAATCACATACAATGTTGCTCACACTTGCATTTCATTAGTTATGCAAGTGTTACCATGACACTCATATAGTTCTTGATAAAAAAAACAGTGTGATGTATTTAAATCACACAGGATCAGAAAAGTTAAAAATGCTGTGCCTTAATTTATGTTTTTGGATACTTTGTGTACCATAAACTAAAATTGATATACATTTGCAGGGTTAACTTTGCACCACTTAACTTCAGTTATATTCAAAATATTTGTTTTGGTGTCATTTGGTAAAGGAATAACAACTTTTTAGTGTGTATTTAAAACTTAAAATTCAACCTACACATGTAAAGTATACTGTTCCTTCACAAGATAACATCAAAAGAAACATTTTTAGCTGCGCAGAGCTATTATTGCACGTGCAAAGTTACCGGAGCTGACAGTATGTTTTTGTGTGTCCGAATGCACTGCATTTATAAATTAATGCCATAGAATTGCAAAAATTTAGTTTCATAAAGTAATTATGTGTTACAGCTACCTAAGAACTTGGTGATTGGTATTGATGATGCACATTTCATGGATTTTGCATCATGGCAGTTGGTTCGCAACATCTTGCTGAAGGAAACATCCATAATGCTGGTTCTAAACATATGCAGCGGAAGTTCACGGATACAAGAAATCGAGCAGAATGACTTTGTGAAAATTATCAGCCTTAAATTTCTGGATGAGAATTGCTTCTTGCCCATAATTTGTGAACTACTGCAAGTTGATGCAGTAGATAAGAAATTATCATTGTGAGTACCTGTAATATATATATATATATATATATATATATATATATATATATATATATATATATATATATATATATATATATATATATATATATATATATATATATATATATACATACATACACACACACACACACACACACACACACACATACATACATACATATGCACGCGTGTGCCCGCATACACGTGCATGTGCAAACTTACAACTTACAGAGATATATACATACACAGTCGACTCTTAATGTATCAGGTATCGTTATTGCATGTATCGATAAACTGCATTCACCAACAATTTTTTGTGCTCCCGGTAAAATACCTACGTAAATAACGTTAACATAAAATTGCTTGTATCGTTTATCACATGATGCGTCAATCGATATATTGTGGGTCCCGTCATGTAATATTTCTCACAACTATAGTTTTTAAGCTGTTTGTTTATGCAAACATCTAGTAACCGGATGTGAAATATGTCACACACGCTACCGTTCTGCTCTGTGGCGCTTTGTATAGTGTGTCTTCCCAACACGTCTGTCGACACTATAGCTTCGTGTGACTGTGCGAGACTGGCTTGCTACTTCCCCTTGCACACCTCAGAGAGGGGAACCTATAGCAATGTGTGGCAACCTAGCAGCCTCTCTCTCACCCCTCTTTCTGTCTTTCTCAGCTGCGCACCTTACTTCCTCCTACTCGTCTCATGCCAACGAGAGGGGAAGTAGTCTAGCAAAAGATAAAGCACATGCTCTCTCTCTCTGCCACACCCGCTTGCCATTGCATGCGGGCAGCAGAGCAAATAAAGTGCACCTGGTGAACATAGAAATTTTTTCAAGTTTACGCGTCACTCAAAATACAAGGGATGATAGATTCTATCATCCCTTGTATTTGAAAGCAAATGGTTTTGCCTGATAATACTATGCGAAACATTCTTATGAGAAATTATTATTTGCAAAGATGTTTTCTTTTGTGATTAAAGGGTGTTTTTTTGCCATAAGGTTCATGTTTCATTGTATCTGGAGTAAAATTGACATGATTAAAACGTAATATTTAACTTAAGAGGCAGCATCTTCATGGGTAAAATTATATGCCCAGAACCATATACTTGACCTCCCCTTGTCACTAAAGATTGTTTGAACATAGAGCGACTTGTATTATAAAAGTAAAGTCCATTTTCAGTAACTTCTTGCGGGGAAATCAGAGGATTTATATTGATTTATTTCAATAGCCACGCGTCTTTTGAATAAACTAATAAAATGTAAAGGCCTATTCGACACCTTTTGCAGTTTAATAACTGTAAGCACTGAGCCAAATGCAGTGTAACTCACAACAGGGAAAATCTGAGGACATGGTTTTGAACGATTAATTATTTAAAACAGTGAAGAAATCAATTATAATCGCCTTATTTATTTTTTTCTGTCTCAAAATAACAAGATTTCTTTGCAGTAAATATAATTCATTACTTTAAAAGACATTTGCCAAGGGCGCAAGATGTTGGCACTAGGCAACAAGTAGGGGTGTGGAGGGGTAGTCATCCCACGACCACCCCTCCTCAACCCGCCACTGTGAGCACACTGTCCGATTGATAACTTCTCCATGTGCTCTTAGCTGATTGAGTGCGCATAGGACATTCAAAATTTGACTTGCATTCGGTTTCATATTGTTTTCTTTTTCTGAGGGTTTGAAAGTTTTAGGTCAGCTTGCATTTGATGTCAGATTACAATTAATTACATACAGTATTTTGAGATGTTATTTTCGTTATTTAAACAAGATGTAGTGGTTCTGCTGTACGAAAACTCATGGGAGTTTGCAGCAAACAATAGCTCGGAGCAGCTCAGTGAAAAGTTGTGAGAGACTGAATTAATGTAAACACTTGAAAGTTTGTTGATCCAGGAGTGCCAACAGAAAATAAATGAAAGATGATGACTGTTAACTGAAGTTTATTGCTGTCTCTTCACAACCATTTGACACTAGTAATAAATGAAAGAAAATGAAGCAAGAAAGAGAATGGCAGCGTGGTCACTCGCTGCCCTGCATGAACACTACATCGCTGAACTGACTGATAAACTGAGACGAACTGAAGTGACGACGAGAAAGTCGTGCTAACCCAATTTATGCTACCTGAAATATTGGATCAAGTAAACGTGGTCCAATCATGGCTTCACAAGTGCGCTAATGTCTAAAAATAGCCTGTGAACACTGACATGACTCTCTAAATCAAAGTATTACATTGTGCGCGCAGGCTGTCACGTTGGCCTACTGTGACATCAGTACACCGAGTTTCGTCAAATGGTGCAACACGCGGACGTGATACTCTAACTCCTTGAAAAAGTTGCACTGTCATCGTGTGATTTTGATATTACTGATGCAGTGACTAATAAAATAATAAATTTGAAAAAACAAACATGTACAAAATACAAACAAATTATTATTGCCACGATCTTCTAAATATTAAATGAACTATCCTTAACACAAAATATAAAAATAATTCCCAAAAATATTTATTATAATATATTGCAACGCTACAGAGTTTAGGGAAAATGTTTCTTAATGTATTATTTACAATAATACTTTTTCTAAAACCCCAATTTTATTGTGTTTATTAGCTAAACTTTATCCGCAGTAACACGCTGCTACTCGTGGTAGCCACCTTAGATGGTAGGGGAATGATGGTATGACATTGTAGGGTTGTAATCTGTATTGGGCAGTGTGTGGGTAGGCTTGTGTCGGACTTGAGGGAGTCAAACCCCAGAGTGAGGTGGATGGACGTGGCTGCCCATCTGGGGAGCTCTATACTCCACACTGTAAGTGTTGCTAATATGCGGGATGCCAGCGATCCCTGGTGGATGGAATGAGGTAATGATTAGTTGGTCGTAGAGAGGTGGGGGTGTATAATCGGGCAGAAGAAATCTTGATAGGGCATGTGAGTTGTCGTGTAGGAATGAAGTCGGGAGACATGGGTACTACTCAGGGTTTGACTTCTGGTTGGGCTGGGAGTCGAACCCGTACAAACTTCCCGTACGCTAGTTTGATGCTGCAGAACTTCGGGAGCTCGGTATCTTCCAGGTGTGAAACCCGGATTATTCTCCCTGATTGGAGTTTGACCGTACTAGTTGTCTTGGGTGTCTGCCTAGCTGGGGTGTCCCGGTGAGTAGTACTCATTCTGAGCGAACAGTTTAATCTGGTCTTCGTATTCCGCTCGTTGGATACCCTGGTCAGTAAGCACCAAGAAGGTGATCTAGTGGGGTAGTAATTTCTGGTGGGATTAACGGGGAGATAGGTCGCGGAACGTGATTGTGGCACATTGGTGAGGTTCGTTCGTGGACGTTGAGCTTACTTGAGGTTCAGTACGGTTGGCTAGAATTAATGCACGACGTTCCCTATGTCGTTGCCTGCTTTGGTTACCTCCCTTTCTATTCTGTTGTACATCTGATCACTGGGTTTGCCCACAACGCAACTTTACAGCGTACTCATTTACTTTAAAGTTACTCAGGAAGGTATTCTACAACGCGCCGACTCGTTACCACGGAGTCACAGGAAGTTGCCTGGGGTAAGAGGATATTGGGGTTAAGGTGAGGATTACCTGATGAAGGCGTAGCTGTCTCTCACTGTAGCGGACACCAAGGGGCCGCACATGGTTAGCCTAAGGTGCTACAGGGGCATAGCACCAAGAGCGAGGCAATAATTTATAAAACGCGATCCTCGTGACCCACTGCCAAAGGAGCATATAAGTTGCGCGCATCGCGCCTGCCCCCCCGCCTCTCCAGACCCACCAGAGTGATCAGAGTGTTACGACATATTGCTGTCGGAGCCGACAACGCTGAAGACGAGTGCAACATCGTCATCCAGGCCTAGAGGAGCTCTTGGCCAGTTTACAGTACTTCAATATATGGTGAGCATAATCCAGATAGGCACTAGGTGCAAGGCTATTTATCGGGACCCTGTTATCCAGAGAAACTTAAACCATTAATCACTGGCAAGGTTACTCGAGTGAATCTTAACTTGTGACATATTGGTAGTGAAAGCGAACTTAAGTCCATGTATCAGAAGAGTAACGTATCATCTTTAGCTGTTTTATATATTTGTGTAATTCACATGATTGTAATTAATGTTTTAATAAAGTGTATTGTGTTTAGTGAACTTCCTGTAATTAGTTTCTATTGTAGCAGGTTACTGTCCTGTTCCCTCGTCAAAGTAAACACCAATGGACTAGCTCAGCGTGAGTTGGAGACTTCGACTACGTAATAATGAAAGTTTGTTGATACCAGGATTGCCAATAAATAAAAGAAGTTAAATGTTTACTGGAGATTTATTGTAGTCTCAGCAAAACAATTGACACTCGCAGCTGAGAAACAAAAAAAAAAAAAAAAAAAAAAGACAGAATTGCAGCCTTTACAGAACAAAACTTCTCACTTTGAGAGTTACGAAGACGAGAGAGAAACGTTACTTTTCTCTCCCGGCACCCTATTGACTCGTACCGACGGAAAATAAATTTAATAGATATTGGAATTGAAATGTCCAAAATACAAAAGAAGGTTAAAGTCGCGGGCGCTGGTCGGTGCGAGTCACGTGATCACACGTTACAGGCTGTCCAACTGACAGCTGACAAACGATTGTGCTGCAACGAACTGTTGTGATACCCGAGAACGGTCGTGCTTCGTTATATATTGGTAGAAAGGTTCCTCATTGAAAACAAATTGTTTTTGAGCAGTCGGTCATGTCAGCCAAAGGTGACCTCTGTTATTTTCCTTGTTTCACCATATTGTGTCTTGTGGTGGCGGATGTTTTTAGTTAACTAACTCAGTGGAAAGGAAAAGATGCGCTATCGTCGACGGCTGTTTTTGACGTCTTTACTACTGATGAAATGAGGAAAGAAAAGTAACAAATTTGGAAACATGAAAAAATATGAAATACAAACAAGTTGTCATTGCCACGACCTTTCAAATATTACATGAATTACTATCCCAGACTGAAATATTGACAACGGGAATACTTCCCGAATATACCAATCATATATATATATCTAGCTGCAATGATACACTATCCAGTCAGTCTACGCCCCCATGAGCGTTGCCCCTTACAGTAATCACGTAACTTATATTGAACCTAATATTAGCAGTAAAGGTAGAAGTTGCAACCATCTGTGAGAGGTAGGTGAAGGGAGAACACTACATCACGCTGTTGAAGTAAGCTGATCTTCAGTGGAGGTTGCGGATAGGAGAGTCCTTTGCAGACTTGGTAGGAGCCTTTAGAGGACTTTGGACAGACTTGTGGTAGGATGGATCATGTAGGAGTAGAGAGTCTTTAGCAGACTGAGGTAGTGGAGAGTCTTAACCAGACTAAGGCATCGGTAAGAGTCTTTGGCAGACTAAGGTAGGTAGGAGTCTTTGACAGACTAAGGAGTCTTGAGCAGACTAGGGATGGCTTGCGTCCTTTTCTGCCGACGAGCCCAGCACATCTGCTGGTGCTGGCTGCGGGACATCAATTTATACTGATTTTTCTCATATCAGCAGTTCTTTGGGGTGTGGGGGTAGCGTAGCCTTCCAACACGGGGAAGGGTTATCGGGGGTGCAGGAGTGCTGCTCATTTCTTATCGCCCCACATGGAGGCGATGACAAATTAAAACCCCTGTTCCTGAGGTGGCCTGATCATGAAGTCACAAGGCCATGAGGGTGTTGCCATCTCTCGAAGTCGGAAGAACTTCCAGGACTAAGCGTCCAGTAGTAGAATCATAGAAATCTGTATTTATATAGCTTAAATCTGGACAGACACAGGGGATTGTAACTACGCACTTAATTTACGATGATTTAATTGGCTACCTAGGCTTGTGGGCTTTCTTAGCTCGATACATTTAAATTGATTTGCCGCTTATATATTTCACCCCTGAGCACATGTGGCTCGTAGAAGGGGCGAAGTCGTCCGTAGAGCGCACATCCTCACAGCGCAGCATGTTAGCATATGTCAACAGATAATGTACAGCTCTTACTATACTCATCATAAAGTTTTATAAGGTTAGACATTGTATTTTATTGATGTAGATGTCAGAAAGAACATCTACTGAAATCCCGCATGTATGGACTTTTTTGGCAGTCGCCTGAAACGATTGATCAAGAGTCGACTGTAAACAGATAACTGCGTTATTGTGAATGCTACAAAAAATTGCTATTCAGCTTTCTTTACACAATATTTCAAGTATGAGTAATTAAATTTAACACAATGTACTGAAAAGTGTGGCATGCACTTTTTGAAAGTAATATTATGGTACTTTAATTCTGTTATCGCATGTATTTCAACATACAGGTTGACGTAAATTGAATTGTGCTGTTGTATTCTTGCTTTAATATCTTAAAACATAACTTTTAGTTAAAAAACAGAAAAGTAGGCCATTTAACTTGGATGATGCAACACCCAAGTGACGTGAAATAGTTACAGTCATGCCAGTGTTTACTCTTATTTGTATATGACAAAAAGATACTGAAGAGTTTACATTAATTTTCAACTCTGTGACTAGCAAGGCATTAAAGACATGTAATGGAACTACTGTATAATTCATTGCAAGTTTAATGTCAGTGCTGCAGTTATTTCTCATGTTAAAATTAGAGTTGTTCCGATACCATGTTTTCCGATATCGATACCCCGACACCATTGTCGATACCCCGATACTAGTACCGATATCTATGCCCTTCACACTGAAAGTATTACTGTTAATAATACATTAAATTCATTTTTCCTACACTCGTTTAAACAAAGAAAACAATGTCTTACAATACGTGTGTAATTTATTGTAATCCGACACAAAATGCAAGCTGACCTAAAATGTTCAAACACTCTGAAAATGAAAATAACATGACACCAAATACAAGTCATGTTTTAAATTTTCCGCTCACAGTATCAGCTAAGAGTGCACTGAGAAGTTATTGATTGGGCAATATGATGGCTGTTGGTTTGGGGGGAGGGGTGTAGCAGCAGGAGGATTACCTCTCCTCTGCAAAGAAAACTTGTAATTTTGAGACAGAAATAAGGTGATTATAATTGATTTCTTCACTGTCTTTAATAATTAATGATTCAAAAACACACCCTCTGATTTTCCCTGTCATGAGTTACGCTCCACTCGGCTCGGTGCTTACCTACCCATTATTAGATGGCAAAAGGTGTCGAATAGGCACTTACATATTATCAGTTTATTCAAAGATGCATGTCTATTGAAATAAATTAATATAAATCCTCCGATTTCCCCGCAAGAAGGTACTGAAATTGAACCAGTGTCGACTCGACAGACATGTTGGGAAGACAAGACATCAGACAGCGTGCCGCAGAGCAGTTATAAACAGCGGCGTACGTGATGTATTTCACATCCAGGTACTAGCTGTTTGCATAAACAACAAGCTTAAAAACCATAGTTGCGGGAAATCTTAGGTGACGGGACCCAAAATATACTTTGATCGGCGCAAAATGCAATAAACTATAAAAGGTTATGTTACCATTATTTAAATAGGAATTTTGCCGGGACCACAAAATTTTTGGTGGATGCAGTTTTTTTTTTTTTTTGCGTGCAGTAAAATGTCGTTAATTCGAAGTGCTCGGGACCTAATTTTTCATCACTGAATTACATTTTGAATTATCAAATTAAAATAAAAGTTTATGGGTCTTAAAGAAATGCACATTTTCCCTTTTCGAAGTAAACACTTCTACTGTTCCAGAAATAGCTACCCAAATTAAGTTACAACCCTGATTTGGGGAACCATAATTTTTTTTTAAAAAAGGCAAAAATTTGCAGGAAATATCCCAAAAAATTAGTTTGTTGCATTTATTTTGGTCATTAAATATATGTTCACATGCAGTAAAATATAGGTATTGTAATTGTTGCCTTTAATTGCTATGCCAAAATATAAAAAACAAAAAAAGGGTAAAGTTTGGTTAAAAACTGCAGCCGTGGTAGCCAGAATCCTCTCGCTCCCTCCACACTATGAATGCATTTCCGGCGAATGTTGTCTCAATCCCATGCTGCCTGGCCGGCTAGCCAGGTGCTGGAGCCAAGTGTGGTGCGCTGTTTTTGTGTCGAGTAGCCCCTCGCTAAGCTGGGTCTGGCCTCTGAAAAGGTGTCCATCATCCCTCCCCTTAACCACGCCGCCCACACTGCTTTACTTCTTTCCTCCTTTCATCCACCAGCCACATCCCCCACACTGCTACTCTCCTTTTCTCTCCATCATCAAGCCACGCCCACACTGCACCAAGCTTCCTTCTCTCCTGCAACTGTCACAACAGGCAGCCTGGAATTTTCTTTGTCCTACTCTCCCTAACTTCACGCAGCAGTGCGTGGCACTGTCACATATTTTCACCTCTTCAGTGGGCGGAAGAGGCAACGAAAACCAGTCAACAGATCTCAAAACTCTGGCATGATCATATAAAATCCTATTCTTCCGTTTGGAGGCAAATACACACTTTGAATTGTATATGATTTCGAATTAATCGACTTTGAATTAACGAGGTTTTACTGTATACACACCCAAATGCAGTAATTTTTGTCTCTAAAGAATGTAATAACCTGACTTATCTACAACTGATACTAATGTATCGGCCCGATACCATACCCGATACAGATACATTGGGAAAATGCGAAGTATCTGCCAATACCGATACTTAGTATCGGTATCGGAACAACTCTAGTTAAAATGTATGCAGTTAAGGAATGTAATTTTTTTTCTTAGTCTACACTTAAATGTTTACTGGGTTTATTTTTGTATGTTACTTTTGATTCATAAAAACATAACAGTTTCCAGCTTATGTCATTCATAAAAGAAGTCTTGATAAAGATTAATTGTATAAATTTGAGATTGTACGTATGAAAATATGTACTTTAGAAAGTAGTGAGTCATTAAGTTCTAGTTTATTATCTCAGTTTTAGTAAGCTTTTATAATTGTTTCTGTGCTCCACGTATGTTGCAATAGAATGATGCGGAATTTTAAAGGAGAACCAGCGATGTGCAAAAGTGTTCTTGAGGAAATCCATTTGTGGCTTGACCATGGTTTTATGTCCAGGACCGTTGCGCTTCGTAATACTGATGTAAACCCTCGCACACGACGTAAGGTATTGCAAAATTGTTATTACAAAAAAATTTTCATATGTACTCTGCTATTATTTGGCTGCACAGTTGTCTTATTTTTACTTTTAAGAGTAATATTATGTGATGGGCTTAGCCCATAAAGACGTAAGTACGTAACATTTTTAAACTAAATATAAGATAACTTTGAAAATAAGATAATCACATTTTTGCTTTGGTGTATGTAAAACATTTATTTTGTCACAATTTATTTGGACATGTAATTTGTCAGAATTTTTCACTTGGTAACTTAAATAACTGTTTAAATGGCAAAATGTATCCACCCAATTTAACACTTTAAAAGTATTACTACCTAAGAACGTCACACTTCCTCAGTTGATACCCATACTTTTCTAATTATACTGCACAGTTGATAAATATTTTAAAGATATTGTTCAGTGGCTTGTACTGTGATGAAACACACATGTTTAGAAAATAACATTGACCATCACTTGCTACTATTCAATACTATTCAAGCAGAAACATTCACCTCGAATTTCTAGAAGCAAAAGCTGTAATTAAATGTCATCTTACATTATAGTAGATATGTTATGTTAATTTGAGTAACGTTGCAGAACCCATCTTCATGGAGCGCTTGCACCTTGCTAAGTGGTGGTTGCCCTTTTCGTTGTAACGTGTCACTACTGGTATAATATTACAACTACCTGAGCTGACAGGTGCATGCTGTGCTAGAGAGGGTAGAAGAGTGCACATTGCACCGATACTCGAGATTTGAACTGTCTTCAGAGCATTGTCCTGTCAGCATGTGTGTGCCATCACCACTCCATTGTATTGTTCCACCATGTTGCCTCAATAAATATGTAAGATGAAGCACCATACAACAGATCTTTTCACCAATATTGACATCATCTTGACTTCCAGCATGCACCATATTTACTCGTGTATCACCCGCACACACACACATACATATATATATATTTTTTTTTTCAGAAACAAATTTGGAAAATAGGGATGGTGGTCTTACATGGAGATAAATCTTTTAGAGAAAAATTTAGGACTCATAATACTGTAGTCGGGTTTCT
This sequence comes from Dryococelus australis, assembly GCA_029891345.1. Lineage (NCBI taxonomy): Eukaryota > Metazoa > Arthropoda > Insecta > Phasmatodea > Phasmatidae > Dryococelus > Dryococelus australis. Next base: position 62,816,886 of record CM057005.1, on the reverse strand, counting down.
TGTAACATAGACTGCTTTTCTCTTCTGCTGATGAGCAAGTGCATGGCTGTGGCTAGTTTGTTACCTGTCAGCCACCACATTTGTAGAAACAAAGTAGAACACAGTTAGCTGGTCTACACGCACGCTGCCAGCCCAGCAGACAATCAGTCCACATTTTAAGTTTCTGTTAAAATAGTTTTTACACTATATAATCATGGCATGTTTATTTATTTATGTGTATTTACATAGAAGGTGTCATGTACTATGAGATAAGTACTTTTTTATATTCAGATATCTTGTCTATTTGCATGGTACTTAGATTGCACCCAATGATGGACAACTTCTGCTCTCGTTATTGATTGCTCTCACCCAGCAGGCAGCAGTGCATGTTCTGGGTGACAAAACAGCCTAAAATAACAAATGTAATGCATACCCTATTTCTAGATACCAATATTTTAAAAACATTGCAGGCGTTTATTTTCAGTAAATAAGGTATAGCTTATGTCACATTTAGTTTTGTAACAAATGTATAGCTTCTGCAACGGAGCTGTTTACTGAAACATAAGATTTTAGAATTGAATATGTATAAATATTATTTTCTTTGGAATTATATTGAAAATGTAGGGAGTGGGTCTTAACATGGAGGTGGATGATACATGGATAAATACAGTACCTATTTAAATATGGTTTTGGTGTGTGTCACATCTTCTGAAACACTGTGCTTGTCATCGGAGTCCCTTGTCTGCCCTCTTTCCTTCCCACACACATTACAAGAGTTGTATTGCAATGTACCACATGCTTCCACTGCCCCTAAGTGAGCAGTAATGAAACATTTTGCTTCCAGATTTTTATTTCATCAGTTGGCACTCACCCCTGCCACCCCTAGCTGTGCACATCCTACGTGCACAGGAGGGTATGGCTGCATCCCAAATTACAGCCATGCCTTTCCCTGCTTCACTCATTCCAGGATGGGCATGAATACATAAACAGAAGGTGTCTTATATATCCTCATTCGAAAAGTAAGCAACCAGGCAACCTAAAAAATTTTTCTTTTGCCAGGCTTGCGAATAATTTCCATACTTGCCTATACTTCCTGGCTGTTAACCAAGATATTACTGTCTACTGTTGCCCCTAAGCCTCTTCAACATTTTGGTGTCCATAGCAAAACTACACATAGGCGTCCGTAATCCCGAAATGGAGCCATCTGCTTTGCTACCTAACTCGCATGTGTTGGATCACTAGAGCACCTTTATGGCACCTGCATGGGCAAGGCTTGATGTTCTGTTGATAGTTGATGAGCCACGAGGAACCTCATTCACTCTTCTAGCCTCGCCACAGCCACGGACCCCTACTAAGAAGAGCCATTACACCATACACACCACAGGACACCTTCCAAGCCACGGTGGCTTGCCTGGTCGTTGCCGCATCATGTGCTGCAACCTACTTCACATCACGTTGCCGCTCGCCCCTTCAGCGCCTGGTGCATGAGAGGAAGTCTACGCCTCTCTCAGTTATTCTCTTCTCTCCTTCGTGTCTCTCTCATCACACCCTGCAAACCCTGTGCTGGCTTTATGAGGCGAGTATAAATAATATCTGCAGTCCTCAGTTTGAGGCTGTCTCATGCCAGTCCATTTGTCCCGTGTTACTCTTCCCAAGAGCCACCATACATCACGTCTCACCTTCGCAGAACATGACGCTGGCAGAAGAACTACCAACTTTTTCAAGTCACAACAGTGTAACACTGTTCAGTTAAGAGCTCTGCTCTGCACAACATTGCCTTGCTGCCCCTCAGAATACTGAAGCCCCTGTGCTTCCATATATCTTTTAGCTTACGCTCAGCTATCACGAGTGCGAATACAGCAGTCTTGGGGTTGCCCCCCGTGCTGCCATGTCTTCCGATGAACTGGCAACTTAGTACCGGCACTTCAGGCCTTAGTCAGGGTACAGGCTGGTTTATGTGTGTTTTAATTGAGCACTCAATAAAACAGGCATAAATCAGACTTGGTCGAGTTGTCTCTCCAGCACTCTATTCCTACACCTTGTCCTTTCTCTTTCTAGTTTGTCACCTGTCCTAGTAAGACCCTGGTTAGTGCTGGTCCCTGCAAAGGTGGACACTGTCGCTCTGGAGACCACAGCAGTGTGGTAGGAGAGCAAGCTTGCTTGAGGGGTGCGGCAGGGCTTGCCAGTACCGTGAAGTCTGCAATGTGTATAGTGTCACGTCGGACGACGTGCTTGGCATATCTGTGATGTTTCGCTACTATCGCTCGTTGATTGTCACCTGTCTCCTGGCTTGGTTTCTCCCGCAGTAACTGCATGTATTCTGTGTTGACTCGAGGGTGTAGTCGGGGCTTAGCATATTGTTGACAGATTACGGGTCTTCTCTTGGTAGTGCCCAAATATAATCTACCTTGGTGGCAGTCAATGATTGCTCGTTGTTCTATCAGCCAGGGCACTGCTAGAATTAGTTCCTCCCCCAGGTATTTCACTATGTGGAAGTGTGTCATTATTTCTTCATCTGCGAAACACAGGGTTAATGTAAGTCTTCCCTCCATTGGTAGTCGAGCTCCTTTCAGAGCCATATATATTTGGGCATCGCTGGCAGGCTTAATTTGGTTTTGTAACTTCCGTGGAATAATATCTTGGCGGTTTACGTTGATGCTAGCAGCTATGTCAAGTGTAGCTAGTCTTTCTGTCTTTCCGATGAGTACTGCTATATGAAGATCTCTGAGGATTGGTTTTCCCTGCATGATGGTGACTTGTAGGGCCTCCTCCTTGGAGTTTCCCTACTTACTAGAGTTCTTTTCATCATTTGAAGGCCCTTCCTTCCTCTTGGCTTTGTGTGAGCGGGCCGGACCTACCTGTCTGCTTTGGAGTTTCTGCCAAGAACTGGGCAGCTTCTATGGAAGTGTGTGACGGGGCAATGCCAACACTTGGTGAGTTTAGTATGAGGTGCAGCAGTGGGTCACAATGTTCATTCACGTGGTTGTTTCGATAACCACAGTCTTTCTTACTGGAGCACGTGTGGCCTTGGCTTTGGCATGAGACTTGCAGATGTTCACCAAGTCTATTTCCCTAATACGTGTCTGTTTCACCAGCTCTTTCAGTGTTGCTGGTTCTGGATTGCAGAGATTGGAGCATATTTCTGGTAGTAAAAGTCTGGTGATAAGTTCGACTGCGCTGAGCTCATTGAGGCGTGTATGTACTCGCTGAAAATCTTTATACCTGATGAAGAGTTCTGCCTCCTTACTTTCTCTTTGGTTTAGAGCATAAAGCTCATTTGTCAGTTGTGCGACCATTCAGGGTCCTGAGAAGTGCATCATGATCCTTTCGGACAGTTCCTCCCAGGTGGTGTTGAACTCTCCGTGCTTTCCCCACCATTTTTCGGCTTCATCTTGAAGCTGGGCATTTGCCTTGACAACTCACAAGGCTTTCAGTGGGTGTGTCCTTTCAAACTCTGTTTCACAAGCTTGCAGAAACTTGTAGGGATCCTCTTGAATCTTCAAGTATTTGGTAACAGGAGGGGCTCCAGTACTGGACGGCATTCTTTTTGCAGTTTTGGTTCTAGGCACTAGTTCAGTAGTTATTCTTCTGGTTGGACAACAGAACTAGAGACCATCCAGGTCTCTGGCTTAGTCTTGCCATACAAGGCAAGAGTTGTGATATGTGCAAGGGCACTCGTGGCAGCTACCAGGCATATGCCACTTCTCTGGCAGTCTGTTTGGTCGCATCATCATTGCCTATCCCTGTTGTTTGGGTAACAGTACTCTAAACTTTGGGTGACCCTCTACTGGTCTTTGTAGTAAAATGCTGCATTGCAGTGCGAAAAAGATATAAAGTGGCGGCCTATGCCAAGATATTCTTCCATGGTGCATATCTGCCCTTCTGTCTCAGTCATTCTTTCAGATATAGCCATTGCAGTGCCAATGATGGGAAATGGGCACCACAGGGTGTTTTGAGTTGACTCCTCAAAGTCAAGTCAGTAGTCGTTCTGTGGGGGCCCGAAAGGGCTTTTCTCAGGTGCTTCCTAGTTTAGAAAAGGGTGGCAAACAGTCAGTATTCTTCCAATTGCCCCACGTTGGGTACCAAGAAAGAAGCTTGTCGCTTCGTCACTTACTCTTAGTGGGATTTGCTGTTGGAGAGTAAGGCAGAGGTACTTCCCTCCCTGGATGACAGTAAAGCCATGGCCGTTGCTTTAACGGGGTTTTTCCTGGTGCCTGAGTTGTTGGCTTTGGCCACATCCATAATAGTACATTGAGTTTTGGGTGGTGTTCAGGCGAACGATGGACGAGTGGGTGTCCTGGTTGGAATATAAGCTAGTGTGACATTAAGGACCCTGACTACCATGGAAATTTTAGCTAGCTGGATGAAGGTAGGTGTCTTCTTCAGCTTCAGAGGTGGCAGCAGAGATACTGTGTTTGTTATGTGCTAGAGGAGGATAGAAGTGGAGCTTGCTGAGCTGGTGGTTGATCCTCTTTGATGTGCAGCCTCCTCTTTCTTCCAGGAGTATGCCTGGTTGTCAGCTGGGCAGCTTTCCCTTCATAACCCAGCCTCAGCTAACCCTAGCTTGACAGCTTTGCCCCACCCAACCCTATAATGAGGCATAAGGTAGTGGTGGTAACCAATTTGATAGTGGGTGGCCAGTATGGGGAAGACACAGCCTGATGGAAAGAGACAACTGCTCTAATGAGTCCCAGGAAGGCAAGCTTTCTAAGCAGCTCTTCGAGACAACTATCTATAGGAGCACTTCAGATACCTTCAAATTAGCCTACCAGCATGAAAGCTGGGATGTTGATGTGTTGAATTAAATCCAAGATTTAAATATTGACCACAATTGACCTAAGGTGTAAATATTTAAGGGAATCATAACTTGAAATACAAGAGCTGTCATAGGGAAAACGAGTTGGGTTTGCAATTTCATGTTACATGGTAATGGCAAGAATAGCTAAAGAATATTAACTTCTTTGATTATAGAGGGCTCTGAATCATGGTGGGTATTGACAAGTAGCTTATAAAGTGAATAATGTTTGAGTTTGAGCATAAACCTTCACGGGTCTGGCCTCCTTGCCACATGAGCATGGTGACATGGTGTACAAAAAGTCATATTCACCAATAATTGTGTAACCTCTCTTCACCTGATACCATGTATCATATTTAAAGGCAGTATGCTGTAGTTGGTCTTTAATAGATAGCCACTAAAATTGACTTCCCTGTGTTTTACACAGTATAGGGAGTGGCATAATAATAACATTTCTAACAATTTTACAGCATCACTTAAAATGATGCATTGATATTGTCACAGAAGGATATACAGTTGACAGAAATAAGACATTAACCAGGACTTGTAGAAATCCTTGTTTAACCATCAAGAAATTATAGATGATAAGTTGATCTAATTTTGCAATTTTCTTGAATTCTTATTCTCTTTTCTCCCTGCACACAGCTTATGCAAAATAACATGATTGTTGTGTGCCTTCTAAATGAAGAGTTCCGAGATGATGTTGCCTTGCAGACATCTGAAGGTAAGAATATTTATTAATGTGTATATATTACTGTACATATAGGCATCCCCCACCTTTTGTGGTGGTGACAGCTCAGTGGCATCCTGGTGAAGCCGTTCCGACGTGTTTGCATGTGGGAAACATGGTGGATGTTGTCAGTAGGTTTTTTTTCAGGGTTGCAGTCCATTTTCTCTGCATCATCTCATCACATCCATTCTTCTGGGTTGCTGGAGCATCATATGTGTCCTGGCCAGTACTACCAACTGTAGCTGAATTTGTTTACATGTAGCTTAATTGTAGGTCATACAGCTTGTAGCAGAATGGTTGTGGACCAAATTGAGGTTCAGTATAGTGACCATTTTTTTCATAATTTATGTACTCGTGTCTTACATTTATATATTTTTTTTTACAAAAAATAATGCCACCAAAATTTTGGCCTTTCTCTATAAAATGTTATCATTGTATGTAATTCTCGGGAAGGAAGTTGTGACAGTAAGATGAAACAGTATGTTCACTATGTTTTCAACAATACGTAAATTTATTCTTTGAAGTGTCGAATTTACAATGCATTACTAGGTCACATATAAAATGTTTTAATTTTACGTGCGCTCCCTATCTCGGTGATAGGTGGTTAGGGTGCTGAATACCATCTCGAGTTCCTCGAGCAAACCTACAGCGGCGTATTAAGCTTCGTATTGGCCTGGTGGGTCATGGTAGATACAATAGGGGCCACTTAGTAGGAGGATGCCGTCGGGTGAAAGGGGAGTAAAACCCCGGAGTGAGGCACACCGAGATTGTTTCCCTTCTTGGGAGTTCGACCTTCCTCACTACGAGGGCTGCCAAGATGCGGCGGTGGTGGTAGAGGTGAGCGATCTGGCAAATGAGAATGGGGTTATCCACCTTGGTTTCGTGGGTTGGAGGACTGTCAGGTTCCTGTTCTGTGTCTGACCAGAAGTTTGATCCAGAGGGATAAATGGTGAGATAGGCCGGTGTATATACTTGGTTTGTGAAAGTTGGCTGGTTACCTCGCTCATGGCTTCTGTGTCCCTCTCTGAATCTATTTGCCTCTGTAAGGCACGCTGCTCTTGGCATCGGGCACACGTCTTAATACCCCCTTTCTTAGAGTGCATCTGGTACAGCCTTCTGACCTTTCTGCTGACGTGCAGTCCTAAGGGTGTCTCTTGTGCAGTCACACCTAAGGCCCTGACGTTTAGATTGGCAGTTCAGTATCGGGACGCCACCGAGGGTAGATGTGGAGGCACCAGAAACCCAGGAGCAGCGACGTGTCTTTCCAGACTTTAAGCATTATGCACGCTCTGTCTCCTGTGGAGTTCGGCACACCTCACGTCTAGTCCTCAGCTGGATCTTTCTATTGCACAGTCGGTATTCTCACTCTCAATGATTAGCAAAATAATTGCACTGGGAACTAAAGTTAAAATTACAGTAGACGACAAGTTCAAGTTTCATGTAATATTTATTACGTTAATGCAGGCCTTTCGTTTCAACAGATTTTATTAGTTTTTGCAGATATTTAACTCTCTTAACCATTTTGCTTAAAGTGGCTGCTGCATTCGTGCGACACTAGCGCCCACAGCGCTGTGTGTCATTAAGCAAAATATTTCGGACATACACCATTTCTTCACTAGTGTATGTCCAAAATATTTTCACTGGCGCGAGTATACAGTTATCTACATATTTCTGTTCCTGGCTGTATGATCACATGAAAAGGCCATGGTCATTATTAAAAAGAACCTTTGTCGTGAATTGCCGTTTTTATGCATGCAATCCAAATTTGGTGACTATACTTTGCATTTGGCATTGATATCACAATGGTGATGAAACAAAAATTATCACAGATATGGTCGTTGTATATACAAAAATATAAATGTGAGTGCAGAAAAGAATTATCATGGTTTGTACATTCCAAACCAAAACACGTACAGTAAATATGTAAACGTCCTTCATATCCACTTTTTTTTTTGCTGTAATTTGCAATTTTTTTAATTACAAGGATTTTACAGGATTTGACCCAATGATTCCAGAATTTTACAGGGTTTTTATTTACAGGAACCAGAATTTCAGCTTCAGGGCTGGTAGCAGCCCTTTGCTAATGGAAAGGGGAAAGTCCCGGCTGACTTACACCAATTAATTGACTAGCTACATTATTAATTAAAATATATTACGTACTGAAAACAGGTGAAGGTGAGCCTGGCAAATAATTAATAGAAAGAAATTTGCAAAATTACTCTCCGATTGATTCACGCAATTCACAGTGTATCCTCAGAAACGGGGTTGTCCAGAAGGGCATTAGTATCATGACAACCTGCTACGGCGGGAGTCAATGAAGTTGACTGGAGTAAAGGGTGGCTGGGTACAGTTAGTTGGATTACCTCTGGAGAGAAAGCAGCCCTTGCTGTCAGCTGGTGTGGACAAGCCTTCGCAAGCTGCAGGGGTTGCGCTGCCTTCACAAGCGGCTGGAACGCTGCCTTCTCAAGCTGCTGGGCAGGAGATCAAAGCCATTCGCTGGCTGAGGAGAGGAGAGAGTTCTTCGCAGACCAGAGAGTGCTCGCTGACCTATGTGGCGGGTGGGCCCGGCATCTCTATTGGAGCATGCTAGCGGACTTCCTTATATACTGAAAAATCCCTTGATCAGCGATCTTCCGGGAGTGCGAGGGTAGAGTAGTCTTCCAGCGCAAGGGTAGGTTTATCAGGGGTGCGGCGCTGCCGCTCATTTCTTATTTCCCTGCGTGGAGGCGACTACAAATTAAAACACCTCTTTTTGAGGCTGATGGGATTTGATGTCACAAGATCGCAGGGGTAATGCCATCTTGTGGGTTCGTTGAACTTTTTCCACAGCTAGCCAAATGTAGGGTAGTGGTTCGTCAAAAACATTTTATTTATTTATGGAGGGGGGTGGGGGGCTTGCATGTGGGATTTCGGGCGGGCCGTACATTCCATAATTAAACACGTTAATCATTTTTACATATGCGGCTGTCCAACCCGTGAAGTCTCCTTGCTCGATACGTGAAATTACTTTGCCACTGTTACTGACTTGCCCTGAGCTCTCCTTGGCTCGAGATGGGGCAAAGTCTCCCATAGAGAGCACATGTGCGCTGCGCAGCATGTTGGAATCCATCAAATTATTGATAATAATAGGAATTAATATTATAGTACTCTGAATAGCAGTATCCAAAATCTTCAGGTTTGGAGTGTAGCTTAATTTTATTTGTAGCCAAATTTTCAAATGTATGTAGTGGATAGATAGTGTTAATTTAGGTTGGAAAAATTGGTCTTGCCAGGAGGAGGAGCCATCTCCCTTGCATCATCCTGCCTTTGGGTGAAATCAGTGTGTTGTTGTTAGTAATGATATGCCCTGCTTGATAATCTTTCAAGATAGTTGTCTCTCTACAGACAAGGGAAGAATGGTATAGCTGGTTTGTTGTTAATACATAGAATATTTTTGGAAGCTCTGGTTGGTTTCTTCTTCATACCCACTGTGTAATCTTCCACTGCCACTTCATGGCTTGTACTCACGTTTCAATCTGTTGAAGTTGTGAAATTGTTAAAGGCTTTTACTGCAGTGGGTATAAAACAAAAGGAAGTGAAATATTGTTGTTACAAATTTGAGCACTTCACTTCTTGAAAGAGGTTGTTAAAGACATGGAAATACTTATCACAAATTCACTGCGAGCATTATTGTTAAGTTATCCAGTTATTTTTTACTTTTAGCCCACCATTCCGTATGGATAGGGGTGCCACTAATGGTAATGTTGATAATGTTTATCATATAATTATGTATTCGTTTAGTTGGTTTTAGAAGTAAATAGAATGTTCATTATTGCAGACTGTGGTGGTAAATCTTTTATGATAAACAAGTTGTTTTTTATGACTCAAATGTGATAGTGGTTTTATGCACACTCATAAAAAATTAGATAGTTCCAAAAATACTTAAAATATATTTAAAACAAAAATGCAAATGATTTTCTGTTGCACAAGAGGGGGGGGGGGGAAGGCACAGTACTTACGCTACTCTCCTCCTGTGAACGCAAACTGGGTTCAGTCCCATGCCAGGTCATCTGGATTTTCGCATGTCGGAAACATTGTAGTTCACCACTACTCCTCTTCACCTCACTTCATCTTGATCGGTGCTCAAGAAAGCTGTTCAATGCTGACCAAAAACATCTCGACTGAACTGACACATGACATATATCTGCATCTATGATGCACACTCTAAAATCATATTCGCCCCATCTTGGACACAGTGTTCAACCCTTTGTTCAGGTCTTACTCCCTAACAATACTGAAGAGGCTGGGTACGTGCCTGCAGGAAACACAGGCACAATGTTGGGTGTGATTACAGATACGCGAGTGCCAGCTTGTTCTGTTCACCAAGATTCTCAAAAAAATATCTTGTCAACACTCCCTTCACAAAGGTTGTACTGCCTGACTGAGCCACCGCTCCCTTAAACTAAGGCCACGTAGTTCCATGGTGAGCCGAAAGAGGGTAGCACCCATTCTACTGGCACCCTGTAGCTGAGATAAGGGATAATAGTGCCGCATCAGCACTTTTGAATTTTGGACTCCTGAAACTAAGGCTATCACCTCCCACACCTCTGGCCTCCAAAAACCCTGTACGAGATTAGTAAAAAGGGCTGGCGCAACCAGCAGAAAACAGTCTCTGCTCCTCAACCTCTCTCGTACAGGGCCGGTAATTTAGTCTCCTTTGAGTAGGTTTCATAGTACCAGCAGTGCACAGAGAAGCGGTGCTATCACTGGTAACCAGATGCTCAGACTGAGGTAGAGAGTGGTTTCCAATGTTCCCTGAAGGGCTGTGGGTGTCGTACTGTGCACGAACCTGAGAGGGCAGTAGATTGTCTCGTAGGAGAAAAGGTGAACAAAGCAGTAAAAGACTGAAGAACAGTTTATATGGGTGTATTTCAATAAACCACATATGTATAACCCAGCCTGTGTCCAGGATGCCTGAAGGGCAAGATAACCTAACTGCCAAGAGAGTAGACTACTCTCGCGGAGATGGTGGAATGAAGGCTACCCCTGTTAAGCAAATGGCTAAGCATCCTGCGAGGATGTTCCAACATGGCGGTACAGACTCCCTATTCATAAACTGGGATTACTGCGTGAGAGAGATGGGCTAGTATGTGGAGCTTGCAGGCTGACATGCTTACGAGCTGGACAGCACAGGGATTAAGCAGGAGTGAACTGCAACAGAAAACAAATTGCTGCAAGGGGCCTGTGCAAGCCCTGTTCATACCTGTCTGACCAGGGGTGAGTGAGGGGGAGGGAGAGTAATGGAGGAGAGAGAGCTTGCTTCCCTGGAATCACAGTGAGGATGCTTGTTCAGCACCCTTGTCTGGAGAGCCAGTCTAAGGGGCAGGATGCAACCAAATCTCAATGGACAATGCCCATGCAGTGTGTGTTGCCTGTGTCCAAGCGGCAGCTGACCACTCGGGCGTGTTTGAAGGTGATGGTGCTGACATTGCTGGATGTGGTGTCAGTGTGTCCTAGTGTGAGTGGTTGAGGGGGGGGGGGGGGCGCTGAGGTGGAGGCTCAAAAGGGTCAATGAATGTCGCTTGGGATGCGTCAAGTAATACAACAAATAGTTAGAAGTATTATTTATTGGTGTAGTGCCAGAAGAAATGCTTCATCTCTATATTAAATTTCAGTTGTTTTTTTAGTGTAGTGACACCAACAGTTACTACATAATGTTATAATGTGAATAATGCTGACATGATTACAGTATTTTACAAAAAGAACTTTTGACTTTAAATTATTTGTGAAGAACTGGGACCCCTTATTCCTTTCACCTTTGCATGTAACAGTAAATTTCAGGAAAAGACAGTTGGCTCATAGCATCCACCCAGTTAGTGATGAGGGTTTGTTTGGTGTCTGGTAAAGCTCAAGTTTTCAAAGCTTTTTTATGGCTGTATTTGAAAAATTTAAATTGTGCGCAAGGGTGACCCAGTGCCGTTCACACATTAACTGGTGGATGTTTAAGATCTTATTTCAACCATGGTAAGTCCGCTTAAAAAATAAATTAAGGTTAAAATATGTCTATAATTTACCGTTTATATCTTGGATTAAACTTGAAAATTTACATTTAAACATGAATACTTAGCCAGAGCAGCACTAGTAATGTGTACTGGAATGTTTAATAGTCTTAACAGTTTTTCTCTGTGTTGTTTATTTGTAAACAGCTGCTTTTTAAATTAAATTGTATTTAATGCCAAATTTTTTTCAGGATAAACTTTCCACTGTTTATATTGACTAATCTCTTTCATACATTCCATGATTGTTAATAAAGGCTAAAAAATAAGTGCTGCTGAATTACACATTGTTTGTGACTTTCTCCAACCAAAGCTACAAAAACTTTGTTTTTTTTTCCAGCTGTAATGGTAATGGTGAATGACTTGCAGTTGTATGGAAGGATACTGGTTAAAGTTGCAGCAGTGCTTGGTGAGGCATTCAGGAGAGAGACACTGGTTGCTGTTATGCCAAACCAAGACATCAGGCAGACTCATGAAGGTGACTATAGAGCTAATTGAAAATACATGCAAATGTTGATGGATGCTCATGCTTCCTCAAAATTTGCCTCTGTGAACAAATATTACCAGATTTTTTTTTTTTGCATTTGGACTCTATGAATGGTGAAATTGTCAGAACCCATTATTTCGCAACTTGGGTTAAAACTCACATTTACATTATCGGAAGAAAAGTTAGATATTCTATTAATAAAATGTAAATTTATTTAATAGGTTGACGTGGTCTGAGTAAAATGATACCCAACTCTGTAGCTAAAACCAGTAAGAAAAAATTAAAATTGTTGATAAACTGGACCACAACACTGTACATGGGTGTAACATACAATACACTATAAGTTCTAAGTTAACATTTCCCTCATAGAAATGAAACTTTCTCTATTAATGAAATTAGTATAACATTTTAGAAAGGAAATACAGTAACTTAAATTTCTTACCTAATAAGTGGAAATTCATCTTAAAAGATGCAAAAAACTTAGATAATTCACAGTACTGTATTATTGTAAATAAAATGCTAAGAGCAAAGGTAATTTTGAAACATTTGTCATTGCAAAGGAAGATAGTGTATTAATGAAACTCAAATAATATGGTAAACATGTGGTAATTAACATTTGGTAAACCTTGAGTCATAAAACCATCTCCACAGGCACTGTAAAAGGTGGAGATTTTTCCTTCATGTCAATTACTGTGCATATCAGTGTCTGTGTTGGTGGGTTTAGTTGTGCTGGGTGAAGCAAGAAGTGACATAGAATGTGATATACTGCTCTTGCCCATCTCATCAGACATAGGATAGGTACAAAACAGCGCAGGAAGCTGTATCAATAAGGGTAAACAGTTTTCAGGTTTGGCGATCTGATCTGGCCTGCTAGCAACTGTAAATTTCAATAGACTTTTACTTCTTTTAACTTTTTCCAAAATGGTGCAATGATTAATTGGACCTACCCTAAAATCCTTATTTATATTTAGTTAAGTTACTGCAGGCTCATGACAGTTTTTAATCAATTTTTGTCCACAATTTAGTATTATATTTTGGTATAATTTTTCCATTTATTTAACTTTTTTTACTACAATTTTTAGAATTTTTCAAGATTCCTCAAAATTTGTTTGTATGTATGAATAAAATGTATAACTTCCTTAGGTTGATGCGTACTCGGTTAAACTGAATGGCACGTTGTTAGAGGATCTTGTTGCTAGACCAATAGTGGGGTTTTTAAGTTAGGCTCGATGGGACGTGGCAAGAGGTGTTGGCTATTAACTTACACCGTCATCCTGGTTGATGCTGGTGATGCTGTCCAGGTCCCACTCAGTGGCTGCTGACTCGCCCCACTCTGAAGCGGCGATTCCAGATGGACGACTCTGCTCCAGAAGTGTCGAATGGACCAGCTGTGCCTAATCTTGGTCTGATATACCAACCATCTCAGCACTGGGTGGTACTACTGGCTGGTTTGGAAAGATGGGGAAAAGTATACAATTATGACCAGAGCAGCCGTGACTGCTTGGCGCCTGAGCATGGCAACACGGTCCGGTTCCACCTGCCTTTCCTGCGTATAGAGGTGGTAGTGCAGACCGCTGTCTGGCATCAAGGAAAGCCCTATTTTTCCGTATGCTTGAGACCATGCCTCACTTTGTAAGGCATAGAGTAATGTGGCTTAACAATTTACGTAGTGCGCCTTGACAAGAACAGTACCTATAGTGTTACTCAATAGTTGCTTACTGGCACGAGCTCGGTAATAGTCTCCACTGATCCCCCACGCTTTGCAGGCTGATCAGAGATGGATAGCTGTGTGGACCACCAAGCCTCTATTGGTTGTGCATTCAGGCAAGGTTGAGCGGCAAGTCTCAGGCTATGGTCACTCTAGCACTAACTTAGTGCTCAAATTGAGAAAATAACCCAGGCTTGTAGTCTCTCCTTGGATGAAGGTGTTACTAGTGATAGGAGCTCCGCTGTTCCTCCCCTCCAGCACTGAATTAGTGCTTGGGTTGGCGGAAAGAAACAGGTGGCTGTCTAATGTGTGTGTTGCTAGACTCCTGTAGGGGTTCCGTAGTCAGACTAATTCGGTTAAATAACAATCTCCTGGTTCCTGTCGGCAGTGCACGTCGTATCTTTTATCGTGCTGGTTAACAGAAAGTTCTCTAAAGAAGAAAAGCTTAAGGATAGAGAAAAATAGATGTTTATTGAGACCACAATAAATATGCGACCCATGCTACCTCCTACTGAAGAGTGGAGTGCTGAAGGTAACTGCGTTATTCAGGTGTAGGCGACCTGGTTCTGAGTAACAAGGGAAAGGAAATAGTCGTAGATGAAATTAAAGTATATTACTGTTAAATTGTACTAAGTAAACTAGTATCTAGAAGAGACAAAGAGAATTTAATGAGTATAAGTGTGTTTGCTGGATGACTGGTCGTCGTTGATGGAAGTTGCCTCAGGAGGCGTTCACAAGACTTCGTAGATCTCTGGAGGTCCCAGCACTAGGTAGTGCTCAGGATGTCGCGAGAGAAGAAACAAGAATGACTGCTGGAGCCCCGCTGCGCACGGACTTATATAGTGGTCAAGTCTAGGTTGCCGCAGCGGGATGCGGGGAAGCCGTGACGTCCTTTTGCCCTGGCATAGGAGTTGAAAATCTCTGGTCAGCAGTAGTCAGCAATACTGCTTCATTCATTTTCGGTAGCGCTCAGCCTTGCCCAGTGGCAGGTGGCTTGTTGGCTCTCAGTGCGAGGGAAAAAAGAAGGGGGGATGGCATGCTTACCGGGTTGCATAACCTTCAGGTGACGAGAATGCGCTTAAGTTGGTAGAGTAGGCAGCCGAGAATGCATCTAGCGAATTCTCTCTACGTGTTTCTCACATCTGTAGTAGTGGAAGTAGGAACACTTAGTGATGAGTCGTAATCATAGTTGATTAGTAGTAGGAGCAACACGCATCAAGGTGTTCCCAAAATACATAAGCTGGATATTCCTCTTCTTCCTATACAAAATGCCATCGGCTCACCAAATCATGTTCTGGAAAGATACCTTAACAAGCTTTTGCTACCAGCGTTACACACTCTGGCCTCTCATATTTATAAATATGCTCAGTGCGTGGAAATATTGAAGTGCATCCAGTTACAGAAGTTCTCCAGATTACTTAAGCAGCTTGGCGAAGACAGCCTGAACGAAGAACTTGTGAAGTCACACAACACTGTCTCACCTCAACTTTTTTCTTGTACCAATATCTTCATGGTCAAATTTATTCCTACCAACCAAAACACTGGCAAAGGTATGTGGATGACACATTCATAATATGGAGTCCTGGAGAAGAGAGACTACGAGAATTCCGAGAACATCTAAATCGCATCCATACTAAGATAAAGTTACCATGGAAATGGGAAAAGATTGCAAACTCCCTCTCCTGGACATCTTGGTATATGAAAAACAGGACAGCACCTTGGAGCTCACAGTTTACAGGAAGTCTACTCATATGGACAGGTACTTACAAACAGAATCTCTCCATCCCTTATCACAGAATAAGGCAGTCATCTCCATGCTGGTTAAAAAGACAGAAGTCATCTATGAAGACTAGCATCTTGAAATGGAAATAAAACTACTCACTGTTGCTCTGGAAGTCAGTGGTTATTCCAGATATGAGATAGAGAGGGCCATCAAGAACCTTCCCAGAAAAACAGAAAAAAAACATCTTCAGAAGCACAGGCAGGAGTTTTATAAGGCACCTTGTTCTCGTGGTAAGGTGTACATACTTGCAGGAGGAAAAAACCATGATAAAAGAACACATCAGAGCCTGTAAGTATGAAAACCAGCAATCAGCCATAGCAAAACACTCCATGGAAACCAGACACTGCTATTGCAAACTCATTAAACATCTGGCAGAACCATTTTACATATATGCTGTCACAAACACCTGGGGGAACACTTGTCAGCAGTTTTCAGCAGGAATAATGGCATCTGCTATACGTGATGAAGCAATAATAGTCTTAAACGTGTTATAAACAGGGATGGATATTATTTCTTTTCATTATCATCTGATTCAGACTCATCATTTGATGATGAGGTCGAAGAATGAGAAAATATACTTTCCATCTTTATCTTCTGCATATAACCACAATGTATCTTCCTTATTATCCATTGCCGCCATGTTGCATCGTCTGCTTTTACTAAGACTGCCTGACCTTCTGCATGTCAGTAGTTTCAGCTAGAAGTATGGTGTCCAGCCCAGACACCACTACATTATTCCTCTGTTACTAATCAGCAGAATCAGTTTCAGTACGTAAAGGAATGCTCGTCATTATAGGGCCCTATTTCATAAAATGTGACAGGTGTGAGGTATGCTACAATTATGTCAAATCCGACAAATTTGTCATAATGTCATGACAATGTTATGTTACATAAATAATACAAGTACCCCTTATTTGACAAGCAAAAAAGTATAAATTGTCAGCCTTAAAATAACAGTTTCATTAACGCAACAATTATATGTCAAATCGCAAGTTTCATTTATTACACACTAGATAGCTCTCAAATGCACTTACGATAATTGATTGCAGCCTTATATTCAATTCATAAACAGTTGATTCCTACCACAAATTATTAAGCGGTAAATAATAATTCTACCCACATAACTTTCTTCATTCTAGCAACAGAATGAGTAATGTGGATAAGATTACTATATTAAACCTGATCTGAGAGGAAAAGGATGTACTATTTGGCAAGCAATGTTAATTCACACAATATTGAAACACAATTGCACTGCCATATTATTTAAACAATACAAATTACTGGTTACATAGGGAAGTTTGCCTGTCACTTCTGCAGTGACAATTCTACAAGTTTGTAGATGTGTCACAGAGTGATTATACATACATGTTTCATAAAACAGTCTGTAATGTAAGATTTGACACATTTGTCAGATTTTTACGTGTCATCTGAAAACATTTGTGAAACAACTATTTATCAAATTGTCATACAATTTTTTCATGGAAAATTTGTAAACTTGTCAGCGTTTATGAAACGTACATTTGTCGGATTGTAAACCTGTCTGACAATTTCCTGTCACCTGTAAAATTGTAACTTTTATGAAATAGGGCCCTGGTTCCAGTACTGAGCGCTACTGGAGTGTGAATTTTTACTGATGGCGTTCCTCGTGGCATGCTACTGGTCAGCGCTGTCAGCACCAAGTGGAATGTAGCCATTGTCTCTTCAAAAACAGTTGACACTCGTAGCAAAATAAAAAAAAACAAGAGATAGAATGACAGATTGGTGGTCACTAGCTGCCTTTACATAGCACTACATCGCTGAACTGTTTTGAAGAATAAATTTTGACTGACTGTAAAACTGTGACAAATTTAGAAACTGCTCTTACCTACACACACACACACACACACACACACACACGCTCGCACACACACACATATATATAGACACACACACACACATATATATATATACACACACACACACACATATATATATATATATATATATAGACACACACACATGTTTTGTCAGGTAAATGTGGTCCAATTGTGGCCTCATGAGGGGTGCTAATGGATAAAAATAGTCTGCAAATTCTGACGTGGCTCTAAAAAAAAATAGGATTACATGCGCACGGGCGGTCAAGTCTGCTAACTGTAACCTCAGTACTCTCATTGCATCAGGTCACGCAATATGGCAGCTACGTGTCTAGCTTGCTAACCTAGTGAAAAAAATGTGATGTCATCCTGTGACGATTATTACTGCTGATGCAATGGCTCAAATAAAATAGTAAATTTGGAAAAACGAACATTTACAAAATACAAACAAATTATTATTGCCATGATCTTCCAAAAAATTAAATGAATTACTATTATTGATTGAAATATAGAGAACAATTAAGTAATTCCTGAAGAAATATAAATTATAACATATTGCAATGCTACATACTTCACTAGTTCACTGGTAGAATAAGCTTCATTCTATTTTCAGCTACAATTTCTATGCATGTGAGTCAATTTGAAAGGATACACTTAAATGTTTTTCTTTCATTTCATCCATAAGTACGGTTGCTTTGAACACAGCTAGTTTGTGGTACTGATGGGATGAATGATTACTGAATTCAGAAATTTAATTTTTATACTGAATAAATGGTTTGGTGATTAATATCCCAAGAGCTTGGGTCACCCCTTCCAGCTTCTTTTCTGCCAAAGAGTACACAAAAATAGTAGTAGGCACCATCATCATTAGCACTAACCATTTTCTTTGGATGAATGATTATGACCATTCTGTAAATGTACAGGAAACTTAAAGCCACTCTCATCAGGTAGCCACGGATTGCATAATAAACTGTATTTTTGTTCGTCTGTGATGGATGCACTTGCATATTTAAGATTCACATAAAAGCTTATATCCCTGTTCTGCCTGACTTCATTATTGGTAGTATTATTTGTATTTAATGTTGTTACATCTTCACGAAGATAATTTTTATCACTAGGTCTGCATTCCTCATCTTTGGCATTATTAGTTGTTCCTACCTAAACGAGATCATCACAGCAACTTTTCTGTTTATCCTTGCACATACATGGAGCTGGAAACAATGGAGATGTAGTATTCTCTTCTACTTTTTGCGAAGTTTTATTTTCTAGTGTATCTGTTTTGCCGGAATTGAAAAATGAATGTGATGTAGCTTACCTGTGCCTGTGGTCCTGAATCCTGTTTCTTTTTTTTTTTTTTTTTTTATATATATATAACTGGCAGTATTACTATTAAAATTGCCATACCACAATGTAAAGAGAACTGGGAAACGCCAGGCAAAGCAAAAAAATTACTTGCTAATGGCATTTACGTATCATGATGCCATCTATTCCTTTAACAACGAACTACATGAGTAGCACTGTCCTGTTTGTAACCGATTTCCTGCTGACATCTTTTGTGTGAATTACGAACTACATTCAGCCAAGGGAGCCACTATAGGGCGTCTGCCTGTGGTTGATTGGGGGATGCAAATATTAATTACCTTACCCGCTGCCCTGCATACCTGGCATGTAGGAGTCACGGGTCCTGGGTTTGGTGTTGGTGGAAGGGGTTGTAACAATTTGGCAATAGGTGGGTCTGGTTTGTAATACTCCAAATATTCTACTAAGTGACTGGGCCACACCAGTCCTAAAATATTATCTCCACACTGCCTTATTGCCTCTCTTCCGAAAGGTGCGAGGTTGCCTACACAGGTTCCTACTTCAAATGAGGGTATGGGAGCAACATCAGGATTGTTTTTATTAAGTGGGTCTTCCCTGGTCAAAGTAGAGTTTTCTCTCTGTGCTTCTAATTCTCTCTGCCCTGCTTGGCGAGCTTCTTTTGAATGTGCTTATAAGTCCTTTGGTCAGGTAAATCAAATAATCCCAGGATCCCTTGACGTTATGCAGGCTGAAGAAAATCCAAGGAAATTAGATTCACCTATGTCTACTCAGTGAGTGAAACCATTATTGCCCTAGGACCATTGGAATTAATGATATTAAAAAAAAATTAATTTTGACCAGTAATGGCACTGGGAAATAATTCAATGCAAGACACACATAATTCAGAATAATACACATATTTATTTAATATGTTTGAAAGGACATTGAGATGCATAGCTCTGCACAATTATAAAAAATATTTAATTTAAAAACTACGCAAATGGCAGGCAAAGGCTGCCTGCATAAATATGAATATCAGGGTGAGCTAAATGTGCTAGGTAGAGAGATCAGTCCTAACCACCCAGGAAGAGCATCGTCACGACCTACTACCTCAAATATTAGAGGGAATGCTTTCCAGGTAGGGATTCAGGGGAGGACTTAGAGACACCTCTGGCTGGTGGTGTGGAGACGTCTACTTGCAACGACTGACTTGTGATTCTTCGAAGGCGTAGGAGACAGTTTCTTCGACACATGAGCTTAGTAGCGTCTACTCTCTTAGACGGCTTGGTCCCTGTGGACTTGAGTGTCCGAGCAGTTCACTTACTCCCAGAGACTTACTTGGGTAATGCAGGCGCAAGTGGTCTAGTGGTCAGAGTCTTGAGGTACTGGCTTTGAGTCTTATGCAGACTGAAGGTGCAGGACCTGTACTACTTACCTCTGCCTTTCTATGAAGCCTTGCTCAGGCATGCTGGTCTCCTCAGCCTTACACAGGCTGGAGGACTGACGAATACTCTCGTGTGTGATCTCGCACCTCCTTATGTACCCGGAATCTCAGCTTGTGGGCTGTCCGAAGGGTGCAGGGGTTGCTAGCCTCTCTCTACAAGGGTTGATTTATTCAGAGTTCAGTGCTGTAGCACCCTTATCTTATCTCCCCTGTTGGAGGCATTTTTATCATCTCTGCTCAAGGCTCTGGCGGCTGCGATGTCCTTGTAGAGGGGTACTGTGATCTTGCATCATCCCTTGGAATTTTCCGTCGAAAAATAAAATCTTGAGAGGGAAATATAGGCGACCACATGACGGCTTCGGTGGACAATACAACTTCTTAATTTATTTCCAGTGTCTGTAATCACCCACTAGGCTGGGAGTGATTCTCTAGGCATGAAAGTTATTGTTCTGCTGCTGTATGACTTCGTCATGAGCGTTCCAACCCTTGAGATGGGGTCAAGCTGAAAAGTAGAGTGCGCATCCTAGATACGCAGTGACATGCCATGTGTCAGTACAAAAAATAGGTAAATTAATTTCACATAAATTCATCAAAATTGAAGAATAAAATCAGCACACGAAAAATATTTTTGCAATATATTTTTAATCTTAGGTCAGCCCTACTTAAACAATTTATGTTTTAATTTTATCAAATAAAAAGTATTGAATCTACAAGGTAGTGTACCACATTTCTCAGCATAATTCAACTTTGTTAATGTTTATAAAACTAAAAGTTATCAATGTGTATAGTTTTTGAATTCAGCCACACCCTTGTGAGAGTAAAATTGAAGCACTGCGAGTTGCCAGGTAATGAATGTCAGATTTAATATTCCTTTTAAAAAAGTTTAAATACTGAAATGACGAGATGGAGCTGCAGTGTAATGCCTGCAAAGCTGGTAATTCGGCGACCCGCAATTCAGGCTGTAGATGATTATCTCTTATAGAGTCTGTCATAGCAGGCCACAGTGGGTGGGAGCGGCATCTTGCTCTCCCTCTCACACTTTCCGTAGATGATTATCTCACAGCAGGGTACCTTCTCCGGCCTGCCCTTCCACATTGTTGAATGACAGTCTGCCAGTTAAGTTATTAGACGTAGAACATCAACTGCTGCCTCAAAACAACAGTAGTTGAGCTTGTCTTACTCCAAAGTCGCCACCCTGTTATCCTCTGGTGTTAAGGCCAAGCATAAATGAAAAAAATCGGTCTGAATATCGGCTAAAAAGAAAATTGGTTCGTATGGACTTTGATACAGACTGTATTGTCGGCCAATATTTAATATTAGGTATCAATATCGGCACAGCTGTATTAAATACTGCATGAATTCCATCTTTTCCTTCCTTGCGTGGAGAACCCACCCAGCATGTCTATTGTCATGGGTTTCCTCTGGTAGTCTCTCCTGTTTACCATGAGCTTTTCACAGATTTATAACTATTTTTATTGAAGGAGAAGACCAGGCCTCTTTGCTGGCTTGGCACTTCAAAACCTTATTTTGACTCTCCACGGGCGAAGTCATTAACCATTCTAGCCTCACCATAGCTGGGGCCCCCTATCAAGAAGAGATGTTAAGCTGTATACGTCACAGGCCGCCCTTGGAGCCAGGATTAGCTACAAGACAGCTGATGCCTTCTGCTGGTCTGCAACCTTCTTCACATCACGTCTCCGCTTACTCCTTCAACCACGGAGGGGGAATGAGTCGCCACCATCTGCTGCCTTTGGCCATCCACGCCACTTCTCCATTACCCTCTCTTTTCACAACCTCTCTGCTACCACTCCCAACCCCCCCCCCCGCATTGACCCTGTGCCCTGGGTATATATAAAGGCTGCAGCCCACAGTTTGAGACTGTCTCTTGCAGCTCAGTTGTAGGATGTTACTCTGCTCGACCGCGCACTGACTTTTAGCCTTTGCAGAATGTCAATCTTCCTGGATGCAATTCGACATCACTTTCGTCTACCAGCTATCACAGCTGTCTGTCAGCTTACCAAAGCTACCCACGATTCACGCCTACCCAGTTAGCCACACATATTAAGCCACGAGTCTAAGTACCGAACCACTGGGGTCACCCTCACCCCCGCACCTCCTCATCTTCTGAGACTAAGCATTGTCCTAGGATTGGCCGTTGAGGTCCTAGTCAGGATACAGGCTGGTTATGTGTGTACTGTTCTGGCAATAAACAGACATAATCCAACTTTGTTGGCCTATCACTCGCAGCTAGCTATTCTTCCTCTACCTGCTCCCATTATTTCCTCTTTTGTCAAATGAACCACAGCCACTCTTGCAGGAGGTGGCATGTGCCGCTGCTCCTATCCCTTCCTTGCCAATAAGGAGCCCTGTCTCTATAGAGCAGTAGCTCACTCAACTGTTGCACCCTTCTGTAAGTGCTTGGGTCTGTTGACAATTTCCGTCCCAACCAACCCACTTGTAGGGAGGCCAACAACCATCACAGTCATGGAGCTCTGACTCTTTGTGATGTGTGGATCTGTGGCAACTTCCTGCTTTCCTGCATAACAAGAGAGCGGTCACCCCTATCCTGTTATTGACACCTGCAGTTAGGTACTTGGGTCTGCTGATGACTTTCCACCCACCAAGTTACTTGCTGGGTGCCAGTAGCCAGGCCTTCCCACTGCACCCACCTACCTACACCTACGTCCTTTAAGGCAGTGCCCATTTCTACGGAACATGAACTACCGTCCTGTCTACCCTATCTGCCCCTTATGCCTCGCCACAGGGCTGGGTGGGTTACGACTGCCAAGCAGGGACTAGCCTTGATTGTAAGCCTGGTAGAGGATGGACAGAGTGCAAACCGGCTTTATTCCTGGTAGCAAACAGAAGCAGCTTGACAGAGGGAACATCGGCCAGCTCGACCAGTAGAATCCACAACCTGTTCTACGAGCTACTAAGACATGTCTCCTGTGCTGTTTTATCTCTACCATGAAAGAAGCTAGTAGCATTTAACAGGCATTCAGCATCAAACAAGGTGGTTCGCGTCTTGGACCAATCGTCAAGCTACACACCTTCAAGGGTTCAAACCAGGCCAGCTCCCACTAGTGCTCCTCTCTTTGTGCCCAGCGAGCCATAATTAATTAGCCAGTAGTACCACTCTCCCAGCAATAACCCCATCAAGGGGACAATGTCTGCTTCCCAGCCTTCTAGTTGGTGGTTAGAAGGGGGGGGGGGGCCCCTTCGACGTCGACCAATGCTAATAACACAGATTAGGTGGGGCATCAATTATCAATTTGGCCAATTACTGCATGTTCCTCCTAAAACTAATTTCCGATTCTAGTCAATAAGGAGTAAAAACATAGACGTACTGAATTCTTGAAAATGTTTTACTTATAGGTATTCTATTTTCAGTTCATAATAAAATATGTGAAACAAATTTCAATTGCAAAAGCAGGAACTAATTTGCCCAGGATTATAATCCTCTTCACAAGGGTATTGCAAGTGTAAAAATATTGGGAATCACCTGTAACTAAAGAACATAAGCAACATCTGATCTACTGATGGGAAGAGTGGGTTCGATTCCCATTGTGAGCCATGAATGTAAGTTACAGTAAATGAATACTTAAGAGCTAGTAACACAACTAACATTATAAACCATAGCTTAAAATTTATTGCACTTGTGGGTTAGTTCAATGTAACAGTGAAGGACTAACATATTGTGTTTCACAGCAATCAAAGAGCTCTTTGACTATGGGATTTTTGTTTGTGGAGTCAAGAACGACCATGGACTGCAAGTAGGCTGGGATCGAGATCTGGTCTGCTACTGCAAAACTGATAAAACAGGTAACCTGTTAACAGCTGTTGTTAGTTATATGCTTTTGTATCTTGCCCAAGCATCAACAAATAATTAAAACACTCCAGTTTTTTGTTTCATGTGTTATGAAATAGCCAAACTCATTGATTCAGTATTTTTTTTTACATCTGGACATACACAGTTGAAAATACTTCTAAAAATGTGATCATAGCGATATCCGTTCAGTCTATGCTGGGGCAAAAAACAATAACAATAAGAGGCCACAAAAGTGGGCAAAAGACTTGAAGAGTATGACCAGTGGCATTGTGAGGGAGTGTTCGGGTAAAGACTTTATGATAGTCAGAGCAATTCTAAATGGCGAAGAGGACAGGTTTTCACTGGAAAAATCAGCTATGGCGGTGTAAGACAGCAAAAAATGGCACAATGCACAGAAGACCTGAAGATCAAGAGCAGAAAGTGCCGTGCACTGTCGTACTCATCCGAGTACAGTTACAGTGCGAGAGGATGGAGGGCATGCCGGCCTGTCATAGCAGTGTGTAAGGGGGAAGAGAGGTGCAGGCGATGGGCTCCAACATAGTGCATGCTATTTTGGGTGATACAGCACACATCAATATCAATGTAGTTTAAGTTGTATCAGATATAAGTTCCATGTTTATTCATTATCGGATATATGTTCCAAGTTTATTCATTCGTGTAGTGGTATTTATCAGTCCAAGGGAATTCATTTTCCTTATATCTCCTGAACTGTAAGGACAAGAAATGCAGGAAATATTTTGCAGTACCCACACTGCTTTATGAACAAAATTATGATTTCTGTATCATAATCCAGTATAATGGTAGTAAAAATTATGAAAAAATAAATACTCGAATAGAACATAACATCAGGCTGTGAGCAGTAGGCCAAAATATTTTAGGTACTGTGCCCATGATTTTTAAATCAGAAATTTTCTTTAGTATTTTGCAAAATAGTTATTAATTGTACAGTTGTTTTGATACCGATACTAAGTATCGGTATTGGCTGATACTTCGCCTTTTCCTGATGTACCTGTATCAGGTATGGTATTGGGCCGATACTTTAGTATCTGTTGTAGACAATGAAGTCAGGTTGCACACCAGAGCTGCAATGTGTTTATGCCTCTCCCCCCCCCCCCCTCTTTTTTAAATAACACCCAGATGTTACTGGTCCATAATTCTCCCAAGTCCTCTTTGTTTCCCTGGCAGAGGCTGGCAAGCCATGTTCATGAAAAAAGGGGGAAGGGGGGGAGCAGAAGGCACCAGGAGACCCTTTTTTTTTTTTTTTAGATAAGGGTAGTGTGACATTCTAGGGCAGCAAAAAAAAAGAGCTAAAAGGAGAAAATAGAAAAACGAAGCTAGAAATGTTCAGTAGTAGGAGCAGGAAGTTTCTGGAATTTTTGTGCCTTTTGCACCCAAGTTAATTAATTAGAGTATTTTCCAAACATATCACGATCACCACACAATGTAAAAAAGAATAATCTGTTCTATACTTACTAATAGGGCACCACAAATTTTTGGTGCAATTTTATTTTTAAAAATTTCTTCCCTGGAACTTGTTGCAAAAATCATGGTGCACACTGTACACAAGTGTGTGCTATACACGAGTAAATATGATATGTGTCGCTCAAAATAGTTTCACCTAACATCGCTTTGCTGCAAGCAATATTAGCCGGGGCTGTCAAGCGATGCTCGAGCACCTGGGACGGTGCGATCACGAGCCAGCCCGGCTGTTATTAAAACAATCCCCCGCCGAGGAAGATTGAGAGGCTAGGCGGAGTAGTATGTAAGGTTGGAACGATGGCAGCTCGTGGCCATCTTGCTCTCGAGGGAACGACGAGACGCCAGCGAGGAGGACCACCAGGCCACAGTCCAGTCCCCGCTTTGATGCCCAGCACTGCCACTGTCGAGGAGGTCTCACTCGACGATGCCGATGCCGACACAACAGCAAAGGGTAATTATAATCCCAGTAGGGCGCCAGAGGTTGTGTAGTGTAAGGGTCCTCGTCCTAACTATTACGACTCCTCAAGTCGTGAGCACTTATTCTATACTTCGTTGCTACAGGTCGGCAGGACCTACTGAAGTAATTGCTATTAGCTGAGTAAAGTAATTGATTAATGTAAAGTAAAGAAGAGTGCATTTTGTATAGTATTTAATGTAAAGCTGTGAGTGAATAAAAGATAGTATTTTGTACATGAAAGTGCTCTAGTTACCGACATCCCCCTTCCTTGCGTGGCCTGATTCATCCTCAGGACAGGTCACAACAACTTGTATTTCAAAGCAAATGGTGTCACCTGAAAATGTTATGCAAAACATTTTAACGAGGAATTATTATGTGTAAAGATGTTTTCTTTTGTGTTTAAAGGTTGTTTTATCCGGTAAGGTTGGTGTTTGATTGTATCTGGCATAAGATTAACATGGCTTTAAAACTTAATATTTATTTAACTCAAGGGGCAGCATCTTCGCAAATGAAATTGTAAGCCCAAAAGCATATAGTCTACCACTTGTCAGCAAAATATTGTTTGAACAAAGAGCGGCTTGTATTGTAAGTGTTATTTTCAGTATCTTCTTGCGGGGAAATCAGAGGATTTATATTAATTTATTTCAATAGACACGCGTCTTTGAATAAACTGATAATATGTAAGTGTCTATTCAACACCTTATTTTAAGACATTATTTTCTTTATTTAAATGAGTCTAGGAGAAATGTTTTTATTGTATTATTAACAGCAATACTTTTTCTAAAATTCATTGTGAAGAGCATTGGTATCAGTTTTTGGTGTCGAGGTATCGATATCGGAAAACATGGTATCGGAACATCTTTAATTAATTGTAACATTAAATCATTGGAAGTTACTCTTAGGTATCACAATTTGCTCAAGAATAAAAAATAGTTTTTGTGTTTGTGAAAGACAGTATTAAATTTAAATTTTTGGCTTGCTCTCGCTGCTCCCCTTCTGCTCTAGGTTTCAAAATATGGGTATCTTTGATAATAACTCAAAAATATGTTAACTTTATTCCCTGAAGATATTAATATAAAAGCCACATTAAAAAAATTGTTGTCTGGACGGTGCATCACAGGTACTTAACTTACCTGGAAGCATAGACAATTCGCCACACAAACAATATGTTATTTCTACAAATTCTGAATGGCAGTTTATAAAAAAAATTGTATGTTGACCATATTTTGTAACATAAATATAAATAATATTCCAGCATTTCACAATAAAAAAATAGGAAATATTATATGTTACAGTTACTAACCGATGGCAGAGAATGTAGCAATTTTATCCTTCTCAATACTTCCAAGGTGCTGCGAACAAAAAACAATCTTGAGCAGTTGTAGCATACATGAATGTCAGTAAACTTGAATTGCTCCATCTTCGGTTGATTTATTCACCTACATTAAAAAGTTTGTTGCTGTTCATAATAATGCCATCTGGCTGGAGATATTTTTTTTTATAAGAGTGGGATGAACCCCCCCCCCCCCCCCCCCCCGCATCAAGAAGTGAATGAGCGATACGGGTGAAACAAACACACTCACCTAGTGCCACATCACTCTTACTCACAAGGCGCGCAGTGTTTCCATTGTAACACTGTACTGTGCAAATTAGATGTGTAATAGTGGGTTTTATTACACGCGATGAAAGCCCACAGATTAAACTACACCCGTATATTTGTACTTTTCTCTTGCCGCTTAAGGAAACTGCATAGGCAAGCTTTCAAAATGTGATATTTTACCATTTTCATGAATGTTTTTCTCCAAGAATACACTTAATATGACAAAAGTAAAGAAATAGGGGCATAGATAATTGTTTTTTTTTTATATATATATATATTTTTTTTTTTTTTCTTACAAAAAGTCTCTCTCTCTCATTGACTCGCCTCATTAAACTTTTAGTAGTAACCCAATAATTTTATGGGGTAATAATAAAGAAAAAGGTGAGCTGTATGTTGCGATGGTGTATTATAGCCTGTGCTGGAAGTTTCACATGAATGTGAAACACTTGTATTATCCCTTCTTTACTTTTACAAATATGCAAAAGAAATGGAAATAGAAAACGGAAACTACCAATTGGAAGTGGAAAATATATTAAATACTATTAACGCCCGCTAACAGCCAACGCCGCCAAGCCCATGATGGCGCTCACCACTCACGTGACACGTGAGCATGCACGTGCGCAAAGAGGCTCCAGTTTGAACTTTCCTATAATGGAATATTTATTTCAAGGGTAAAATTATGTTTCTTGTTTATTTTCAGGTTTTTCAAGTGTCTAAAATATTAAAATGTATGTTTGATAATATTGAACAATGTTTCGTTATTGAGTCAAAATGTGTGCTGCACGAAGGCTAAGAATATTATTATTCTGGCATGAATGCCGTCATAAAAGACATTTAAAGAATACAGAAAGTTCACAATTTAATTCTAAAGTGTAAATCAATATTTGAATTATTTATGTGCCATTTATTTAAAAATATAAAAGTTTTACTCACAGTGCATAGCACTTCCAGTAGTGTGAACCCCGTTAGGCAACCATGGTAGATCTGTGCGACCCCTGCCTCTGGGCAGTCCGTCGAGAAGAGCTGGCGAGGTAAGATGCTGTCACGTATGCACTACAAACTTTTTGCACTGATGTAGATTACAATAGCTTCACTTTAGTATACCGATTAACCTTTGCTTTGTGTATGTTTTGCCAGACATTCCCCAGCATTATATTTCCACTTAACTTATTATTTGTGCCCTTGCAGCTTTTGAAATTTTATCGAGGAGAAAGGGAGGAAAGATGTCGGAGAGGCCTCGTGGCCCACGCAACTTGTATCAGGCACTATCCGCCTATACTAAAGGCATTTCAGTGTAATTTCTGTATTATTGCTGCATGTAATTTTAAGGGCTTTATTTTCATGTTTTATTGTTTTATGGCCACATCACTTGTGATCACGTGGTTAACAGCCGCCAAGTCAATGTCCGCGTCATCCATGCATTTTAAGGGCTTATTTGTGTAAAATCAGGTGCGCTGTAATTTATTTCAGGGTTCTATGTAATTTGTATTCAGGGTTTCATGTAATTTTTCACATTATTCATGATTTGTATGTTTGACCATGCTGTCATTTTGTTTGATTTTCTTGCCGTCCGGCATGTTACAAGCTCAAAACCAATTCAATCTGCAAAAGAATAAATTTCCCAATAGAAATAATAATTTATCTGGGCATAATTTTCCATTTTTATGGAGGAAAACTGAGAATTCATCTGCACCACGTGATCCGCTACGAAGCATATCCAGCAGCATCCGTGCCATGTAAGTTTGCTTTCATGCATATGTGTGTTTATTGTGACCACTCATGTCATGTCTTATATGTCAAGGGTATTTATGTCATTTATGTAAAGTGTACGGTGATATTATTTCCGTCCTAGCTGGCTATGTGTATCGACCATCACCTCACTAACCACGTGCGGCAAGACAAGTCCGCGTTAGTGATGCTAAATAATCACACTTGTTTGTGCAATTTGTTCATTTTGTTTCATTATATTATTCTCTGCGCCTTTATCTTCAGAGAAAATCGTCAGTCCATCCTAGTGGCTGTCAACCCCTTTCCTTGTGGAGATTGTGTTTTCTAACACCATAGAGAAGTCATCCATCTAGGAGTGCGCTAGATTAATTGCTGGCTGGGGAGCACCCGAAAGGAGTTAGCTAGACACGTCCGAGTCTTTCATAAGATCTTGTATGGTTAACACAATAAAAGCAAATACACAGTGCTCTAAGTATTTATTTTGTAGTGGCAGCAACCTCTCGCCCATTTTTATAAGTGTTCCAAGTTTATTTAAGTTGTTTAGTAATGCAAAGTGTTTTGTAAGTACACTCGGGTGAGACAGACACACAGAACCCACAGCATCCCTGAGAACCCTGAGTCTCAACAGTGCGGTGACTGGGAAACATCGCTGGCGCCTACCTACCGTAAGTTTATTGTGTCACCGTTTGTCTCGTGTTTCACCCGACTGTGCCACTATTCATAAGCAGACTTTACTCAAAAATATTGAACTGTTTGTAAGTAGCAACTATACAACTGGATCTCTACGCTGTGTTTGGAGACAAGGGCAGAGGGCATCCTAAAGTGAAATTTGATAGTTATTTAGCTGTATGCTAGCTTTCCTAAGGAAAATATTAGAATGTGGATAAGCACCATAACTTAATATTATTTCAATTGCTGATGTGTACATTGCGAGTATAGAACATGGGGGGAGTTGTTATTTAGACTTCATCACATTATTGGCAAAATATTCAATTTTTTAAATCTCCTAAGTTTAGATTTAGGCAGTTATACAGACCAAGGTTTGTTTAGCATACAATCAATATTTACTAAGTGCCAGTTTTTTAACTTTATTTTTTTCTTTTTCAAATTTGCACTTGAAGTTTATTTTTAATATATGTGTGGTTGTTTTTTCATATTTTATTTATTTATTTTTTTTATTTAGCTGCGACAAGTGAATTGCCTCGATATACGTTTTGTGCATATTTGAGGTTTGCAACTACAGAAAAATATTCTATTGTAAAACAACTACTATTGAAGTGTTGGAAAATTGAGATACACAGATTAGCAATAAAATTCTTTGAAGAACAGCTGGAGAATGAAGTGCACAAAAGGAAATGCAGCTTTTCTCAGGTACAGATTGTAGATGACTGTTTATGTTATCAACCAAATTCTGGCTCTTTATGTTATCAGTAAATGTTCAGATAAGTTTTAACTATGATAATTTCTGGATTTTTAAGTTTTGAACAATAAACTACTAAATTCTACTTATTTACTTGTAAATGGAATGGTTACCTGTATGTATCTCTTCTTAAGACAAAGTATATCTAAATGGTGCTTCAGAACAATATCTGAACAGCCTACCATTTTGTCTTTACATCTGAGAATTTGTGCTGTTTTGTTTAATCCGTTTGGAATGGAATGATGATTCATACTGCTCATGACCAAGCATCTGTTCTTATGAAATTACACAATGATGGAAATCACTGTGCATCCATGGCTCTCGAGGGGGGAGTTACTTTGCAAATTGCCTGCCTTCTATGGCATTGAGGTGAGCCAAATCCACCAATATTTTGATGCGTGACGTACATGGGAATAGATACTCATCTCGTCTGAGGCTGTAGATGACGTCCACCTTTTTTGCTAAGAGCTAAGCCAGGTGCTCCTATATTGTTGGGAGTTTTAGTCCTGACAGGGCACTGGTGCTTTCCCATTGTATAGGACCAACCAGGGGTCGCTTTGCGGCAGGGCACTTAATCGGGAGCGGATAGAACAATTTTACATTTAGGTACCACTGGTTTCTGGACGATACCTGGGCAACGTGTACGTGAGTTAAGTCTGTGGCAGTGGGCGAGATGTGGGATGAGGTACTTCAGGAACCAAGTAGGCGATGACAGGTGTCACAGGTTGCTCTGGCTGGTTCAAGTATTCTACAATCCACCAAGGGTATGCTGCTGGGCCGGTGCTCTGAGGTGCGGTGAACAGATCTCTTGGGAACCTCTGGTTCAACTGGGTCTTGCAAATGCCTCAAGGCCTGGGCTTGAGATTTTGGGTTAAGGCTAGCTTTGTGTGATACCAGGGCAGGTTTTAACTCATGCAGACGACCAGAAGCCAGGAGAATCTGCCTAATCCTGTCCTTGAATCTCCTCCTCTTGGAATAGGGCATCAGGATACGAACTTACCCTCCTACTACTATAACAAAGCAGCACACTCTGTGTGCACAATGTTACGTGTGTCACCACATGCATGCTGGAGACTGGCGGACACCGTATTCCAATATCTGGCACATAGTGCAGTACACGATGGAAGTCATGCCTCCCCTGTCCACGGTTTGCACACGGGTGTGTGATACTGTCCGAGTCTTGCCTGCCTCTCTTGGCTTGGAATGCAGTGGAAAGACCGACAGACACCAAGCTGACAAGCTGGTTCGGGATAGAGTACCTGTGTGGCTCTTCCTTTCCACCAACTGTTGTTGACTGGAAGGGCGGTCTGGTCGAGTGTGTTTGGGTAAAAGGTTCAATGTGAAGGCTCGTATGAATAAGTATCACAGGATCACCTGCAGTATTGTTACGTGAGGGTAACTATAGACAAGGTGCTAAGTCTAAAGGGAAACAAACTCAAGTAAAGGCAGACCCACGTTTATTTCCGAAAGGAAACACACATGGTGAATGCACCCTAACTCCTGTCGACGTGATGAGTCTTGGCCGGGAAGCTAGAGTACTACACTGAATAGGCCAGTAGAAGTAACCGGTGAATAAATAAGGAATGTGGGGTGTGATGCGCTAAACGTCTTAAGATATCAGTCTACTTATGTTTAGTTCAAAAAATTATTTACACTCGATGGGCTAATATACATATATGTAACCACAAAATGCTATAAACTTCCATCATGTTCAAGGGCATTACACATTTCTTATATTTAAAAAATATGTGTTGTAATTTTTTTTAAATTTTATTTTTGATTATTTTGGGGAGGTAAAGCCTGATTTATCGCTCTTCCCTACTGAACTATGCCCCCACTCCAAGGAAAAACACTGAAAAATCACTAATTGTTTCAGAAGACATACTTCCCTGATTGAATGAGTGAAGTTTTGGTGTATCTATCCGTTTACATTCGTTGGTTGCTTAGTTATGTTTAAATAATGTAAATGATGTTCCAGTGAATATTAACTTAGTGCAATTTGAATTCTCTAATTTGTTTTGTGTTCTGTATCATGACTTTATTGACCGTCAGTCTATATTAACAGTAATTATTTCTTGGAGCAACGAATGTCAGTTTTGACTACTGTTATCATTAACTATCAAAACACTTTAATTAGTTAAGATGGTTGTTAAGTAGTATAGTGTGTATAGGCTGTTCATGGTAAGTGAGCACTTTTTAAGACCCTCCCAACAGGCACTAACCAATAATAAATATATCTTATTGCAGCCTGAGGTATTAAATTTTGAGGGTGGGGAAATGTATACACTGTGTTTATTGGTCACATTGCAATGTTTATATTAAAAGAGCAGCAGGAAGATGGGAATTGGATGAAAGGAAGAATTTAGAAGGGCCTTAAGTAGTGCTCACTTTACCGTGAACAGCCTATAGAGTATGTGTAGTGTGGTTTATTTAGGAGTAGGGAATATTGAGCAAAGGAGTTAGTGGTACTGCAAAGGGAGCACAAACATGATTTAATATGACGCCAGGCTAAAAACACCTAAAACATGTTGGCAGGGTCAAGATTTTAAGTTAATAACGTCATTTCTTTCAGATAAAGCAGTTATGTGATGCCAAAATCATTACGTGAAATAGGATTTGTGCGTAGGTGTAAGAATTATATTAGTGTGAGAAGTGTAAGGCCAAAGTGTTTGCACATATACTCACAGCAAAGTAAACAGTGGATCAGGCAGGCAGCAATTGGCTTTTACCAGTGCTGCAACTGGTCAATGTGTATTCCGGCGAAATGCAAGAAAACTGGAAGTTTTTTTTTTTAAGTTTTAGTTTGAAAATTACAGAATTTATACCGAACCTAACATATATAGAGGAAATAATCAAAGTGGCTAGTTTGTTGTCAATTATCGGAAGGGACTGTGTGAAAATCTACCAATTATTGGACCTCTTGGAGGTGGATAGAAAAAAAACAGTGAAATTTTGGAAGCATTTGACATACACTTTACACCAACAAAAAGTGTTATTTAACAGAGATGGGTGTTTGGCACAGTTCACCAAGAGTCAGGACAAAGTATGGAACAGTCAGTACATGAGCACTAAGTGCCGCATGTAGTATGGTGTTTTAGCGGTGGAAATGCTCCGAAGTAAAATAGTGGTAGGCATGGCAGACCATCATTTGTGAAGGCAGTTGTCTGAAGCTAAGCTAATCTTGCAAGGTTCCATTGACACATGTAGGGTATTCGAAGCTACCAGTTACCATTTGCAACAAATAGATTTGCTGAGCACTGCATAAGAAACAGTTAATTGGACAGCCACCAAACCTCAAAGGTCAAAGGAGAAGGAAGACAGGGTGCATTCTTGAGGTCAAGTTACCATGGTTACCCAATGTTGCTACTCTGGTGGAAGTTAACGCTAGAACAAAATTTGTTCAGCCTATAGTAAAAGGGGTTTTACTGTAAGTGCAACCAGCTGAATCACTTTTCCATGGTTTGAAAGCAGCAAGAAAAATAAAAAGAAGGGATAATATGTTTGGACGAAAGACCTATAGATGGGGCAGTAACAGAAAAACAGAGAAGAGAAGTGACTTACCAAGAGGTGCAGCTGTTTCAGCTAAATAATACTACCACCAAGAAGAGCTAAATTACAGACCTTGAATTGGGTGACCAGGGGCACACAATTAAAGTACAATGGGACACAGGAGCTACATATAATGTAATAACGAGTTTCAGAGACAACAGGGCAAGTATAGGTATGGAGCATCCTAAATTACAAAAATGCAACCTACAGTTGGAGTGCTACAGTGGTCAGTGTGTGCAGCCTAGAGAACAAGCTTGACTACAGTGTCGAGTCCCCAACATTCAAAAAGGAAGAGTCCTGACAATTCAAATTGTGGATACAGAAAGCTGCAAAGTATTAGGACTAGTAAAGGTATCTGTACAGCTCTGTAATACTCAAAGTAGAGAGTATCGTAAAAAGGAACAATATTGTAAGTCAGTACCCAGATGTTCTAAAGGCATTGGATGCTTGCCAAGCAAACACCATAAATAAATTGACTCAGATGATAAACCAGTGCTGCAACTCCTTGCCGATACCCAGTAGCACTCTGCTGAAAGTAGAGAAAAAGATATCAGAAATGATGTAGGGAAATACTGTTAAAAAATGTCTAAACCGACAGACTGGATTAACAACCTGGTGCTCATAACATGATGTGGGAAATTTTGGATGTGCTATGAAGTAAACAAAATCTTGAAAAGAGCACATTTTATAATCCCTGCAGTGGAAGAGATTCTACCAGATCTGGGAGATGCCAAAATATTTTCAGTTCTGGATGTGATTTGGCATTTGCAACTGGATGAAGCCAGCAGCACACCGACATTTCTGGTGGCAGATGGTGAGTGATATAAGTGGCTCTGATATCCCTTTGGATTGTCGACAGCACAAGAGCTTTTCCAGAGGGCACTGATGGAAACACTATAACGACTAAAAGAGACTGTAGTTATTACTGATGACATATGGGTGTATGGTAGAGGGCAAGAAGCAGCATTAGCAGAGCATTACCAAAATTTTGAACGTCTGTTACAAAGAGTACAGGTAAGTAACCTAAAGTTCAATCCATAAAAGCTCAGATGAAAGGTCTGCAGCATTTCCTGGGACTAGTCAGTTATTTGGCAAAATTCCATCCAGCATTAGCCACACATTCAGAACCCTTCCACCAACATACATGTAATGACAGCGTGGCTGCCAAACCGTCCTCAGCAGCAAGCTTTCCAGGACATCAAAACAACACTCAGCTTGGCACCAGTGCTGTGGTATTATGACCCAGTGGTACTACTAGCTGATGCTAGTCAGAATGAATTAGGGGCAGCCCTCCTATAGCATGGACAGCCAGTAAATTACGCTTTAAGATGCCTGACAGAACACAACTGGGCACAAATTGATAAGGAAGCACTCACTATCTACTTTGGCTGTAACAGTTTCCACCACTACCTGTGTGGTTGAACTAACATAGTACATTTGACCCTACGACCCTTCTTGCCATCTTGGGTGACTATGTTATGAATTTGACAACTATATCTTAAATGGTTTGGAAATTACAGCCAACTATGCTTATTAGTATACATGGGGCATACCTAACCCCGTGACCCTTCTCGTCGTCTGAGGTGATTGCTTATGTTATGAATTTGGCAACTATATCTTAAAAAGTTCAGAAATTACAACTGAATATACTTATAAGTAGACATGTAGCTATTTTCCTGCCTGTGGCATCATCCAAGATGGTGGTTGGGCTGTCCTCCATTCTTCAGCCCCAATTCCACAGCCATCTATGCTTATAAGTAGTTATAGGTAATTTCCTGCCTGTGATATCCAACACAGTGGTCGGGCTCTCCTCTAGTCCTCAATCCCACAGCCAACTATGCTCATAAGTAGATCAAGATGAATGTCTCCAGCAGATGACAATAAACAAGATGGGTGCCAGACGAATAGTTTTTTTCACCATTACAAGTCTGTCCGATGAGCGCGCGCTCTTGTATCTGCCTTATTTCAACTGCTATCTGCCACATGCGATGATAGTCTTGTGGTTAGCACACCGTACTGGCGACCCAAGGGTCACCGGAATGAAACCGCGTGACTCCAGCATTTGTTGAGTTCACACTTAAAATAAATTGCCAGTACTCCTGGTGATCAATAAGTGAACACAAGATGGCCACCAGCACTCCTAGTTGCCACCAGTGGAACTTCACTCTGGTGGCGAGTGCGAGAATCAAAGATGGCTGCAAGCACACACTCTAGCGGCCGATGTGGGAATCAAAGATGTTGTGCAAACAAGATGGCCACACCCATCAGACGACTGCAAAACAATATGGTGGCATCCAGTAGACATGGAACAAGATGATCGACACCAGCAGACAATAAACGAGATAGACGACGAAGATGATGGAGGGAATATGAGAAAACCCCTCCAAGAATGAGAGAGAACGAAGGAAGAGAGGAAGAGAGAGAATGGAGAAAGAGAGGAAAATAGTGGAATGCAAAAGATAGAAAACTTGGGATGATCCCGAGGAAACACTCGATGATGGAATGCAAGAATGCAAGATGGGCGCCATTGGAGATGAATGCAAGAGCAGGAAAATACATTGTACTAGCTGACAAGATGGCCGACTACATACTATCTGACAAGGTGGCCACCAATGTACTGACTGTCTAGATGGCCAATGGAACACTGGCTGACAAGATGGCCACTGCCCAACAGGAATTATAGAGCAGGAAGTTCTGCACTACATCATCCAAGATGGCAGCCCGGCTCCGGAGCAGTGCCAGAATGCAAGGGTGGGAGAAACGGGAGATCCCGGAAAAGACCCTTTGATCAGTGGCATTATCCGTCGCGATTGCCACTTGTGAAAATCCGGGAGTGGCCGGCAGGGAACTGAACCCAGTTCACCTTGGTGGGAGGTGAGCAATCTAACTACTCAACCATCGTGACCCATCATACTACCTGGACACAAACAAAATTCTTAACTTTGTTGCAGATTTCCTATCAATAATATGATAGGGTCACCACTTAAAGCCCCATAGTTACACGCAGCACAACAAGAACACTGTAGGCCAGTTCAAAGCCTTGCACTTAGTGGCAGTGGCGTGCTTGCTGCCCCTGCACTTTTGGTCCTCAAACTATAAAGTAGCTTTAGGTAGATGGTCACCTTAAGTTAATAAATTTTGAGTGGGTCAGAAAGTGTAACTTATTTCTATGTTCATATTTTTGTGTGAATCTGCACTAAAATTTCATATACGTATTTATATGATATATTACTGACTGGCCAATGGTTTATTTTAAAATTATGAATGGCTTATGGGTGATGAAATTATATGTACTCAGTAAAAATTTAAATTGTGGTAATTTTTCAGTTGGTGGCTAACATAAGCATAGGTATTTTTCATAAATTCAAAAAAGTGTAATACATTAGTGGATTATGGTATTATTCATGTTAAATCATCTCATTCGTGAGTATCCTGCTGCAAAAGATATTTACTTCTGTTATGGATAATAATTGCTTTAAGAGTACGCTATCCTTATATCCAAATATATTACCACTTCCATGCACTCCATGAGTTTGCACACACATATACACAAAGTTAATATTACTGGTGAATAAATGATGTAGCATAGTGTCTGGAAAATTTTTCTCTTATAAATTATACATACTGTAATAAGAATTGTTTTTTTTTTTTTTTTTAAGAATGAGATGGTTACAGAGGATGCAGACCAAATAACAAATCAGCAGGAACACCTCCTACATGAAACAGAGGATATTGAAATCAATGAAGGTATGGTATGTATTACAATATTTTTCATTAAAAGTAAAATGTCCCCAAAATGTTGGTAACATTCAGATAATTTACCAATGTTGCAGTAATAACATATATTTTTGCAATGTAACAATATAACAAGCATTGCAAACTGCCGCCTTAAGTACACACATCAGGCAGCAGCAGATGGCAGTGTATTCTGCTGCATGCGACCATATTGTGCATTCACATCAGTCGGCAGCAGGCGGCCAGGCAACTGGCTGCACAGAACAAGCAAAACTGAGCTGTACTCCCCCCCCCCCCCCCTTTTTTTTTTCTTCCACATACAAATCCACTGACAAAGAACTCGTGCAGTCTTGCTGCACTTTTCTGCTTCATTTATCCCTCTCCTTTTTTATAACCTGAACTTCGTGCTTATGGGAGAAATGAAAGAATGATGGTTCAGAAATTTATTTTCATGAAATACGTGGTAGTTATAATTCTTGTTTTTACCTTTGAAATAACATGAGTGGAATTAAGCAGAAGTACTTATGGTGTACTCCAATAACTTCTCTGGACTGTACTTGATGCGCACTGGCAGAGTTCCGCGTGTTCCAATTACCGGATTTTCATATTCCAATTGCAAGTTGCAATGAATGAGTGCGCACTGAGAGCAATTTTTTTCTGCACCGAGTCTGGAGTCAGTTCTGCGTTTCAGTGCAATATGGCGGCGACCTGTGTTTATGAAAACAACACAAAAATTATTCAGATGTTGGGAATTCTACAATTTCTAACATTTTGGCAGCTGAATAATACACAATAGAAAATATAGAACAAATATGTTCTTGGTATATTGACAATATCATTTGTAATTACAGCGGCTATGAGGTTAATTTCACCCAGTGACTCGTGCTTACTTTTGCCGACGAGTTAAAAGTGAGATTGGAGAAAATTTTCTGTACGGAATTTCATTAGTGGTCAGTGCATAAATAATATACACTAGTTTCTGGCAATCACGTGACACATACACTTTTTCAGTTTTCAGAGCGCACGAAGTGCGCACCCAGAGCAGTCAATTGGAATACGCCATTAGACTATGTATTAAAAAATATATATAAGTACAGTGAACCCTCGATTTAATGGACCTCCATTTAGTGGACATCAAATTTAACAGATAGCTCAAGGCAGGAAAATATAAGCAGTCATCTTTTATTTCCTTGTATTTTTCAATTACTTACACGGTCATGGGCTGACTCTGTCTGTTCCTACGCTTGTCCAAAGCACTTGACAGGGCACGAAGTGATTTGTTTACCTGCTGCCTACAATTTAATTTATTTTGTGTAAATAATCTGTTTCACATATGTTGTCCCCCTTTCTCTGTTGATTTTGTTTTGACAAAATTTCTGTAGTAAAACTTTACTGTGTGGAGTCGAAATAAGGTTGCATTTTGTTCTAGTCTGAACAGGCAAGGACTCTTGTGTAGTAAACGAAAAACAGCAGAACTTAAATTAATTTTGTTTTCCTTTGAGAGTTTGTGTGGGTATGTGTTATTATGTCTCGCATTGTGTGCATGCACATGTGCGCATGTGTGGGAGGGTAGGCATGGTTTCTTTCATGTCTGCATTGTTAGGAAATAAGAGGGGAGGCAAGATATTTTTATCTCTCGGTGGTGGGGGGGGGGGCCTCTTTTTCTGTCTGCGCCATAAAGGGTTAAGATTATTGTCTCCACCAGTAAAAAGAGATACGCAGTATACCAGTGGAGGGTGTTTCATTTTCAGGAATGTTAGTGCCTGTCTTATGGACAGGTTATTTCCTTATGCCTGGCCGTATAGCATGCGATCTGTCCAGCTAAAATATTTTAAAAAATGCAGCAAAATATAAAAAATATCAATATCGCTTTTTACATTTTTTTTCACCGGAAATTAATATAAAGGAAATTGACACTGGAAATTAATTTTAACTTATTTAACAGTCATTTAATTTTCCATCAATTTCTTTCCTCACTGCTGTCACTTTCATCAGCCCAAGTTTCATTCACAGTGCAACAAATGAAAGGAAATAACAAACTTAAACGGAATAGTAAATACCACAAGAGACTGCTTATGGCTTATTTGGGGTTGTATCTGGCATTGTTTTGTTTGCTTGGATAGAGATTCACAGTTTGTGAAACACGGGGCAGTGGGGAAAAGAATGTTGCTCGGCAAGTGGCAAGGGTTGTGTCCCAAACAAACAGTTTACAGTCTAAGCACTGCAGTTGGGGGTCACGGTGGTGTGGTGGTCAGACTACTTATAGTCTCCTACCTAGTCGAACCAGGTTTGATTCCTGGCAAGGTTGCTCTCAAATTTTTGCACATGGGAATCATGCGGAACGATGCCACTGATTGGAATTTTTTCTCTGGGATGGACAGTTTCTCCCGCCCGTCCATTTCGATGCTGCTCCATACTCACCTTGAGAAGCATGGTCATGAAGCAGCGCCAGAATGCAAGGCTCGGGAAATGAGAGATCCCCGAGAAAACCAGCTGACCAGCGGCATCGTCCAGCACGATTCCCACATGCAAAAATTGGGAGCTACCCTGACTCAGTTCTTCTAGGTGGGAGGCAAATAGTCTGACCAATACACCACAGCGGCCCTTTTAAACATGAGAGGGAAGCCTGGTTGCTAGGCAACCATCTCCCGCCGCATGATTTGCCAGCTATACAAGGGGGAAAAAAAACGAGATCACCCAAAGACAACCAAAGCTTATCCATCCAACTCCAAACCAATTGTTCACGTGTACGATCACAGTTACACCACTCACCATGACACTCATTCTATTTAGCAGATGCCTGCCTTTTGGTTTTTTTTTTTAGGCAAATAAGTGTGGTCTTTAAGACCTGTACCTCTGCATCGTAATGAATAATACAAAACCATATTCCCAGATTTTTTTCCCGTAAGATTGCACTTCAGCTCACCATGATTTAACACAAAGTTTGGACTCTGTGGTTATGCATACTTCCATGACAAAGAGGTTTTGTATATGCCCGTCCAGAATACCAGTTTACTCAGAATACGTGTATATATTGGAATAAATTAATATTTCATTAATAAATCCTCAGATTTTCCCACAAGAAGCCACTAATTGACTTTGTACTTGACGAACCTTACATACTGCACAATGTTTTCAAGTGCTGCTTGAAGTTTTTAACATTTTTAACGTCAAGAGGAGGTGACGGACACATGTCTGGGGTATAATTTTATTCTGAAGACATCTGTGCATAGAATTCATTGGTAATTAATTTGAAAACAATGTTGGATTTGTGCTAAAGATTGAATTCACATACCAGTACCACTTTTTCATTTTAATTTCTTTAAAGCTGATTTGAATTGTCATTTCAAATTGAGTAATAAAATATTCTTTTATAATTTGTTGTTTTAGAATATACACAGACTGCTGCTATCATTCTTGGATTCTAGGACTGGTTACTCACCCTGGCACTTTAAACAATTAGTGACCAACTCACTAAGGCATTCCCATCCCAATGCTGAATCAGCCAGCTCTGACATGGCATTTAGGCCTTGCACTTGAGGTATCAAACTTAAAACATTACATTAACAAACAGTCAATGTATGGTTTAATGTGATGTTGAATGAGGACACAGTACAAAATGTTGCTCACTTGTAGTTACCCCTGACAGTCATTAACCATGAGCAAATTATCAGTGTGTATTTTTTCATATCACTCTGTATATCAAACCCTAACTTATTGCATTTTGTAACAGAAAATGACAGCGGCGCCAACCATAAGTTTAACTGTAGCATCGAGAAATATAAGGCAGAGCTCTATCTGGAATTGCAACTACAGTTTACAGAATTGGGTAGGTATACTATTAATGAACATTATAATACTTTTATGGAGATGGTTAGGTATGTTTTGTTGTCAGTTTTTTGGTTGTGGAATGTGTTTAATTTATTGCATATGTTCTGGTCTAAACGATTATCATTATGAAGTGATTGTATCATCTTCTCTGCTCAACTTAACTTCTTTAGCCAAGTATAGAAGCAATGTATATATATATTCCACTTTTCATGCAAAATTTTTGAACAAAAAGATGGCGTTTAAAAAAAAAAACAGAGTGGCCTAACCCTTCAGATATACATTCATATTTGTTAATCAGTCTCAAGAATTCCTTTTTTGAGAACAAACAGTTGACCCAGTCTCTTCAGAATTTGTAATTTCAGTCTTTGAAAACTGTACAGTTATAAAAATATATTATATATTTTATTTTACAAAAAGTGGGGATTGTAGTACTTTCTAATCATTTAATTATGTGTGAAATACTATACATAAATTTTCATTAGGAATTTGCATATCATATTATTTGTTATCACAGTAATCTGTTTATCAAAAATATTAAAAGAAATAATTTTTTTTGAGGTTGTACAGGTTTTCTTATTCAATGGTGGTTTTATTTTCATAACAGGGTGAATTTTAAGATCTTAAAGAGCAAAGTGATTTAAAGTTTCTTAAGGCGGAGGTGAGTTTTTTTTTTTCATTGGAAATTAGTGTGTGTGTGTGGTGTGTGTGTGTGTGTGTGTGTGTGTGTGTGTGTGTGTGTGTGTGTGTGTGTGTGTGTGTGTGTGTGTGTGTGTGTGTGTGTGTGTGTGTGTGTGTGTGTGTGTGTGTGTGTGTGTGTGTGTGTGTGTGTGTGTGTGTGTGTGTGTGTGTGTGTGTGTGTGTGTGTGTGTGTGTGTGTGTGTGTGTGTGTGTGTGTGTGTGTGTGTGTGTGTGTGTGTGTGTGTGTGTGTGTGTGTGTGTGTGTGTGTGTGTGTGTGTGTGTGTGTGTGTGTGTGTGTGTGTGTGTGTGTGTGTGTGTGTGTGTGTGTGTGTGTGTGTGTGTGTGGTGTGTGTGTGTGTGTGTGTGTGTGTGTGTGTGTGTGTGTGTGTGTGTGTGTGTGTGTGTGTGTGTGTGTGTGTGTGTGTGTGGGGTGTGTGTGTGTGTGTGGTGGTGTGTGTGTGTGTGTGTGTGTGTGTGTGTGTGTGTGTGTGTGTGTGTGTGTGTGTGTGTGTGTGTGTGTGTGTGTGTGTGTGTGTGTGTGTGTGTGTGTGTGTGTTGTGTGTGTGTGTGTGTGTGTGTGTGTGTGTGCGTGCGTGTGCGCGCGCGCATATATATA
Source organism: Dryococelus australis (assembly GCA_029891345.1). Classification (NCBI taxonomy): domain Eukaryota; kingdom Metazoa; phylum Arthropoda; class Insecta; order Phasmatodea; family Phasmatidae; genus Dryococelus; species Dryococelus australis. Next base: position 62,773,850 of record CM057005.1, on the reverse strand, counting down.
AATATATAAATTGTTAATGTCCCAAAAATTTTCTTCGTGATTGAGGGTGTGTCAGAATTGCTGTTGCAAATTCTTATGTGTATGGTAAGAGTTATTCAAAAAATTATGATTCAGATGCCATGGATAAATAGGCTGTTCACGATTAATTGAGCACTTTTGAAGTCACCTTTCCAAAAATGTATCTGCCACTACCTGCAATGTATATGTATGTATACACTGTTCATGGTAAAGTGAGCACTTTTGACGTACTGGTTACGTTTTACTTTCAGCCATTTTAAATTTATTCTTTAACCACCTGTTTAAATAAATATAGCAGTGTAAGTAATAAACACAGTGTGTATATTCCATTGCACTCGAAAGTTTACGTCTAGGACTAAAATAATACATATGTTTTGAAGCATGGCGTCTTTATCAATAATGGAGATTAGACGCCTTCCGCTCCATCCTTAGTTCAGGTTAGCCAGGAGACGGAAGTTTGAATTTTCATTTATCCCGACGTAAAGTGAGGTTGCACTGTCTGCCTTGCCGATTGTTTTATTCATCGACTCACTGTAAAAATGCTTAGATGCATCACTAGATAGATCTAGTAGTAAGAATATAGTTTTTTCTTTGCTTTTCTTCCCTTCCAACCGGCCAGTGAAATCACATAGGTGAGTCATGCATTCGCTAGCCCCCTATCTGCGACCACCCTCTCGTTGCTCAGAACTGACCAACCTGCGCCCGTTAAGCCTTCACTTAGGAGCAGTTTTCGTTTCTAGCGCTAGTCGCTCAGATCCGACCAGATTGAGCAGTCTCCAGCACGCGTTGCTCGGACACTGACCATTGCACCCCATTCTCATTGTTTAAGCCACACTTATGATAGGGTTAGGTTACATTATTTATGCTCTCTCCCAGCTACATACCTTGCAAAACCCATTCACCCTGCAGTATACGGACGTATCTGTCGCAGACCTATCCTTGATGTCCTCAGGACTCATCCTGTCATGTCCTTGCTTAGTATTCCTAGCTACATGTCAGTTTCTCCAGGTTATATCATTGCACACAATCCACACTTACAACAATGAGAAAAGAGATTGTTTAGATGTTCAGCATATCACCCCCAGCATTCGCCTGTTTTATCACCGGTCGCCTCTACCGGTCTGCTCCGTAGTGTATTATAGCTTCCTGGCCAAAATTTGTGCAATCGACCAGGAGTTAGGGTGCATTCATCACATGACTTTCCCGTGCAGAAATAAATAAAACGTGGGTCTGCTTTCACTTTGAGTTCTTTCCTGTAGTCATAGCACCTTCCTGTAGTTACCCTCACGTAACAATACTGCAGGTGGTCCTGGGAAATCTACTCAAACGAGCCAATACACTCAATTATCACTCCTGCGTACTAGCCAAGGCTACCCTTCCCGTCAACACCCTTGGATTGAAGGACAGGAGGAGCCACACAGGTACACTGTCCTGAAACAACTTGTCGGCTATGTGTTCATCGGCCTCTCCACTGCGGTCTCCGCCAAGAGTCAGACGTCCCCTGAGTAGGGAAGACTGGGACAGGGCCACACACCCGTGTATGACCCTAGACAGGTGAGGCCTGACTTACATTGTGAATTGCAATCTCTGCCAGGTGTTAGAATAAGGTGTCCACCAGTCTCCGGCCCGCACGTGGTGCTAAACGTATGTTGTACAAGGAGTGTGCCATCTTGGTACAGTAGCAGAAGGGTAAATCCACTTCCTGATGCCCTATTCCAAACGGAGGGGGCTGAAATTGAAAGTCAGGCAGATTCTCCTGGCCTCTGGCCGATTACACGAGTATCAGCCCTCCCTGGTGTCTCATATAGCTAGCTTAGAACCACGAGCTCAAGCACAAGCCCTCAAGCATCTTCGAGACCCAGTAGAAATCGAAATACCTAGAGATCTGTTTGAAACTTCAGTGAACAACGGTCCAACGGAGTACCCTTGGTGGGTAGCAGAACACTTGAGCCAACCCGATCAGCCACCTACACCAGTCATCACTTACTTGGTTCCTGCCATACTGCTTCCTCCTCATAGACCGAAGCCTCAGTTCACACCAACTTTCTCCACTGTACCTGTATCTGCATCTGTCAGCACAGACACCACTCCAGCAATCTGTCGCCCAGGTATCGCCAAGAAACCAGTGGCACCCAAGCGTAGAATTGTTCTACCCACACCTGAATTTATGACCTGCTGCACAGCAACCTGGCCAGTTCTATATAATGGGAAGGCACCAGTGCCCCATCAGAACTGAAACCCCAACATTATAGAAGTGCCTGCATAACTTCTAGCAAAAAAGTTGGAAACCCTCTACTGTGTCAGACAAGTGAGTATACATTCCTGGTACGTCATGCATCATATTTATTCCAAATGAGAGGACTTTTAAAAGTGCTCACTTACCATGAATAGTGTATAGTACAGTCAACCAATAAGTTTGTTGACTGCCGCATAGTGTCACTGTGGTGCGCTACAGCAGGTAGCTTGCACTACGGACAGATGTTTTGCATAAGGCACAGTGTGCTCCCACTGCAGAACAATCATCACACCATGGCAACTGTGTCTTATAACCTACAAGTTGTATAGAAAGTTAAGTAGCACCATGGCCAATTGGTTGGCCCCACTAATCAAAAGGGTGGACTTGTGGTGGCAATGGTTGGCTCCAAGGCACAATAGACCCAGAGGGTTTCCCATTTTCTCATTGCCGTTAGAAAGGTTGATGCTGTGAGCTACAACACTGCTTCAGTGTTGATCTTCTGGACATTGACCGGGGAGGGGGCACAGCATCAAGGATGGTGCATCCCAGCCAGACCAAGGTGCTCTGAGTATAAGGGTCTTATAGTGTTGGTAGCATAGTTGAAGGCACATGAGAATATCACACTTTTGTGTTAGCCTGAGATTACCCTCAGTGACTGGGAGTATCTCAATCCCTTTGCCCACTGTGGATGGCAACCAGCTGGTGTTTGGGTGATATATAACAAAACGTCTTTTCAGATATGGTACAGTGTAAGCAGAATGACAGCTTATGTTACGAAGAGCAATTGAATGAAAGAGGCAGAATGCATTAATGTCACGGTTTGAGCAACGGACAAACACCAAGTTCTGTCAAAAATTAGGTAAACCTACTACTAAAACGTTTGAGATGATGAAACATGTGTATGGCAATGATACCATGGGCCACAGTGCTGGCTTAAGTGGCACCAACACAGGGGCAGGCGCAGGGGAGAGACAGTTTTGAGGATGACGAGCGTACTGGTTGGCCATGAACAATTCAAACTGACTTCAAAATTTAAGAAGTTTGAACATTGGTTTATGCCAACTGCAACGAAATTGTAGATTGTCTCACAGCAGTAGTAGGGATAAGCTACGGAATGCACAACAGAATTCTGTTAGATGATGTGACCCTGTTGTGTTTTAAAGAGCGTAATGTGCCTCACATCCCAATGCATCTCAGCAGGATCATAACAGGTGATGTAACATGGTGTTTTCTGTATGGTCCACAACCGAAGTGACAATTAACCATCTGGAAACCACCATCATCGCTGTGACAGAAAAGAAATGTAACAAGACACGTCAAAAGGCATGACGATGCTTGAAGTGTTCTTTGAATCACTGAGCATTGTTCAGACTGAGTTTAACCTCAAGCAGCAGTTGTAAACATCACCTGCGATGAGGGAATCCTTCACTGTGTACATGATGCAATTTGTCACAAGCTGTTGTGGTGTGGAAAGTACTGGCTGTCGTGACATGACAGTGCCCTTGCATAAGGCTCTGTGCTTGTTCAAGAGGTAGTGGCATGGCAACAGGGCACTGTGTTGCCACACCCTCCAATACTCACCTGATTTCACCTCATGAAATTGCTTTATCTTCCCTTGCTTGAAAGCACAGCTGCATGGGCATAGATTTCATTCAGTAGAAGAGATAATCATTGCCACATGAGAAGCCATACAGGATTTTCATGTCAATATATGTATTTCAGCATGTATAGGCTGCAAATTTGTACAAAAAAGACTACAAAAAGTGGGGTGCGGATTATAAACGAGATACTGGCAAAAGAAAATTTTTACCCCCAAAACATGTTTAGAAATTTGTCAACATAGTACATTTTAATGTTTTAACTTAGCTTTGAAGGAAGGTAGAGAAGGGGAGGGAAGAAGAAGAGAGAGACAAAAAGAAGAAAAACTTTCCACGTATGTGATTATTTGTTTACTCATGTTAATAAACAAAATAACCTTTATCCACATGTGTAAAATGTAAGCATGTTGGAACTTGGCCATAGATGCCATACATGCAAAAATAATTTATCTGCTGTACAAGACAAAGATATCTTACGTAGTTTGCACATCCGCCACCATGCAACAAGTACACATTAATAAGACAGCATTTTGTGTAACATGTTGCAATGGTTTTGCTTTCTCAAGTCACATTACAATCTGTTTAGGACAAGCAGTTGTGCTCATCCTCCATTCATGCCATCTTGCGACACGACTGCCCTCTCATGGCAAACAGGCTGCTAATACGTGCCTGAGCACAAAAACAGCACAAGTCACATATCACGAATACCACATCAGAAGTTTTTTTTTGTTTGTAAACATTCCGCCCACCAAAAATAAACATTTTTTCCAATTTTCGTAATGTACACCACTTAATATATATATTAAAGAAACACCAAACAAAAGTATGAGTCTGAAACCTCACACGATACACCAATATTCTTCAGGAAAAGGTCAGATTTGTGTGACTGGTCTGGTGAAATTGCCTTAAAGTGTTCTTAATGACATGACACGCATTATTCCATCCTGGCCAGGGTGCTCTTCAGTCACACGTGCTGTCTTCCACTTCAGTGGAGGCAAGTTTGGCTCTTTCAGCAGCACCAGTTGGTTAACTTGAATGTTGGGCTGCAGTGATGTCCATTTGTTTCTCTGCTGGAATGTGTGTAGATATTCGTTACTCCACCACTTCCACACCCTCTGCTGGAACTGAGTGATTAGCTCCCACCGGTCAAGATAGTTCTGAGGAAGATCTGACAAGTCGTGATCTGGCAGAACTACCAAAGCATCACCCACTAGGAAATCCCCCGGGGTGAGAACATCATACTCTCGAGGATCCTCCGACAAAGCACATAGTGGTCGAAAGTTCAACACTGCAGATATCTGTGCAAACAGAGTTCCCAGCTCTTCGAAGGTAAGCAGCTGTGTTCCCACCACACGTTTCAGGTGTTGTTTTACACTTTTAGTCGCTGCCTCTCAGAGGCCACCAAAGTGGGGACTGGCAGGGGGACTGAACTGCCACTTTATCCCTCTGTGACTGGCCTCAATGACAATTTGTTGCTGGCTTTCTCTACAGAAGAGGCTTTTGTACACTTCTTTCAGGTAGTTTCTGGCACCCACCAGGTTGGTTCCATTGTCTGAGGATATCTCTGATGGGAGCCCTCGAATGGATACAAAGCGCTTCAGTGCAGCAAGGGATGCTGCTGCAGAGAGGTCAGTCACGAGCTCCAGGTGCACAGCCTTTGTCACCATGCAGGCAAACAAGCACAGATAAACCTTCTGGGTGGTCATCTTTCTCGCTTTAACTGGGGTAGCAAGGAATGGGCCCCCAAAGTCAATTCCAACATTGCAAAATGCTCTACCCTGGGCGATCGTGAGGCAGGGAGCTTGCCCATCAGTGGGGCTGATGAAGCTGCACTCACTTTAAAACATGCGACACAGTTTTCAAGGAGCTTACGAATCAAAGTGCGAGCAGAAATTATCCAGTATTCTCGACGTGTCAGGTACAGTGTGGTTGATGGACCCATGTGCAAGTTGGTCACGTGACAATGCATTATAATCAATTCGGACAGTGTGCTTTGCTTTGGAAGTAGGATGGGATGCTTACTATCTTCAGTCAAAGGTGTATTATCAGCCTGCCGCCCACCCTGACAACACCCTTCGAGCCCAAGAATGGCACAAGGCTTTTAATGGGTTTAGAGCATGGTTCTCCCATTTCCAAGGCTCTAATCTCTTCCCTGAAGTAATTTGCCTGCACAATCTTGACACAGTAATTACGGGCAGTGCACAACTCCTCAGTTGTCTGCAACTTGCCAATGGAATGAGTTAGTTTTCAGAAAATTGCTCTCGTTCGTAAGATCCATGCCATAACTCTTTGAAGTCTAAAAAAGGAAGATGATTTCTGCAACAATCCAAAAGGGTCATCAGAGTTCTGCATCTGATTGGAGTTCGCCACCAAGACACTGGACATCACTGGTTTAACTTCGGGAAGAGATGCTCTCTCTCAAGAATGCTGCACAGGCCAGCTCTCATGAGGTTGCAACACCCAACATAGTCCTGAAAACCATATTGTGTTCACCAAGTGGTCTGGAAAACAGCCACGTGAAGCAACATCAGCAGGGTTATGTTCCAACGGAACATGCCTCCAGGAACTAGATGGTATAATGGACTGGATCTCTGCAACTCAATTGGCGATAGAGGTTTTTAAACTGTGTGGTGACTATCGTAACCAGGCTAGGTCTACTGTGGAGTCTGTCCAGGCATGCAATGTCAGGTTAACAACTTTTGAATAATAGGTGTCTTACAACACATTGCCAAAGTTTACATAACAAAACTGCTACACACAGCACCTTGGAACAGACAGAGTCTTGAGTTGTGCCACCCTGAACTTGGCAACAAGCAGGCGCACTTCAGTGGCACCACCAGCTGTAACACAACGAGCATAAATGACTGCAGTGTATGCCTTCTTGCTGGCATCGCAAAAACCATTAAACTGTATGTTATGTTCATGGACTTGAACGAATCTGCTCATATTAACTTCAGACAAGGATGGCAAAGAGTCCTTAAAACGTGTCCACACTCTTGATATCTCTTCTCCAAATGGCTTATCCCAACCCAGGCCTTGATTCCACAAGGTGTGTAACAAAAGGTGTGTAACAATATCTTACTGGATGTGACCACTGGTGCTACCCATCCACATGGGTCATAAAGACGAGCAACAGCTGAGAGTATACCACGCTTTGTCACTGGTATGTCAGGGACAGTCTCTTTGTACAAAAAGTGGCCTTGTACTGGGGCCCAGCGTAGATTTAACACTTTCACTGAATCAGGACAACCAAACATACGAGATGAGTTCTCAGATTCATATTGATGGTCATCCAAGAGCTCCTCACGGTTGGAGCACCACTTATGCGGTTTGAACCCTCCTACTGCCAAGAGTCTGATGAGCTGAGACTTTAGCAGCTGAGCATCGGCAACAGTTGCAGCTCCTGCAACTATATCGTCAACAAAGACATCATTGAGTATAGTATGAGCAGCTAGTGGAAACTTGTTACCCTCATCTGTTGCAAGTTGCTGCAGGGTGCGGAGGGCTTGAAAAGGTGAAGAAGCCAGCCCGTACGTGACTGTTCAACTCGTACACGCTAACTGGGTCGTCCACTGAATTCCTCCAAACGATACACTGGTACTTCCTATCAATGAGATCAAGAATTATTTGTCTGAACATCTCGCATACATCCGCAGTCACGGCAACTGGAAATGTTCGGAAGCTCAAAACTATATGAAAAATTTAATCCTGTAATTTTGACCCAGAAAGTAGATCATTCAGTGATTGGCCATTTGTGGTCTTGCAACACTAATATTATCAGGGCCCTTGTTGCCACCCCTTTTTTGAAGAAATCACTACTGGTAATGATGAAAATGGGAAAAAGGAGTATTTTGATGAACAAATTCTGTGGTGTATGCATACAGTTTCAATTTTCTCCAACTGAATAAATTGAATTCAGGCATATCAAATATTGAGTGGGTTCTGTGCTTAGTTATGGTTTTGCCTTCTGACTATTACATATTTACTAATCATTGCAACGGGCTCACTCAAATACAGTACACTCCCGCTTATTTGTGTTTCGCTTAACCGGCTTTCGACTTATCCGTGGTTTTTTTTTTTCTCCAAAGTTTACTGTAACTTCTGCGGCAAGGCAATTCTGTACCGCTTATTTGTGTTTCGCTTAACCGGCTTTCGACTTATCCGTGGTTTTTTTTTTTCTCCAAAGTTTACTGTAACTTCTGCGGCAAGGCAATTCTGTAACATGTGTCGTTTAACAAGCAGCGTTACCATTACGTCTATCGCTGTGCCACATGAGCTGATGTTTATCTCTTTAAGCTGTCTGTCTGGCACAGAGGCCTGCGTGAGTCATCCATTTCCACCAGTTGTGAAGCGCTTATCTAGTGGCCTGGAGGCCCGTGTCCGAAATGGCAGATTTTGTTTACAAAACGATGTGACCCGATTATGTATACAAAAATGGTGGTGTATTCTGTAATTTGGTATTTCGTATTTTGTATCTTGTTGATGTTAGGAAAAATACAAAATGACAGATCGCCACGTAGTTTTTTTATCTTCAAAACACATGCGTGAATGTGTAAATAAAATGTTTTTTAAAACAAATAATTGTTCATAAAATACACTAGGCATGCTTTAAAAAGCAAGAAAGTGTTGCCGCAAGTGCTAAACAAGAGACTGTTGACAGCATCCAAAGTGAAACTTACGAAATAACGAGTTTGCCATTTCGGACCCCCCCCCCCCCCCCCCCCCCCCCCGTCTGTCACTCTTCAAATTCCTACAACGTGTCTTGCCAGTTTATCGACTGCCGGCCCGGGTCATTGTTCACTTTGTAGTGTTGTTTTATCTCAACGTCAACAAAGCATATAAGGGCATTTTAACTATTCCAAAGAAGTTAGAAAATAATTTCAAGCATGGTGTGTTATCAACAAAAACTGTCCTGGTGTCAAGGAAAAAAAATTGAAGACCTTTTCAATAAAGGCAGGGTTTAACTTTTCCCACATTTTTTCATATATAGTGTTTAAATGTTTACAAAAAAATGTAACATTTCCCAAGTTTTAAACTTTTGTGTGTATGTATAAGTCTATAAAATTGAAATAAGCTCCTAGTAATAGAGATTATACTGTATTGTTTAAATTCCAGGTTGCCTCTTTTAAAGTCCCATTATAGTCTTTATTGCATTGCATTCTAAACTTTCAATTAACTCTGCCATCTAAAGGACCGGTCTGAGTGATGGACGTTGAGAAATCTACACACACAACTACGCACCCAGCACCGCTTATCTATGTCGCCCGCCCCATGCGCCTGTGGCTGGCGCTGGCACCAGCGCAGGCTGTGTATACTCCATGCGCCGTCAATTATCTATTCTCGGTGCAACATAAATATCAGTTAAAGTGTCACGTACTTTAAATCATGCACATACAGTGAATGATTTGTGTTTGCTTCCAAATGTATAGTAGATACTTTGTTTTATCATGATTTTCGGAGCCAATATTGCTGTTTCATTAATAATAGAAATGTGTAAATTCATTTACCCGGGTTTTTTTAATACAAATTCACCTATACGTGTTTTTTTTTCCGGCTCTTATTAACACGGTTAATCGGAGTTTACTTTATATTCAATTATTAACGTGCCTATAAGCAATTTTGTTCTTCTAGAAACAGTTAAATAAATACCAGAATAAGCACTGGCCAAATATGGAATTAAGTACATATATGTGAAGAATGTTACTTGTCATGTAACATTTAAGAATGAGACCTAGTTTTACCTTGCGTGAAGATTTTGCATTTAAAAGAGCCATAAACTTTGTAATAGTGATCTTAGTGAAATTTTTCCTTGAATCACGTAAATTGGAATCTGTGCCATTCTGGAGATGCCATAATTTTTTTTGTAGGATGGTGATATCTGATGAGAGGAGTAATTCCTCTTGTAGTTTGTAGCAGTAACTTTTACAAAAACCTGTAACTCCATGTGGAGTTGGGTGGTGATGAAATTTCATTGCAGATGACTATCACCAGGTGGCATGTATGTACATGGCTGCCAAGTCACTGATCGTCCTCAATTTACACTGGGAGGCTCAGAAGCTGCTTCTGGGTGCTGAGGAGTTGTGCAGTGTGAGTACAGCTACATCTATGTTTAGTACATCCTTTACTGCCGTTTTTCCAGTAATGTGCGTTTGTTCCTCACAGTTGTGGTGAATGTAATTATTGATTACAGCAAAAAAAAAAGCTTGTGCCAGATCGACTAAGGAAGCACTTCCTGGCAAATATTAAAGCTGTCTTGGGTGAGCTGGGTGAGTTGTTATTTTCATTTTTGATTTTATTTTACTTTTTGAAATCCTAGTCACTTTCCATATCCAAACTGTTTATAAAATTATTTCAGTATGTTACTCGTGCTCATTGTGTTTAACATGCACCATAATATTTTACAACTTTTGGTAAGAAAAAAATTTTCTGTAATGAAATTACACCAACAGTTTTGGTTGAGTATGTAAAAAATTTTTCTTTAACATTTGTGTGTGGTGACAGTAATCTGTTTGGAAAATACATTAATTAAATAAATTGTGTGTTAAAAACCAAAACATTGTGGCGCACTGTGCAATGAGAGTAATGTGTAAGCTGAGGTGGGTAGCTTCCTTTTTTCTTGCTTTCTCTTTTGTGCACTGGCATGCTGAAATGTGACACTCCCCTTTTCCCAAAAAAAATAAAAGTGGTGTTGCGGTTTCCCCCTTTGCTCTTTACTTCCCATTCTGGCCATGACTAATTGTCCTCTTCCAAACACAAAAACAAGGAAAGCATGGTGGAGGAGTATCAAACGACAACAGCTGGCTAAGAGAGGGTTGAGAAATTTGAATAGTTCTTAACGAGGTCTTGAGAGCCAATGGGGATGAAATGACGTGAAAGTGGAGCAGTGCCAGAATGCAAGGACAGGGGAAATGGAAGGTAACCGAGAAAACCTGCAGACCAGTGGCATCGTCCGGCACAATTCCCACTTGCGAAAATCCGGGAGTGGCCCGGCCGGGGATTGAACCCAGTTCTCCTTGGTGGGAGGCAAGCATCTAACTGCTCAGCTACTGTGGCCCTGCTAAAATAGGGAAAATGTAAACATGTCAAAAAGCAGGCTTTGTGGGAGGGGAAGTGAGTGACAACTGTGATTTTCAGTGTGTAGCTTGCACCCCAGAATTTCTTAACTTTATTTTGGAAAAAAGTGTGTGCTGTATGTGGATATATATGTTAAGTGACTATCATAACACAGTGTTTGATTTTATATTAACATAGTAAAACAGAGAACCAGATGGCAAGGACAAAAGTTTTATGACAAATCATGTGGTTGTATCAGAAAAACCAGAGGGAGGCAAACTTCGTTTTTCAAATTCCTTTATTTCAATGATATACAGAGATATCTTTTGGCAAAGTAATAAGTTAAACTATATTGTTCTCTCTCTCTCCTCTCTCTCTCTCCTCTCTCTCTCCTCTCCTCTCTCTCTCTCCTCTCCTCTCTCTCTCTCTCTCTCTCTCCTCTCTCTCTCTCTCTCTCTCCTTCTCCTCTCTCCTCCTCTCTCTCTCCCTTCTCTCTCTCCTCTCTCCTCCTCTCTCTCTCCTCTCTCTCTCTCTCTCTCTCTCTCTCTCTCTCTCTCTCTCTCTCTCTCTCCTCTCTCTCTCTCTCTCTCTCTCTCTCTCTCTCTCCTCCTCTCTCTCTCTCTCTCTCTCTCTCTCTCTCTCTCCTCTCCCTCTCTCTCTCTCTCTCTCTCTCTCTCTCTCTCTCTCTCTCTCTCTCTCTCTCTCTCCTCTCTCTCTCTCTCTCTCTCTCTCTCTCTCTCTCTCTTCTCTCTCTCTCTCTCTCTTCTTCTCTCTCTCCTCTTTCTCCTCCTTTTTTTTTATATAAATCGTACAGTAGAACCTCTTTATATCGGCCAATATTGTAATCATATTTCTAAAAAACTCTTTTGAGAAACGTGAAAAATATTCATGGAAAAAATGAAACTGTAGTTAAATTGCTGAAATAATTGTTGCTCTATTTGTCATTGTATTACATTTATCTTGGTTAGCACTGTACAGGATGTAGCACATACCTAAAAACAAATAACACTCCCATAGGCTGCCAGCGCTAGTCAATACCTGTCGGTTGCCTCTGCCCACCCTCCATCCCTTAGGTGGCCTAATGTATTATTCCATGCACAGCTTCCATTACATGTTTTTTTCTGCCATTGTGCTCTCGCTCGTGTGCTTTTGCACTTTGCTTGTGTTATTACAACTTGGATTTAACTTGGTTTTTGTTTGTTGACGACTTATTATGCTTAGTTCTTCTGCCCTCCTCCTCATCACCAAATGAGTAAACTTATATAGATTGAGCAGTAGTGTCTGTAACCTGGAACTGTGTAGATGAGTGTACATAATTTTTAGTTGTACTAGTTGTCAGAGACTATAGTTTTTCTGATAACTTTCATGGTGTTAGCTCACAGTAAGGTGTATGTGTATTCCTGTCAGCAGTTGCACCCTGACTCCCCATAAAGATATGTGAATGTTACTTTTGGGTAATTTATCTGTTTTTGGGTAATTTATCTGTTTATAAAAGGAAATGCCCCATGCTTGCATGCTGAATCCAATGAAAAAAAAAGGCAAGTTTTTACGTAAAACTGTTTCAGGTAATCATGGATTCTAATAAAATTTGATAAGTACATAGTTGAATGTTGATGTTATCAAACAATTTTGTTTCCCTCTCTAGATTGGACATAATACAGTTGGTAACATTTATGTTGCAGCTCAATTTGGTGAAGGCCGTAGCTCATCTGAAAGTTACTCACTGAAGATACTGTAAGCTGGATGGTGTTAATTCAATGCAAACAGTGATGTAGAATTTTTATTACTGCCTTCAAACATAGATACCTTTAAAAAAAGATTCTTTTTTCAGAAATGGTTGTAAATTACTGAAGACAAAAGCATTACTGTTATTGATCAAATGTAATACTGTGGGTATCTATTAAATTATAATTTTGTTACAAGTTTCACAGAAACCATAAGACTTTAATTTGTTGGATGCAGTTCAATGTGACAATATAGATATGTATTATCTACGGTTAATTTTTAAGTAATGGTCTATGTTTTGATGCAGAGTTGTCCAAATTGGTCAAATAAATGAACAAATTACAGAACACTAGTTTTAAAAATAACTAAATCCTGGTTGGTTTACTGATAAAATACCACTATTAATTCTAGTGACTACTGTTTTATAGCAATTTATTTATGCATTGAAATATCTATAACTTATGCATTTTAACTTTACATGTAGTATAGCCTACAGGCAGTTGAAAGGGGTACTGTTCTGTAGGCCTCATTGCAGCTGAAACCAGTATGCTTATGGGGAAACTATGACTTTAATCACCCTTTGTTCAAAACATTGAATAATCCAGCCATGTTAGCTATCCCAAGGCAATGAAACTGCATCTCACCATGAAGCTGACAAATTAAATCTCCACCAGTAATTAAATGGTATGCTGACTGCTCATGACGTGATGTCAAAGGTAAAGGTGAGGGATAGGTTGTCTGAATTTGATGAGAGAATAAGATCCTTTTAGGTTGTCCACACTTCTCTGTCAGGAGATAAGAGATAACACCTAGGAAAGAAGTGTAGAGAGATGAATACTGTGAAAATGTCACTTCTGTGCATGTGGAGCAGAGAAAGAGAAAATCTGCAACATGGAAAGTGGAAAAATCAGAAACTTCTTAAAATAGTTTCACTGTAATTGTGAAGGCAGATAGGCATATTTGCATTCATTAACTATAATACTCAATTTATTGTGCAAACATGTCACTTGAGCTACCATATTGTCCTGCAACTCTGCATTCTACATGGCCCCACACCAGATGAGTTTTGGAACTGTGCGATGAGTACGGCGGTGGCGGCTGTGCAGACTGAATGTCCAGGTCAGGCCCATGGTGTGAATGTTCTTGAAGGAAGTGGCTGCAGGTTCCACTCGCTCTTCCTGGCCACAACGTGGATGGTCAACCAGCGGACCATCTCACCCCACAGGCACAGTGAGTCGTAGTTGATCATCTCTTCCGTTGGGAAGGGGCACTGGTACTTGAAAATACCACATGAGCGACTCCTGCCAACCACAAAACAGCAACAGAAAGGTAATGTTTACTTCATAATGAAAAAAATATATATATATTTTTGGTTTTATATGATTTGTTTTTATGCTTGAAGATGGCCAATCTATAAATCATTCTAAACTTAGAAATTTTACACTCATTCATGGCTCACTCATGACTTCATCCTGTCATGGAGGATGTCACAGGGCGCATACACATATACAGCCCTGTGGATTGGAGTGCAGCAGCTGCTGCTTTTGAAACAAACTAATAATGTATAAGCATGGGTCGTAGCTAGAGACCCGGGAATTTCGTAGGTTCATTTCTAGACATGTTAGAATTCATACACTTGTACGTTCATGTTACTTTTTTAATTGGTCGACATGTTCGACACCTGCTGGAGATAAATGAGCCAATAACAAACATGTAATAAATTGTGCTCCCAACCACCGCCTTTTACTACCACAACAATTGACCAATAAACAGTTGATAGCTGTATGAGAGTAAATAAGACTGTGAAGTCTAGCCTACATGTCATTGTACTCGTGAATTTCTCATGTCTCTAGTCATCGCACACAGGCAGTGGAGCAGAGCAGTATGTGATGGCAGTTAAAGAAGCAAATAATTTTGTTTCTTGCAAGTGGCAGATTTGGAGCAGCTGATTGTGGAAATTACTCCAGAAAGTCTCTCTGGCAAGTAAAAAAATTTGCATCATCACAGCCGTGGTGTAATAGCCAAGTTATGAGGGAAGTCGGATCGAGTTGGAGTCTTATAATAAGTTGACTGCACTTAACAGTGATTTTAATTCCTCAAAACAAATAATCTTATTTTATTCACTTTTGATAATGATTTAATGTTATTTTCAAAAGTAACATATGGTGGCGCACCTTTGACACCAAAATTATGATGCAATCTAACAAGTAACGGATTGTTGTAGGGCATTCTGATAACCCCAGCAATCTAACAAGTAACGGATTGTTGTAAGGTATTCTGATAACCCCAGTACTGCATGCCGCTCTGCTGTGGAACATACTGTGTGTGAGCCCCACCGATATGTGCTACTTTGCACAACTTTATACACACTATGGGGAAATTATTTGGAGTTATTATTGGCAAATTTTTTTAACTGAGAGGAATGAAACTGATGTCTTTGGGCCCTGATTAAAAACTGAAATAAAAGACAGGTTAATATAAACAGAAAGAGTTCCAAAAATAACTTGGGTTTGGCTATGTTGTAGACATGGCCATTTGTTTTGCATGAATACATGTACATTGATGAGCTCAGATGCCTTGATGTTTTTTTTTTAATTCCCAACACTGCTTCACTTGATCATATGGGGTTTTATGGTTATCACTGAATTGCTTTTGAGATGCTCTTTCCAACCATATACAATATCTGTAATTCGACGTGGCTTTTTGACGAGTATAGGCCGAAATTGTGTTAAGTTTTCTTAGTTTCTTACATTAAGCACATACAATTTCACCATAACCACGCCACACAAATTTTTTATACACTCAATCGATTGAACTTGACGAGAGCTGTCAATTGAAACCTAAATGAATGTCGTAGCTTCTCCTAGTCAAAAGTTATATTATGTGGAAGTTATGAGATGCTGCGAAACAATCTCAAAATTGTGGCCTCTCCCTGTTCCACGCGATACTTTGCACTACACTCAATGTAACATATTCTATTATCCTTTGGCAATCTAGTGGTGTAATTGAATTTTGAATGTAGGTGATGGATTCGGAGCTGCAATGCCAAACTGTATCCCCTGATTTTGTTATCATCTGGTTTTCTGGATTGCCTCCCTTATGGTTGCAAATTTTAAAAGACGTATTCACGGCAATAATTATTCCGTAGAGTATTCAGTAGCATTTCCGTGCTAAGCATATTGTTTAAAAAACTTAATTTTAATAGTGTGATGAACTCATAGTATAAAGAAAACCATAATGCAAAAATACTTTGTGTAATGGTCATGCATCAAGAAGCAATGAGACTTTTTTTTATAGGCAGACAACTCATTATTGCTAATTATATAGCCAACAGAAATGCCCATGGTTTTGACCTCACTTTTCTTGAGCTCGAAATGCAGCCTCCATGTAGGATAGTAGCCGGGCACCTTCTGTTGTGTTGGCGAGCTCAGAGTTCAGGCTTTGAAAGTCACCGTAGAAGCTGTAAACATTTACACAAAATTTCTTAACTTGTTCACGACATACACTTACAATTTCACAGCATGCGTACACCACAGCAAGTGAAGTGATGTCACAATGTAGGTGTACTTTTAAAAAAAAATTAACTTCTCTACGGAGTTGCTGACAAACACAGTCACAGCAGCACGCTTCTAAGTACATAGATACAAGATTCACTGAAGAAAGCCACCAAAATCAATAGCGAAATTTGTGTCACAAAAAATTAATTTATGTGAGCAACACTATAATTTTAGTTTTCTTCGTATAGGTGTTGTTTGAGGATCGGCAAGACCTGACATTTTGAGGCTCAGGTTATGAAAGAATGGGAAGGTTAGGTTGCTGGCTAAAAGTGTGTATAGGAGGAGAGGAAACAGTGATGAAAAGATAAGAGAATAGGAAAGAAACTAAGTGGGGCTGTAACATTGCAGTTTTTTTGAGGGGTTAAGTTTACCGCTGGTCAGAGTTACTTTAATTAGATGTGATTACGGAATACTTGCTTATGTTGTCACGTCATTTAATATATTTTCCAAATTACACTTTATTATACGAGTTAAATAAAATACGGTATTATCTTTGGTCAATTTAATATTTTATTGACATGATCATGTGTAAGTATATTTGATTTGTTTCTAAACTATATGCAGTGTTATAATTTTGTTTGTTAGTATTCATTATTTCCTAGATGATAAAAAGTATTCAATGTGTATTAAGAAAAAAGCACAAAAGAAAATTATCCTGGTTGTCTCTCGTCTCGCCATCGCTGATTAGGGGAGAGATTTGGTGTGGTCAGACCACAGCCAATCAGATGACAGGTGACAACATAAGAGGCCGAAGTAAATTCAAACAACATTTTCTAGCAAAATGATAACTGATACCATCAATGATGGATGTGTGTATTCAGGTTAAAAAGAAATGTGAAACGTAGTATGTGAATTTTTTAATGTAAAGTAATGATGAAAAAGATAGTGACATAATTGCTGCAACAAGAGGATGAAAAACTAAGTAACAAGTATTGAATTGTATTTTTTTCAGAAGAATCAAGTGATAATTGTATATAGTTTTCTTATGAGAAGACAAATGGAAGAATAAAATTGGTAAACAGAAATTTTGTCTTGCTAATTACACATAATTTATTCACATCTAATTGTACTGAAATGTAACAACTGTGCCCAATGTGTTAATTATATTGTGATTCTACTGAAATCTAACAGAGGAGACAGTCTAAGCTTGTGAGGTCTGTGAGAGAGAGGAATTTGTTGCAGAAGGTGGTAACAATAAGAACGGTTTGAAAGTTTGGGAAGGGTAAAGTCCGGGATTGAAGTAAGGGAGAGGGAAGAATGGACTTGCCACCATGCAGCTGCCCAATAGCAAGTCTAATTATTATTGCATATGCAGCTTACCTAGTGGCATCGTCTAGCACACCACTGAAAGGATAGAACCTACTGGGTTCTTTTAGGACTTCGCACAGGATTTTCTGGCGACAGTCCTCATGGACGATACCAAGAAAGTTGAAATAGAAGTCAAGTTTCTGGAGCTTCTGCCGCAATTGAAGAAGTTCCAGTCCAGTACCAAATGTCTGCTCCATAAATTCATCGGTTGTCTTTTCTTCTTCAACTATTATCTCACCTTGGGGATAGTCATCACTGTTTGGCCCAGTGATAATTATTTTGGAGCCAAAGTCGGCTATCATACCTTCTGGTATGAATGAGGAATCTAAACATAATTTAATAAATAAAATAGCTTTAATTTAATTTGATAAACAAATAGTATTTATCTAAATGGAGGTTGAATATGTTACCTCTATTATTATGTTCTGGTTACACCATTAAGGAGAACAGTGCATGAAAGTAGTATAGTCATGCAGTTTTTGTTTAAAAGTTGTTTTTCAAGAGGTGTACCTAAAATTTTGGCACTGCAAGAGATAAGTTGTAAGATATTTCATGTTTCCTGGGGAAAGGGTTGTTATTCTGGAGGGATTTGTTTTTGGAAGAACCTTTTCAGTTGAATAAATTTCATGGTTCCCCAACCAAGTATGTAGTTATTTCGAGAGGGTTACTATTCTAGGGATCTTAGAAATGAGAACTGAGTGAATTATTAATGACTTGTCATGCAAAAAAGTTTGAAAATAACCTCTGAAAAATTACTTGTGACAAAAATGAGTTAATATACTGCTTTTGGGCTTCATTTCCCTTAGTACAGACATTTAAATAATTACGTATTGGTGTAATGTTGACAACTCATTCAGGGTTGATAATTTTTCATTCACAGGAATAGTTTAAAAGTAAAACCTTTTAAAGTTTTACTTGCAATTGTGTAATTCATATACTCAAATATATGACAAATTGTGGTGCATAAACAAGAAAATCAACAAAAAAGTAAACATCCGCAAGTCATCAGCCTATAGTAAATTGCCATGCTTTCTATATATATTACTATATGCTGATGACTTGCTGATGTTTACTTTATATATATATACACACACACACACAGAGCTGGACAATGAAAATAGCACACAATGAAGAAACCATGGTAACAGCAGTAAAACAATGTCAATATCAAAGCATATGGGCTGGTATTCACAATCTCATGAAGGTGTGTTTGCATTTGACTACATACCCAGCAGTGGCGCTGCAAGCACGACCAACAATTGTAAACACTGGTGTGTAGCCGAAGCTGCATTAATGCGTAAAACACCAGATATTATGTAGCAAGTGTACAGAGTGACGAAGAATGCCAGGAAGACACCAAAGACGTCGCTTTATGTAACTGACGGACTTCGAGAGAGGACTCATAATCGGGCTGAAAACTGCAGGGTGGTCATGTGGCAGTATAGCACACCATGTGGATTGTTTTGGACCATACAGTATGATGCTGTTGGGAACAGTGGATACATAAAGGCACCCATACACGGAGGACCAACTTAGGACAACTACCGGTCAAGAGAATCGACTGGTAATGAGGCAGGTAGGGATGAATACCATGGTGATCCCGTCCATGATACTGGCCAGTATTGGGGCTCCTGTGTGCCAACAAACCATTTCTAGATGCCTTGCGCAGGCGAAACTGTGATCCTAGTGATCATTAAATGTGCTGTCATTAACCCTGGAACAGTAGCAGTTTTGTTTGTAGTGGTGCGAGGCCAGAGAAATGTGGAATTTTGCTGACTGATTATGTGTGATATTTTGTGATGAGTGCCACTTCATTATGGCGACTGATGATCATTGTGTCCAGGTGTGGATGGCCTCTGGTGAACACCACAAATATGTACCAATCTCACTATCAAGCAGCATACTCCAATGGCAGGCACTATGGTATTGGAAGGCACAGTGGTATGTGGACGAGATCCTACAATCCAATCTGCTTCTGTATATATGGTCAGGATTCCCAGTGCGATATCCCATCAGGATAACGCCTGACTGTACATTGTACATGGCATGGGTAGCCCAGGACTGCCTTCGTCAGGTTCAAACACTACAAATTGGTTTGCCCCCCTCCCTGGAATGTCCCCAATTGGGTATATGTGGGGCCAATTGAAATTCCATCTGCCGCCATGTCGCAATATCTGGGATTTCGAACACACCTTCAACAACTGTGGGCCTGTATGCCTCAGGACAACATCTGGCATCTGCTGGAACTCATAACAGCTGTGTTGCAGCATGTATCACAATACACTATGATGTGTGACTGGCTATGTTAATAGTCACGACAGTCGAGGATTCTGTCTGCTAGACCAAAAGCTGGGTGATTGAGTTAGCTAGGCGACGAGAGGCAAGGAGTGTTGGCTAGTACTCACTTACTCCTACTTCTTGGGTGTCATGTTGGTGGTGTACCTGGTCCAGTCGTAACGAGCCTGGCCCACACCGTGGCTGCGGTTCCACAGGTGAGATTCGTTTGTCCAGATGTGGATGTTATCCCAACTGAACCTCACTTTCATACCGCTCAACAATCCTTTTACCACAGGATGGCACGACGGGTGAATGCGTATGCACGGAGAAACAAATAATACTGCAATCGGGGCAGTCAATACTGACTCATGCCTGAGTTGGGCAATGCGGTTCCGTTCCGCCTGCCTTTCTGATATAGGCTGAGGAAGTGCACTTAACTGTCTGGCGGCAAGAAGCGTTGCGTGTTGCTCCCTACGCCTACGGCCGTACCTTTGACTGAAAGGCATTAAGTCTCCACCCACAGGTTACTGGGTACACCTTGACTCAAATACTGAACACAAGTTATTAGTGTAAGTCCGGTTTTGGCTTGCTGACCAGGCTCTGTAAAGTCTCCACTAATCCCCCACGCTATGCGGGTTGATCAGAGACGTGGAGCTGTTTGGGTCACCAATGTCGCCACTGGATGTGCATCCACACAGGAATGGATGACAGATCTCAAGCCTCGGCACTGGAAGCAGTGCCGTGGGATAAGGCAATAACTTGAGACTATCGCCCCTCTCTGGGTGAAGGTGTTGCTAGTTGTTGTGGCTCCTCTGTTCCTCCCCACCGGCACTGGAAACAAACCTGTTGTAGTTTGGGAAGCAAAAGATGGCTGTCTAATGGGTGTGTGAAAATATGACGGACCCCTGAAGGGCGCCCATGACTGAAGTGAATTCGGTAGTTATAAATTCCCCGGTCCTCATCAAAGGTGTACATAGCAACCCATATCTAGAGGGTAAACAGACAGATACTCTAACAAAGAAAAGCTGAGAAGTAGGAGACAACAGTACGTTTATTGAAGTCTCAATAAACATGCGATGCATGTTACTTCCTACCACAGGCAATTGAGTGCCGAAGGTTACTACGCTGACCAGGTGTAGGCGACCTGGTTCTAATGGAGAATGGGAAAGAAAGAGCGTAATGAGAAAATATATTATACTACTAAACTGTCTAAAGAAGATGTCTTGAGGAGACAAAATGAATTTAACATGTTGTTAAGCGTGTTTGCTGGTTGTCGGGTTGACTGGTTGTCGATGGTGAAGTAGCCGCAGGGAGCGTACTCAATGCTTCGAAGATCTCAGGCTGTCCCAGCACTGGCAGCAGTGCTGTGGGATAACGCAAGAGATGGAAAGTGAATGACTGTCAAGCTCGGCAGCGTCCGGACTTATATAGTGGAAGCTTGTAGGCTGCCGGCACGGGGTGTGGGGGAGGCGTGACGTCCTCCGGCCCTGGTTGGCGTGGGAATACTCTGGTTAGCGATTCTGCTTCGTGCCTCGTCGGAGGCGCTCAGCCTTAACCGAGTTCTGGGCAGCTTGCAGGCTCTCAGCGCGGGTAGGGGAGCGGCGACCTGCCGGGTTGTGTATCCTCCAGGTGAGAAAAATTTGCTCAAAGTTCCCGTTGCCTGTAAGGTAGGCAACGTGTCAACCACATCTGTAGTTGTGGAAGAGGTACTCTAGGCGATGAGTCGTAATCATATTAGATTATTTGTATAAGCGGCACCCGTCAATTATTGAATATGACCAGACAGCTTACCACAAATCCTTATGTAATTGTCATGCTGCTCTGTTTTTGTGGTCATTTGTATAATGTGTACTGTATCACTGTCTTTACATATCAGGTTCCAGTACCATCCAATACATCTTTTTGTGTGTGCTATTTTTACCATCTGGCAGTGTATGTACATACGTTCATAAATGCATGCATACATACATACATACATACATACGTATGCACACACGCACATACATATATTTAAATAAAGAGAGATTTGTCTTGTATTTTTGACATATATGTTACTGAAGGCATGAGAGAGTATGAACCTTTTCACCTGTGTATTCATCAGCTTGCTCAGGATGAGGTGACACAGCATCTTTGTTTTCCTTCACTTGGGAGGAATATTTCATCTTGTGCTTGAGATGTTTATTTTTCTGCCTCTGAGAGTTGGAAATTGCTTTTGGTACATCAGCAGCAATGTAGAAACCACCATTGGGTGCTGTCCGACTGCTGTGGAGAAAAACATGTTTAAATAACATAACACACAGCGAAATAATTAGTTTTTTAATTTTCTAATGGCCTATCATTTCATTAACCTAAGGTGCACTGGTATTTTAGGCTAAGGTGATTATAGTTTGTTCTAATTATGGAGAAAATTTGTGAGACAGAATTTTCACACTACAGAAAATCAGCATAAACATTTGGGCAACAAAAAAAAAAAAAAGATTATTTTCTTAGTTGTAGGTCTAGCAGTCTATGTACAGATTACAAAAATTACACAAATTCATCTGTTCGAGTTGACAAAGTTGTCACTGATACATCACTTGATTAATCCGTATGACCTGTGGCATCAGGTGCTAACGTTGCATTCGAGTGGTAAACTTATGCCTGGTCAGAGCTGGCCAGTGTTCTAGTGATGGGTGGTCCCATTCCAAGGACATAGGAACTAACTTTTTAATTTAACATTTTATGTGCCGAACCCAGACACCACCATGTCAACACTCACGGCTGCCAACCTTGGCACCATAATTACTCAATACTACACTTCTCCCTTCTAAATTTATGGCCACCCCTAACTGGTCTAGAGACTAATTAATTTTGTCTACCTCTCCCACCATGTTGGAGGACAATGCCTCAGCCTTTCACTGCTCTTTACGATCCCCCTCTGAGAGGAGCTTTAGTTTCCACACCAAAACCACGTACCTCTTTGCTGTTGTCTCCTGTGCTTGATGCCCCTTGTAACCATTCCACTGCCTGGTCCTGCACTATGTCCATTGCTGGCTGCTCTGGTATGGCTGTTGCTCTAACTCTGAATGCTGCACCTGTCACCGGCTGCTCTGGTGCAGATGCTGCTCTGGCTCTTGACTCTTCTCCTGTTGCTGCTGGTGCCTCTAGTGTTGATGTTGATCTGATTCTTGGCCTTGCTCCAATTGCTGACTGCTCTGCTGCTCTGACCATGGATTCTGCTTCTGTCACAGGCCACTTTGGTGCTGATGCCACTCCGACTCTTGATGTTGCTCCTATCTTCCGTGAAGACACACGGCTCCACTCTCCCTCTTGTTTAGGTGCAGTATGGGGTGAGTTCCTCTGTTCGTCCAAAGACACCCCCTCTTGCAGGTGACACTTGCGTAAGCGATCAAGACGACAAAATCTTATGACGTCCCTAACCTTAACCTTGTACGTCACCGGGCTCGCTATTCCTACACTACACCCTGGTAGCCATCTTGCCTGTTCCCCATGGTCGCACTTCACCAATATTGGATTCCTCACACTGAATCGTGCATCTTGAACCACTCTAAGTGTCTTATCATTATATTCTGGCAGGTTTGGCTTCACTAACAGCAACCTCGCACGTGGTTTCCTCCTCAAAAACATTTCTACTGGGGTTTTCCCAGTCACCACACATGGTATATTTCGGTATGTAAACAACCACTTATCGATGGTATGTTGCAGGGATGGTCCCCCCCCCCCCCTTCTCATTAAACCACTTCCTGTTCCTGCTTTAAAAGTGCAATCTTCACTTACTGCACAGTTCTCTATGCTGCTCCATTGGATTGTGAGTCGAAAGGTGGAGTCAGCTGCAATATGATTGCGTTTGTCTCATAAAACCGCTCAAATTCTTCTGACGAAAACTGCGGCCTATTATCGGCCACCGGCCTTTTGAGAAAACCATATGCAGCAAAGACTATTCATAGCTTTTCAATTGTCTTCTCTGGCATTGTGCTCTGCTTAGGTCATACATCCATCCATTTAGAAGAGGCATTCACTAATATCAATAGTCTTTTTCCTTCCTTTTTTGTCAAACTGACATGTACTGGCTTTCCCAATTGAGAAGTCTCTGCCCATGATACCCTCACCATTTGAGCCTTGTTATGTCTAGACAGCTGACAAGCCTCGCACCTCTTTACCTTGTCCTCACTCTTGTAAATTCCAGGCAACCAAACATAACTTCTTCCCAGTATTTTCATCCTAAATACCCCAGGATGACCCTCGTGCAACATTTGCAACTTATTTTCTCGTATTACTTGTGGAATTACTGTCTGTCCACATGACACTGTTTTCTTCCACTAACAATTCATCCTTTCTGCTTGCATAAGGTTTTATGCTGGGCTCATTAACATGGTTCGGCCATCCATACCTAGTATAGTTTTTCATCATTTTCAATTCGTCGTCCTGTTCCATTTTCATAGCAATCTCCCCTGCCGTGATTGGAAAGTTCTGAAGATGCTGAACCTGGAAGACTGGTTGCTCTATGGTCTGTGCTTGAGATAGTGGTAACCTCCACAGCGCATCAACATTACCCATTTCTGCCCTTTTTTGTACTCAATGGAATAGTCATATGTCGAAAGGGGCAAAACCCACCACTGCAATTGTGCTGCTGCTAAAGATGGAACCGCCTTCTTAGGTTTAAAGATGGTGGTCAAGGGATGCAACTCTTTTCCCCACCACCTGCTGCTGGTAAGCATTTGACAAGTCCAGCACACAAAACACTTTACCATTCCCCAAAGATGCAAAAATTTCATCTATACATGGAAGTGGCTGGTGTGCTTGCTCTATCCTAGGATTTACAGTAGCCCTAAAATCAGCACACAATATTACCTCGCCATTCGCCATAGGTACCACTACCAAGGTGCTTGCCCAATTGCTGTAGGTAACCTTTTCCAGGATTTGTTGCTATTCTAAGTACTACAGATCCTGCTCCACTTTTTCTTAGAGTGCATAAGTTGCCATCCTTGCCTTGAGTAAGACTGGTGAAACACTCTCCTTGGGCATAAAGTTGGCCACAAACTGTTTGATTTCCTCAAAGGCCTCATTAAATATCTCTGCATACTTACACAGTTGCCTTTTCAGCACTCTCTCCTTTATCTCCCCCCCCCCCCCCCCCCCCCCATTTTCGTATCTGCTCCATTCAGCACCTGGTCCACTGAACTGAACCACACTTATACTGCTCCAATCACTTCCTAGTAATGAAGAAAGTTGCTGTTGTTCAGAGTCCACCACCAATAGTGGCAGTTGCTTCTTCTGTTCCTTATACTACCTCCACGTTTACTTTCCCCTTCACTGGCAAGTAGTCCCCAAAATATGTTTACATCTTGATGTCCAATTTTCGTAACTGCCAGTCTGGCCAATTTTCTTGATATGTTTTGTTCGTCACTAAAGTAACTGCCGATACTGTATCCACTTGCCTTATCAGTGGTCTGCAGTCTACCATCACTGATACATGGTAACTCACGGTAGCTACCAACTGCTGCTGATGCATGATAAACAAGTAGAGGATGTAATTTTGGTCATTCTCACTCATCCTGTACCCTACTCCTGGCTCCTCAGTTTTGTGTTCCCTGACACCACATACTGTAGCCGACTTCTGCATCCTACATTTCCTGGCCAAATACCGTACTTTAGATCAATTATGAGACTTATATTGTGAGTAAAGGCCTGTCGCTGCCATGTGCTCCGTACTGCTGCAGCGATAACATTCTCTCTGATGAAAACTACTTCCTGAGGTTCCCACTCCTGGAGGCTGTTTCTTTTGCACCCATACTGTGCACACTTCGTCCTATACCAACTGATCTGTTGTTTTTCTGCTTGATTCAATGTCATTGACAATGCATGTGCTTGCTCCAGTGTATACCCAGTTTTAGTGAGCTTTTGCTGAATGTTTTGACACTAACCAAATGATCTCGCAATGCCTCTGGCAAAAATGTGCCAAAATTGCACATTTGTACCAAATGCTTAATGGGGACTGAAAACTTGGCGATGGACTTGTTTTCTTTTTGCACTCTCCTGTGAAATTTAAATCATTCTGCAATCACCAGTGCCTTTGGACTATAATGCATTTTTAGGACCACTTCCAACTCCACAAATGACTTGTTCCCCAGCTCATATGGAGACACCAAATCGCCAACACACCAAACGTTTGTTTAACCGACAACACCACCGAGACGTGCTTTGTCTCCGTTACTGAATTCACATCAAAATAATGTCACAACTGCTTCAGATATGACACAATATTATTCAATCTTTAACCTGCACTGTTATTAACTACAACTGTAGCTATGTGAGCATGGTTGGAGGGTAGGTAGGCACTCAAGGTAGGGAGGGGTGAAGAACAAAAGAGCCCTTCATGATGTCATATGTTATGCGAAGTCTAAATTTCTAGGCTCGTATGCACTTAACTCAAATCTCAGCCGTAGTAGTTTTAAACTGACTTTAACCAATTTTTTTTTGTGTTTTGGCAGATGTTTTAAGGGTATGTACCGAGAAATACATACATATTATTGCCATGAGCCAGTGAATGTATTTTCATTAGGTTTTCATTACAATTTATTCCATTTTAGCAAGGATATTTTATTCTTTTTAAAATCTTTTGGGTTTTTTTGACGGTTCCTGAAAAACCTTTACTTTAGATTGTTGTTTTCGTTACTTATATGTTTGTTTATTCGGGGTTTTAGTGTATTTGCAGTGTTCCCTTCAAGGATGTTAGAATCTTTCTTATAGTACGTAAAATGAAACCAGCGAATGAAATTAAAATTCAGTTTGTCTCAATATACAGTCAACTTTCAAAACTACAACCTTTCACACTTCCAGGAAAAGGGTCATACCTTCAAAGGGTTCATTATTTTAATTTGGACAGATTCAGACCAACTCATAACCCCTATACAGAAAAATTGCATTAAAGTTTTACTTAGGTGGTTTTTGCATGGCTTTAGTGGGGTAAAGTTACATGTTGTATATGTCAAATACAGTGAAATGGTTCCAGTGAATTGACTAAGATATCCACATTTGTAAGATTATATTTGAAATTTTCCACAGTTCCCCAAAAAATTGTTGGTATTTCGAAAGGGTCATTATTCTCAGGGTTTTAGTGTCAAGAGTTGACTGTACTTATCTTGTGCTTTCCTTGGTAGTAAGTCACAGGAGATATTTTTAGTGTCTGTTTTAACATTTTCCTTACGGGTGGTCCAGTGCATGCCTGAACCATCCCATGATCATGCTTCTAAAGATGAAGTGCCGTGAACTAAGACTGGCCAAATTTTAGCTTTTGACATCAGCATGCATTGCACCATCTGCAGCTGACATCACAAATGCCACACATCAGCAAGAAGCACAGTGGATGTAAACAGACTAATCGTAACTAAAGATTATACAGAATTTTGACAAAGATTTTTAAAGATTTCATAATATTACACTTTGTACATATTTACTTCTTGGATATTGACAGTTGCTGGTTATGTTACTAAAAGTAAATTACTGTACTGTATTACAGGTTACTGTGATTGCTTTTTCAATAATTTTTGGCATGGTGTAGTTCACATTTAAATACTCTGAAGGAAAGTTTGTATGTGTACAATAAAAGAACTGGAGAGTGATGCCCCACCTATCTGGTGGGATAATAATTGATGGCATTGGAAGACTCCCCCCCCCCCCCCCCCCCTAATCAACTGACAGCTGGGAAGCAAGCGACGTTGTCTTAGTGGATTTTTTTTTGGTTGTGGGGTTTAGTGTCTCATGCAGCTCAATAATGGCCCGCTGGGCATGAGGAGCATTGCTCAAGGTTGGCCTTGTCTGATCTGTGGCAGGGGCATAGCTAGGTTGGGGTTCCAGGCATCTCACCACCTTCCCTCAGGCAGAGGGGCCGAGGAGACGGTGGATTTACGGTGCAAGGAACGTGCCACAGAAGTCTGAAGTAGGTGTCTCAGCCTTTGTAGGACAAGCTGGAAGTTGTCCTCCTTTAATGTGCTGCACCCTCTCTCTTCCAGGGGCCACGGTGGCTGAGCGGTTAGCCCGCTCGCCTCCCATCAAGGTGATCCGGGCTCAATCCCCGGCAGGGTCACTCCGGATTTTAACATGTGGGAATCGTGCCGGATGATGCTATTGGTCGGTGTGTTTTCTCTGCAATCTCCCGTTTCCCCTGCCCTTTCATTCCGGCGCCGCTCCATACTCACCTCAATCACCCTCATCGGCTACCAAGACCTCAATGTTAAGAGCTGTCTAAATCTCTTCACTCACTGTCTCTTCCAGGTGTATACCCTTGACGCGTGACATCTTTTCTGACAATACTAAATGACTTTGTCTCATCAGCACGTGCCTTCATGTCACCCCAGGCAGGTTCTTAACCATGAACTACATCTACTAAAGTGCCTACAGGATATGCCTCTTGTCGCGGGGACTATTACAGATGCATCAGATTGTACTGTTCACCTGCTGTTAGAAATCATGCTCGCCTCCCCAAAGTGCGAATGAGCCACCGTCGAGCGGCCGAGACTGCATTCCAAGTTCAGGCAGTTTTAAGGTGCGCCGAGGGATGGCGCCCCCTGCCCTGCCTGGCTCCCCCTGCCTGGCTCCGGTCCACTAGCAGACAACTTGACCATCTGCACCTCCGTAGCCCAGACAAGGGCGGGCCAGCAGGATATATGTCCATGCGCTGCCCAAACACGTGAGTTTATCTCCAGCAGCTCGTTCTACCACCTCTTGTGCTGGGGCTCTCTGCTGACAACCAGGTCCTCATGATCTACCAGAAGCTCTTCGACACCTACACAGAAGCCTTCCAGACCTTATAGAAGCTTTGCACCAGCAACCCTGGAGAAGTCATCAAACCCCTTTGCATTGCCTTTGCATTGTAACGGTAACCACCACTGCTCTTCTGGTAGTGGTAACACACCCCATCATTGCCCTTCTGATAGGGGCTCCCGCAAATCCCTTCTGGACAATGGTGTTAGAATAGTTAGGGAGAGTTGTGTTAATAGCCACCTAGTCAATTTTGCCTTGTTCAAGATAGACCCAGGTAGTATGGTCACCGTATTTATTGTATTCATATTCTCGCTTACTTCTGGGTTTAATAGGTTAACTGTGCTAATCCTATGTAGACACCATGCCCATTGGAGTGAAGCAGGAGACTGTGAACTTTACCTCAACCAGTATGAACCATAGTGCACGACTGCGGGCTCCCTTTACCGGGATGCATGTACATCGAGACACACCCATTAGACAGCCACCTGTAGTGTGCACCTGGTGTACAGTAAGGTAGAGCCGCCACCACTCTTAAGACAATCCATAAAGCGTGTAGTCAGCCAGCCCAGTCTGTACTCTGTCCACTGCGTTGAACTGTGCTGGAGGAAGTACTAGTCTGGACCTGGAGGTCTGATCCCCTTTGGACCCACACTCAAGTATTGCTGACGGACAGCCTGAGGAAATCTACCACTCTGTATCCACCGCACTGAATTGTGCCGGACTAAGGTGCACCAGGTACTAGGGATGGGTCGATACTACATTTACTCGATACCAGTTTCTATACCAAATGTTTCTCATGATACTCAATACCAATATTTTTCTCAATACCAAATTTAAATTGTCATGAACACAAAACAACTTGGCCAAGAAAATTGCTTATTTTACTAGTGTCATTGACATACACAAATTATATAAAAACCCACGTTACACTGGGAACAAATGGTGGACAGCCTGTAACCCAAACGTCCTTAACTAATGATAAACCAACAGTTTCCGTTGATTCTATAGAATCATGTTTCCGCAGTAAAAGTTGTAATCAAACTTTGAGGAAAATGATAGCTCAGTACACTTATTTTACGATTTGGCAGTTTTTAATTTAATTTTTTTTATAACTTCAAGTAAATTACTGTAACGTTAAACAAATATTGTAATTATCTGATACTCCCGTAGTGACGTAGCCTGCGGAATACGCGGTCTAGGCCACAACAGGTGTATCAGATAATTGTGGTATGTGTATGACGTACAATAACTACTTAATTTTGACTGGTCGTGCCTATCGGCGCTCACTCGCAACTGTCTATCTGCTCTTATTGTACCAGAAATATACACCATAAAAGTGATTAATGGGATAAAAACTAATTAAATGAAAAGTTTCAGTGCAGCATATAATTGTGGAATGTATTGGATGTACAGTAACTACTCAAGTTGCTCACTCGCGCCTATCGGTGCTTGCTTGCAACTCTCAACCCAATTTTAGTGTACCTCAATTATGTACCATAAAAGTAAATTATGTCAAAAATCATAATTGTGGTATGTATGGGTTGCCTAAAAACATGAATAAAATATGGTATATTGTGGTACACTTCTACTTAAATTATGGTATGCTTTTCGAAATTATTGTACAGGTTCCAAAACATATGGTACACTTTTCCACAACTATTCTGCATGCTCCGAATATTATGACACTTGTGCCATAATCATGGCACAAGAAAATGAGTGTTAAAATTCTATACTTTTGGGTATTCTCTTGCAACACTCAATACTGTAAAGTTTCGAGGGTATCGAGGTATCGCAGTATCAAGGATCCCATCTTTACCAGGTTCACCTCTTGCCTGTTCGGCCTTGGCCTTACACATAGCTAGGGACCATTGTCTCCTGCTTCCCTCTTTTGTGGCCAATGTTTCTTCCTTTCTGTATGTCATGCATTCGGAGGAGTGGTGCTCAGCAGCGGGAGAGAAAGGCAGCTACCGCCTTCGAAGCCAACCAGAGTTGCAATCCATCTCCATATGCACTCTGCAGTATTAACCTCCGGGAACGAGCTCCTCCAATATTTAGGTTGCTGTCTCTGGTTGCCTAGCATGGCCACCCCCATTAACAATCACTGGATAGTGTTAGTAGTACTTCTGGATAATCTCGCACTCTGGCAGGCACATCTCCATTACATGAGGTCTTGGCAGAATGGGTGTATGATTTTAAGCATTCTTGCAACAGCATTTGAGTTGCAGACTGCCCAGTTACAGCTTTGTGAGTATTCCTCTACTTGAGGATTGCCAGGGACAAGAAATCTTACGCATTGGCACTGTACATAGCATATGCTTTACAGTGTCTACCGCCTTTTGAGTTAACCCATTAGCAGGAGGAAAACATGGACTAGTGATTTGTCCTCATCATATTGCATGAATTCATTACTACAGTAATAAAAACAGTATGACCACTCTTCTGAAAAACAGGGAAAATCTGTCAAAGTTATTGGAAATCAAAAAGTATTTTTGTAAGAACACCATTGAGGTGTGAAGTTTCATGCAACTTTTCTCAGAAAATGCAGGGATATATGAGATATTATATATAAATAAGAAATGTTTTTAAGTTTCCTGTGTGTGTGGGATAAAACTGTATCATCAACTCTTCTACACCATAATGTCTATGTACAAGAGATGTTGGTGTCAGAGGTTTTGTTCACCAAGCTGCATTCCATTTTATTTTGTTAAATTTATTTTACTATTTTAGAATTCGATAATTATGGCTGCTGCACAAAAGTAATGTTTTTACCGATTTCATTGGCTTATGCAATTTAATTGCTAAATTTTGTCATAAGCAGAGATTAAGCCAAAATTAGCAGTTGGAACAAAATGCAAATTTGTTCTTAAAAAATCCTGGAAAAGTTGCACATTTTAGGAGACTACAAAATCTGGAACACAAAAATTTGCAAACACTTCTTCAAACGTTTTGATTACTGATTACTTAACTCAATAACTTGGCCTCAAAAATGTTTATCTCAGATACTTAAAAAAAAAAAATAGTCAAATGTTACTAAAAGTTTTTTTCTGGAAATGCTAAGAAATTCATGTATAAGTGAGCCCAATGTCAGGTACAAGATGAGGCAGTAATTGTTCCTTGGTGTTAAACTGAAACACTTCACAACTACTAACAATCCTTTCCATGTCCTGACACATATTAGGCCAGTAAATACCTCTGTGGCTCTGGATTTGCACTTACTCATTCTTAAATATAATTGGAGAATTAGTTTGAGAATGGCTGAGGGACAAAAGTTTTGACATTACCAAAAAAAATCTTCTCACAAGTACATAGCTTCCAATCCCATTAGGGCAGTCTTCGCAAGTGATCTTGATGTAAACAGGGAGCTGATACCTTGAGCATTCGTAGCAGTAGTGTTGACAGGTCTCCCATATTTATTGGGTTCTCCTTATTTTACCTACATTATCTCTAGTCTTCCATCTCATATTTTGATCAAAATTTCCCCCAGTATTTCAGGAAGTTTCATTTAATTAATTTCTTATTTGTGTATTTATTACATTTCCCTTACAACTACCGTTCCCAAGTCACATTTGACATTTCTAGTTTATTTGATGTAATTTCCTTCTATCCTTTCATGCTGGCATTGGCAAGCTGCAAGTCACAATGAATATTCAGTTGTTCATGAATCATAGATGGTTGGTTCATGGTAAAAAGAGCTCATTTGAAATCAACCTGTGAAAAATAAAATTATTGCCCCTAACAGCACATAGTTTAATGCACATATTGACTGGCATGCTCCCAGTTATGTTAGCAATTAAATACTAATAGTAGTCCCATATATTAATGTTGTATTCAAAGAATAACTTTTATATTTGTGGCCCCGGAATTCAATAAAATAAAAATTTGTTTTGTCTGTTTTACACATGTTAGTGAAAAAATTAGCACATTGTTTACATATTTACATTCATAACAATTTGACAGATTCAACTTGATTGGCACATGAATAAAGTAGAGGGTCAGTGGAATACTAATTTTAAACGTGCAAAGAAGTAGATGTTTGGCAAGACTTTCAAAAGTGCCTCGTCAACCGTGAACTACAACGTATAATACTTCACCTGTCGGCACGCATGTTGTAGGGAAGTGGTAAAACAGGCAACTTGTTGGTAGGAACAGCATCATCCACTTGCAGGTCGAGATGAACGCCGGTGTCGGAGGGCAATGCCAGTACTGCGTGGATGACCAATGCGAGAACTAAAACTGCCCCGGCCATGTTAACAAGCGTCCTATGGAACAGTGCATGCAGGAACTACATGCGCAGGAACATACAATAATTATTGAAGTTGATTTTGGGTACGCAGAAGGACTAGAACAGACACACAAATACAATTTATCTCTGTATATGCCTGAACAGTTTCCTGCATCATCAAATATTAAGCATGTACATATGTCCAGCATACGTATTTAATGGTTTATGTTTTATTTTAAAAAATTTGAAACTTTTTCAAAACGGTTGGAAAAATGTAGTCACCTTAGCATTTAAATGAGAAAGGAAGTTACAAATGTACATATAAAATATATATTAAGCTCATGAGTAATTCTTTTTACAGGAAAACAGCAGTGCAAATGTCTTAACATAAGATACACAGGATTATTTAAATGGGGAAAAATAGGAAACATATAATAGTCTTACAACAACTGTTACCAAGAACGTAATAATGTATAATATGAATAAAATAAAATTTATGTTTCACAAGAGAAACTGTTCAATTTTCTCTGCAGTATGACAGGATTCTGTGATTTTGATGGCAATCCCACATCACACTGTCTCTGGTGGCCGTGAAGGTGGTGTGAAGTTGCATCTTAAAAGGTGAAGGAAACTTTTTGAGTTGGAAATATCAAGTGCTGTAATTTGAAATTTGCTAGGCAGCAAACAATTTTTGTGTTTGATACCTCCAGAGCATAGCACTATAACAATGAAAATAATGGTCATCTGTGGTATAATTTACAAATAGTGTGTTCTAGCGAGACATGAATGTTGGGCTTGTATTGTGAGATAAGAAATGAGGATGTTTGATCCTTTAGTTGAATGACATGAAATAGTGGATTATGTCGGGAATTAAAAATGCCCCTTTTTTTGGAAGCCTTGGTAATTACGGCCACATTTTATGTGGATACATTCAGTGGGCAAAGGCACTGCTGCAACATTTTATGCTTCAATTTGGCGAATGACGTTTTTTCTAACAGTGGTGGTTAGACAACTTCAGCTTGTTTCTACGCATAGTCTTGCATTTGAGTTCTTGAAGTTTGCATTACTGTTTTTATCCCACCATATGATGACATTGTACTGTTTACCGTTTAGGGTGGACATCTTAGACAGAGTAGATTGTTTTATTCACTTATCCACCGTAATTATACTTCTAGAGCAGTGAGTACTTGTATCCACCACTAGACAGTGCCTCTAGTAGGATTCTTCATTTGTTCCTTTTTTCCTCCCCAGCCAGCCGGTGATGTCACGCCAGAGATCTATGATTTTCGCCACCCCCTGCTCTGCGACCACCCCTTGTCCATGAGATGCCAGCCAATCAGTAAAAGGAGAGTTGTCACGCTCGACTCCTGACTTTTAAGCTTTGCTTAGACCAGTTCTCTCACTCCTACCATGTTAGCGGCCAGACAAGGATTAAACTGCTCAACTATCAATAGTCTAGCATCCGCTGCTCAGACATTGATCAGTTTACCACATCCAGTCTTCGCTAGGGTTACTCGAGCTTATTCTCGCATACCCTCCTTCCTTCACTGCACCTTGGTGCCAGAAGGATACTCCAGTTCCTTACACCCTATCTGAGGGTTCCCCTGTCTCATCCTGCTTAGTCTACCTACCACTGTGCCAGTTACCCATTTCCTCGTCTGTACACTAGACACAGCTGCCCCCTCAGAGCAACAATAGGATACTGCATCAAGCTAGTTTTTCAGTTGTTTTCGCAATGCTAACCTACCCTACCCCTGTTGTTAGTTAGAACCGGTCACCTCTATCAGCATTTGCATAGTTAGCTTCCCAGAGTAGGCCCTCCTGCTGACATTAGGAGGTAGTACGTCGTCACGAGTTATTTTACATATAGGGAAATAAAACGTATCTTTTGCTGCAATCCTGAGTACCACACTTCCCTAGACTAGCACCTAGCCCAGTTGACTTTGTGGTTTCTATGAATGAATTTGTGTTTCTAAATGAAGTTTCTAAGTTATTACAAACTTTCAGTGATGATGAAGAAGGGGAAGACAACAATGTGAAATACAGAAACCTGGTTTGGAAACATCTTGGTTAAAAGTTAAGCTGTTCGATGCTTTGTGGTTGCAACTGTCGTGTTAGGCTCATTGGGGTATTGTGACTTCAGTCAGAGATTCTGCTCGCACGAGGTAGGTATCGTGTTATGCTACGCTGGACACCATCACTGTTTTGCAACACTTATCTTGTAGTTACATTAGTTTTGAAATCTCAGAACTTTTTTGTTTCAAACCTGAAAAGCCTCCTCATCTCCCCTGGGAACAGTGTTGCCCGGGGAAGGCATAATTTTCACACAATTTCTACGTTCACATGTGGCCACATGCCCGCATGTTTGCAGCATAGCCTACCAGGTGGACTTAGGCCCTGGAGCAGTGTACTTTGTGTTTCCACATTTTCGTGTGAGTAAAGTGTATTGTGTATGACAAAAATATGTGTGTTAGCATACAGAGTTTAGTATTTTGAGTGTGGCCTTAATTTTGGTCTTAATTTTTAAACCTATGCCTGCAATAATCAGGTATGAGATTATCTTTGATGCGAGAGGAGCCATTAATACCCCTTGATTTCAGGATGAAAATAATTCAACTACAACGTGGGAGCAGAAGTACGTCCGGGCGGATGGCCACATGGCCCAGAGAGTCAGCTTCACAGCGCTCACATAATCGTCAGCTGGCGATGACTAGTACCAATCAGGTAAAACCTTTCTTTCTCATTACATAGAATTTCCATCTGCAATTTACCATTGCCAGATCCAAGTGTGTCCCGGCCACTCAGCACACACACATACATCAACTACATGAACTCTGCCTGTCCACACTTTCACTGCAAATATTTCTTTAGGGCTCTTCACAACTCTAGTGCAGGGATTTACATTCAAACTACAAAGCATTCTTTCTCTTGAAACAGGGTTCATTGACACAGTAACTATTGATTGGATCCTATGCAAGATATGAAGTCAGTAAAATGCGGGGGGGTTCAGCTGCTGTTCCCATCATAGGTACTTCCTAAGCAATAGTGTGCACAACTATTTTGCATGTGCTGCTGGTTGGGTGCTTCTTGAAGTCCCCTCTGCCATGCAATCAGGAGGCTTCTTCGTAGTTCAAGGTTTGTGTAGCTCATCTTCCCTATCATTCATGGAATTGTGGTAGAAACTGCATAATTTCCCATAACTGTTGGTAAATCTTGGAAACTTTATATGAGCTGGATGTCTCCCGTGTAAATACATTGCCCGATCGATACAACCTTTGTGCTCATACTGTTTCAGAAACAAACACCCTATCTGTAAGTTCTGCAACTGAATATGTATCTTACACCATTTTATCCAGACTGATCAAGTGCGGGCATGAATGTGTTAACAAATTATGCATTCTTAACACTTGCACCTCAGAAATAACCATGTTGAAATTACACATTGTGTCATCTAGCACATTAGTGGGCCTATGTGTTGCCAGATTGCCTACCATTCCTCCTGCAACCTACTAACAATGTCTTCAATTATAATTTTGAATGAGGTGTTTTTTGAATTGGGTTATTTATCTGATGTTGATATTCCTGCCTTTCTTCATCATACCTGAAATTTTTTAGCTTTATCAAATTTTGTATACCGAGAGGGCTCTCAAGGGGAAGCCATGTACACTCTTTGTGTACAGAAATATATCCAGACCACACTTCAAGGATAGTGAAGTTTACAAATGTGGCAAGTGAAACTAACTGCATAAAATAACCCATAAAATATTTGTTGGTTTGTTTATTTGTGAGGCATGTATTAAGTGTGGGGCCGTGGTGGTGTAGTGGTCAGACTACTCGTCTCTCATCAAGGTGAACCGAGTTTGATTCCTGGTGGAGTCGCTCCCGGATTTTTGCATGTGGTAATTGTGCTGGTTGATGCCGCTGGTCGATGGGTTTTCCCGAGGATCTCCCACTTCCCCCACCCTTGTATTCTGGCACTGCTACACACTTACCTCACTTCATCCTCAACGGCTTTCTTAAGACACCTCAATATTAAGGATCGTCCAAATCTTTACACTTCCACTTGTATTACATTGTTTCTTAGCTCACCTCAGACCATGATATTGATGTACCACAGACGTCCGTTTCACTAGTCCGGTCCTAACAACCCACTGGTAGCCCCTCAATGTAACCCGAGAGGTGTGTATGTGTGGGGGGGGGGGGTGTTGTTACGGCAGTGCAAGGGACCTAGTGTCATAGCTCGCTCTTGCAGGGAGCACCAGGCGTGACTCCATAGTGACGTCATGGCAAGCATATTCTCGAGCCCATCAGATCATGGAGCGACACACTAGCAATTCATTTAAGACAGTCAAATTAAAGTTGATAAAAGAGAACGGCAAATAAATAATTCTAAGTAATTTATGTATATGTATTTGCATGTAATAGATAAGGGTTGTGTCTTGTGTGCGTTGAGGTGGAAGGGAGCTCCTGGAGACCCCTTCTTGCTGCCATGATTGGTAGTCTTGTAGCAGCCACAGTCGGAGTAGGGCGCATGCCGTTGCGTCCTGTGAGGGCCTTCTACAGTTTGTTTAATCCGAGTGTTAGTTTACAGTCAGTTTCACCTATTAGTGTACCGGAACCCTTATGCCACTCTGAATCGTGGTGGACTCGTTTAATTAGTTTAACTCTCCACCATATCGTGCCCAAGTGCGTTAGGCTGTAGTCCTACAGTACCAGCCAACTCCGGACTTTGATCGGCTATCATCCTGGCCAGGAGCTCTGGTTCAGGACTCAAGTTAATTTAATTTCCATTGGGCACGTTTTTGCTAGGCTACCGCATCAGTATTTGTGTTTTCAGTGTAATTTTGCAAGGGACTGTGTATGTGCGTGTAACTGGTGTTCTGCCACGTCCTCTGTATTTGTAACTTGGGCGATAAACCCTCTTTACATTAGCATCAATGTCCGAGATACATTCTTTCGCTTCCCCATCTTGTGTGTCATGTGGTCAGACCACGGCCGCTAACACCCGCCACAGGCCGCCTGCGCGAACGGCCCTCATCCTGAGATCTTCGCAGCATTGTGTTAGCTCCCCAGAGCTAGCGGGCACCCTGGGTAATCCATCGACTGGTAAGCACTGTGCTGGGGAGTGTAGCAACCGGACCTTAACCCCCCGACAGCGACAGTATATGACAACTATGGTCTAAATAAACACTGGGAAAATTATCGTAAAATATTAAATACCAAATTGTTTGAGCAGTTCTTGCACTCATTACCATAACAATTTTCACATCAAGAAGTAACTGATGGAGTTAAATTAAATTTTATTAGTGTAATGGCACATGCATAAGAAACAAGCGATTGCTGTATCTTTGGGTTAGGACAATGTTCCATATAACTGTGACTCGAAAGGTCACCTGAAGTACCCCATTTGACTGATTTGTGCCCAGATACACGTGACAATACAATCGGGTATGAAAGCGATCACCGTCTATTATCCCATGAAAGATTCGTTTACAAGCGTAGCAAATTATTCCATGAATCAAAAACACCTCAAAGTGGAGGAAGCTGGCATCCCTTCGTGTCTGACAACATTTTTGTTGGGCATCAAATCAGATAACTGGACAGGCAGCAGAAATGTTTAAACATGACGCAAGTACTCCTGGAAAACAGAACTACCGTATGCACAGGTGAGCATTAACTTTTTTCGTAAAATGGTTCCTGTACACTCGGCCAGGGAAGTTAATAGGTACGTGGGATCGCAGAATATTGTCATATTACCGCTATATTCAACGACTTTCACGTCGATTTAGTGGAAAACAGAGATCATAAGCGATAGCTCCACAGGCTATCATGACAGTAGTAGGAGATATGTGCTGTTGTAAAGTGAGGCATGAATTGTAGTGCTCACCTGCAGTCTTTCAAATTCTGCCATGGTGGTTATCCATTCCCGAAGGAAAGCATATCGCGTTTCTAAAGAAAATACATTGCAATTCCACAGCATTACACAACGAAGTGATGATTATTGGGCATTAATGGCAAAATATGTAAAGATAGTCGGGACCACAGATCTGCCTGTGCTAGGCATATTTAAATGCCTCTGGTAAATATGTTATATGGTGCTGGTGCTCTAGTTAAGGTTCTACATGCCTGTAGATGGTGGACAACGAAGCCACAGGCTCTGTTCGTGATTGCCTGACAAGTAAACTGTCTGCTCTCATGAAAGGCTGTCGGGATGGTCCAGAACTGGTCCACCACTTATGGGCACCTCTATGTATCCATTGTTCCCAACATAATCTGACCTTGGAGCCCTAATGGGCCAAATTACGAGCATTTCGGCGCACCTTCTTAATGTCCTCTCTTAAACTCGCTCAGTTATGGTTGTCGCATGCATGTGCGGCGTGCCTATCGGTTATTAGTTATGCATGCCAAGTATATTTGCTTGTACATATTTTTTTGGAAAGTTCACAAATCTCACCACATAAGTGTTAGCCCTTTCATGTACGGTTATGTAATGGGCCCTTGGAAATTAATATCAGTAGATAAGTTGATTTTAAGTATGGAATGCATCTCATGACAAACTCTGGACAGGCCCAGTTTGTTGAAAATGGACAGATGTTAGTGGCCGAGAAAGGCTGCCTAATATTGTAGCCACAACTGTAGCCATGGTCACATCTCGAAGGAGGAGGAGTCAAAAGGAAGGGTACTGTAAACCAAAGAAGCGGATAGAGCGTTTTAAAACTGTGCAATTAGCGAAGGATGAAGATGATTACTTATGTTTTTGGAACGATTACAGGGAAGGTAGGTTCTAGGGTTATTGCTAATTCTCGGAGTTAGACTTTCGTGAGTTTAGTACTACAGGATGAAATAAAACATGTTGAATCCCTGCTGGACTGTAACCAGGCCAGGGTTGCATCATTGTCGTATAAGGCTGTTC
This sequence comes from Dryococelus australis, assembly GCA_029891345.1. NCBI lineage: Eukaryota > Metazoa > Arthropoda > Insecta > Phasmatodea > Phasmatidae > Dryococelus > Dryococelus australis. Next base: position 62,734,180 of record CM057005.1, on the reverse strand, counting down.
ACGATAACATGAGCACTTTTGAAAGCCCTGCTTAAGATCAATTTGTATGTACATTGTGTATTCTTCCGCCTTGTGTGAAATTAACATTGCCATGGACCTCATCACTTTATTCATGCATCGGTCCAGCGAAAATGTGGAATTATTATTAAAGTAAACATCTCACAAAACTACTCATCTTTACACTTCGAAACATAAAAAAATAATAGAAAGTGAAATAAATAATTTAAGTTATCACAAATGGTTACCTAACACTTTTGTTCGACGTTAAGATATGGAACTCATTGTGTCCGTTTAGATGTATGCAAGCAGGAGTAGTGACTTTTTTCTAAGGTTGACTTCAAAAGTGCAAATTTAATCGTGGATAGTCTTTACCTGTTAGTATTCCAATTTGAAAAATGTATATTAATTATGAAGGAAAAAAAGAATGTAATGGCTATATGATGAAATTAGAGTTAATGCACCGAGCCATTTCTTCAACAGCTGTTGTAGAAAGTCCTTGTTTGTTGCATCGTAATCTGTTGTCGGTCAGTTAGCCATACACACGAGTTGTACTTGTAATTATTAAGTAATAGGACTGGGGAGATAAATGTGGATCATTGCCAAGATATTACAATGTACCTACATGCCTTCACTTTCCTTTAATTTTCTCCCCTGTCGTATCTTCGCTATGATGAACACATATCTTCTGGAGGGTCGCTCGAGCTCAATGATGCGTGTGTTTGTATACTGAAAACTGCACACACTTACGTCATGTTCGAGCACAACTTGTCTTACCATCTCTTTTTCCACGTTCATCATCTCTGCAATTATCTTAATACTCGAACGTCGAGATTTTCTTACAATTTCATTACATTTTAAACATTTAAATCCATTTTGAAAGCACATGTCTACCCGGAAGTTCGTCGTCTTCATTTACGCCTTTGTAATACTCGCGTACTTGAAACAGCATCATAACCTTACATATTCTTTGGCAGTTCCAAATACTGGGCCGGAAATCATTTTATTTTCACAAGAAATTTCAGGTTCATGTGCTATGAAATGTTTACACGCTAAGTATGATCCTAGCAAGATGATAACAACAGCGTTCTCTTTCTCCAAAGCCGAGAGGCAAACTAAACAACACAGACACACGGGCAAATGGGTGTTAACTCCGGAAGCATCAATAACATCTGCCATACGTCCACTTTGTACCTCACCACAGGTAAGGTAGCAAAGCGGCTGCATATATGGAAGTAATTGAAGCAGTGTAAGAAACTGTGCGTAGCTCCGATTCCTCAGAATATTTTAGGGATACGCATAATCCAATGTAATTTCATAGCGACAACCAATTTAAAATCCAGCATCACTTTAGTAAATAAGCAGTTATTCAAAAACAATGATTCTCTAATGCTCTTCCAGGCATAATTCTCTTGTCTCGTGACCACAATGTTGCGTTTTTGTACTTCTCGATCGGTTCAAGAAGTGCCTCCTTTCAGAATGCACTACGACTCCAGGGGGCCACGATGGCTGAGTGGTTAGACCGCTCGCCTCCCACCAAGGCGATCTGGGTTCAATCCCCGGCCGGGTCACCGGACTTTCGCATACGGGATCGTGCCGGACGATGTCGTTGGTCGGCGGATTTTCTCGGGGATCTCCCGTTTCCCCCACCCTTTCACTCCGGTGCCGCTCCATACTCACCTCAATCACCCTCATTGGGTCTCAAGACCTCTCTGTTAAGAGCCGCCCAAATCTCTTCACATTTCCTGTGGCGAAGCTGTTTGCCTTGATAAGACGTGTAGGGATAGTTTTGTAAATAACAGCTGTACGTATTTTTATACAACTGTAAATAAATAAGGAAATTAAGTCCAGTATTCTTTTAATAACCTCGTCCCTCATGAACTTGAATATGCCCAAAGCGATTTGTAACATATTAATTCCTACAAGCCTAAGCGTATGGGGCTCACCCTGGGACGCACATAGGTCTCACCCTTACCTTGAATATCCGATTCTCCTCTTAGTTTCAAGGGGGGACGTCCACTGATATAATAAACGACCTGCTAAGTTGTATTACGGACAAGCACATTGTAGATGCAGTTTTGGTTCTTATATGCACGTCATAATTCTTCAGTTAATGCATATTTTTTTCCCCGTTGCAAACCCACCCTAAGAATCGACATAATAGGAATTTATATATGTTTCAAACAATTTCACACTGTCTCTTAAGAGTGGGATGGAGCTGCGCATCCAAGGTCAAGAAGCGAGGGAGCGATACGGGCGACACTTAGGGTGCGTTTACACGGCGATAGTAATACGTGATAGTTTCTATCGCGAGAGTTGCTCTCACATTGCTATCGCCGTGTAAACTGCATGATAGCTACTGTCGCACCGTCACGATATCAGCTTAAGCTAGATAGTTGATAGTAACTGTCGTGACAGAACATGCGACTATCGTGGTGTAAACCATGTAGCATCACTATCGCGATAGTGCGGTGACAAATTTGTACAGTGTTCACTTTGGCAGTAACATTGCCCCAAATTATTTTAATTCTTTTTATATCTGTCACGGTTCTTACACTATGTGGCGGTATGACAGGACGTATAGGCCTACTATCATACAGGTATGGCACGACAGTACTGACAGTATATTTACTGTCATATAATAAACCACAGGAACAACATATGTTTACATGTCATTAATATCCTGTCACGATATTTAACAACCCCAACAAATATCGACCTCTTGACAAAAGAATATACACGTAGGGCCTATCAATGTATTTGCACAATTGTTGTCGGACATGTCCCTTTTGAGGTTACCTATCACAGCATGTCTCGATCGTGTGTGTAACAGTCCCTATCATGGCATTTACTGTCACACCCTACCGTGATAGCTACTATCGTGATAGCTACTATCATCGTGTAAACGCGCCCTAACACGCACACTTAGTGCCTCATCGCTACTACTCGCAAGACGTGCAGTGTTTCCGTCGTGACGCTGTCCTTTGTAAATTATATCTGTAACAGTTTGACTTTATTACACGTCATGAAAGACCACAGATTAAAATACGCCAGTATATTTGTACTTTTCTCTTGCCGCTTAAGGAATCTGCATAGGCAAGCTTTAAATATGCGACATTTGACCATTTTCACGATTTTTTTCTCCAACATTACACTTAATATGAGCAAAGTAAAACAACAGGGGCACAGATAATTTTTATTTTTTATATATATATATTTTCTGACAAAAAGTCGTATTTGCAGAACATTTATTTACGGAGATACGCGTATTCGCGCATACAACTACTTAGAAAATGTTTTAGTCCATCCTCCTCTTAATCGACACCAAAATTGGCCAACAGATATGTGACTAGGTTCACTATCGATTTTGTTTGCGCAAGCGACGTCTACGTGGAGGATGTTATCCATGGCGAGTATCCAGGGTCTTGTGTTCAACCAATCATACACGGCTCGAAATTAACCGATTTTATTAAAGAAACGTAGTCCAGAAACACATTTTTTTAATGTGTAAATAAAAAAAAAAGAGTGTTCTCTCCAACTTAAAACGTTTAAATAAATGCAAACACACGACTTATTGCCCTCACCTGCAGTCCCATTGGCTGTAAGCACTATGCACACAACACGAAATAAAACATCGTAAGTCCATATACGTTCATACGTCAGAGTTGGATATGTTACAAACTTTGTGTGGTGATTCATATAAAGCAAATTAAGACAGAAAACAACTTATAGTTTGAAGTAATTATTGAGAGAGTTATGCATCCCTAAATTACGAGGTTTTGAATAGTATTTATTTAAATATATAAGGAACTATGTCATACGAAGCAACAAAATAGAGAATGACGTTTAGTTGTTAAAAGATTTTAAACCTCAGAAAATTTGGTTTATAAAATCATCCCTCTTCGAAAATTAAATTCGGGTTGCCAGGTTGGGGCAGCAGTTTATTGAGAGGATGTTAACGAAGGTATATAAATAACAGCGTTTGTTACAGACCAAATTAATTACAACAAAAACATGTAATGCATACTTCCAAGGCACATTTTGATTGGTCTGAATAAAGTATATTGATTACAAACGATAATTGTAATTGTAACTGTAACTTTGTAGCCAGCGGTAGTTATAAAACCGTTGCAAATAATTCTACACAATGTTACTGCTCTTGCAACACTTGGTTTGGACCGTCCCCAATTTTCGCAATAAACTGCAAACGCACGCGTTCACATATAGCTTGGTGTTTGCCTACCCAAACAGGCGTTCCACTACACTCTCTGAAATTAGTGCGGCTGTTTGCCTGAGCGTGTTTCACTAAGGCGACGTTATTTCCTAATGTTTACACGTCGTCTTCACGCATTAGAATAAGAAATAAGCTAGGGTTTAGAATGTTTTTTCCCGCGGCCATATTCTGACAACTCCAATATAATTTATGAAAGGTAATGATTTTACGAACAAAATTTTCTTAGGTTTAAGACATTTCATCGACTAAACACCATCCACTAATTTGTTGTTCGATCTGACGTAGTTCTTTACGTATTTAAATAAAAATTAATTACAAATCCTAGTTTAGTGGTGCAAATCACTATCAGTAATCACTTTTGGCTATGATTCGTATTACGTTATCTATAGTCTGTTCACGGTAAACTGAGCACTTTTAGAAGCCTTGCTTAAGATCTACTGGTATGCACGTTGTGTATTCTTCCGCCTCATAGAAAATCAACGTTTCCATGGGCCCCAACACTTTATTCATGCGTCGGTCGAGAGAACTGGGAAATAATTAGAAAATGGAATATTTCACAAATCTGCTCATATTTACTCTTCGATACAATACAAAAAAAAAACAAGAAGCGAAAAAATATTTTAAGTTATTAGAAATGGTTACGTAACATTTTTTATTCGACGTTAAGATATGGAACTACTTTCCCCCGCTACCAACTTTACTGGACGCACGTCACTCAGTGCGCCAGTTAAAATATATGCTGGCAGGGGCAGTGACTTTTTTCAACGGTTGATTTCAAAAGTGCTCACTTTATCGCGAATAGCCTTTATCTTGATTTGCACCAGGAATCACCTCGCAAATTATTTTTTAACGTACATTCAATGGACACGTTGTATATTACCGACCATTATTTCATAGGCGGTTACCTGCGTCTTGGATCTCTGTCGTCGGTGTCTCCCCCTCTAGCGCCCAACACTGACTGAAGTGACCGACATGAGCGGCACTGCGCATACGATAACTGGCCGAGAAGGTGGGGGAGAGGGGGGTGGGTGGGTGTTATAACTGATTGATACATCCTCTGCACTGATCAAGTGTTACTCATCAAGCAGATTAAAATAGGCGTGCTTGTTCCCTCTTGTCAAGCCCGCCGCGAATAAAATGAGATTGGCACCTCGGGTAGCACGCAATAGCCTGCTGGGGGGGGGGGGGGGGGGGGCTGGAAGTTTATTTAATTTTACCATTCTGGGGTTCGTATACAGAAATTTAACCCACAGGTGTGTCTGGGGGAGATGGAGTCAAGGAGGCCGAATTCCGCCTCCTGAAATGACGTATATTTATTCATGTTTTACTTTCAGGTTTTCATATAAATGGCGTGCATTTGGACCGGCAAACATGAATATATTCGTCAATATCACACTGCGTACCAACCCAATTTCTTTGTTGTTGGCGAAAATTATGACCAAACAAATAATATCGATATTAATACTCAATATCAGTCAGTCCTCGTACCAAAAACAATTTTGGATACGCTATTGCTTTATTCCCATATTAAAGAAAAAACTAATTAATTTGACAAAAATATACAAATTAAACTGCACGATTGAAAGACTTTAAACCAAAATACAATGCATTCATTCAAAGTGCAACATCACCACGAGCTATAAGTCCAAACGAAAAATATCTTCTACCTGAACATCACATCCCGTTATCACAGGCTGCGGATGTGAAATTCATATTCTAAATCTAAGAAATACTCTAGCCACGATATGATAAAGGTATTTTGTGTGTCCGAGGTATAAAAGCGTAGCAGAGCTAAGGGCGACCTAGAAGCGCACATAGAATGTCTGGTCGCCTTTATGCGCAATGCACTAAACTGACGTGCAATCTTCTTTTAGTCGATTCGTCGCATAGAACTTTTAGTAGGTATTTAATAATAAAGACAAAGGTGCTGCATGCCCCTATGCTATGTTATGAATCTCGCATCAGCTCTTTTTTCACTTTAAAAAATGCACATTAGATACGGAAACTAGTATTCTGGCACTAAATACTTCTTAAATGCTATTGGCAATTATGCGACTGAAGCTCTGCGCTCTGTTTGGTGACGAAGGTAGAGGGTACCCTTAAACTTGATGTTAAAGATGACTACTCACTATTGAGCAATTAGCACGTTCGCCTCCCACCTGGGCGAACAGGGTTCAATCCCCGGCCGGGTCACCGCATTTTCGCAAGTGGGAATCGTGCCGGACGATGCTGTTGGTCGGCGAGTTTTCTCGGGGATCTCCCGTTTCCCTCGCCCCTTCATTCCGGCGCTGCTCCATATTCACTTCAATCACCCTCATCGGCTCTCTAGACCTCGCTGTTAATAGTTGCCCAAATCTCTTCACTCACACTCACTCAATACTCACTAACTTCAAGCCTTCATGACGATGAAACATTAGAAGGTAAAAAGAAATGGGCAAATTATCGAATGAACTGGAGCTTGCAAGTTCTCAGGGACTCGCGCGTGGACGGAAAGAAGAAGAATGTTAAAAATAGGCCCTACTCATCCCTACTCATCCCCCACCCGCATCCAAATTACTTACTGGAACAAAAATATTAGGTGATGGCGACAGAAACAATTGTTTCTAAAAAAAAAAAAAAAGGAAAAAATAAAGAGGGGGGGGGGGGGCAATATTTTTAAAAAGTGGAGCAGCGAACTTTCCTTTCTGTTATGTTACTGTGGAACATATTATTTAATTTTTCTGTGTGTTTTTCCGCATTTAAAATGCGCTAACGGAGACGGCGAGAACGTCCTAGGCAAGTCGAACCACCCCATGAGATAACATTTTCGAATTAATCGCGATTTGTTGTAAGTCTATTGACGTACGCTACTTTTCGTTCTTTAAGGCGAACTTCGGCCGTGTCCGAATTGACAAATTCGTTATTTTGTAAATTCGTGATTTGGTAGGCATCAGTTCGGACGTTGTCGACAGTCACTTGTTTAGCACTCGCGGCAACAAATTATTACATTAACAGTGAAAAATATTTGTATCTGAATTTGATGCTTAAACCGGACGTAATAATTCTGCAATCATCACTGGAATCAGGGCCGGGCTGCGTCATTGGAAAGTTTTAACACCAAAGTGTGCTATCGAACAGTTTATTTGCGAAAGTGTATGCTGACAAAGACTTTATTGTCTCCTAGTATTCCTTCAAACTGCTGAGAATAAACGGCCATTCTTAATTACAGTGAATTCCGTCCCTTCTCTCAGTTGGACCTGCATGTCGTCTTGGGAAAGGCGAGTGTCTGCGCATTACACAAGAAATGGCCTGCGAAATTGCACTTTATTTCACTAGACATGGACCTTCGTTCCTCGCACTTAAGGTAAATATAAATCGATTCTTAAATAGTCGCTAATACTTTCAAACTTCGTTTTGTGAAAAGAAAAGTTTTAAATACCTAGTGTAGGTGTACTACCGCAGTTAATAATTATAGTTTTCTAGCCCACCAGTTACTTATTTTTAAAATGGCTACAATTTAGATATTTTAGGCACCTTTTTATATCTCGGGACTTATTTAACCAATATCAATCAAATTTCGTACATTGATAACAATTGTACATAAGCATGGGACACAATTCTGGTAATTGACAGCTAATCACTCTCGCACAGCTGAGGTTCAGATACATTTCTATCGTATTTATTTGATTATTTTATTTGTTATAACATGTTTCTATCCCTATAGGATGTTCTCGGTAAAATGAGCACTTTTGAGGCCCTAGTTTTTTTTTTATTTCAGCTTTTTTTTTACTTTAACCACCTTTTTTAAATAAATATTTATATTTAAGTAATAACTACAGCGTGTATATTTCACTGCACTCGGAAGTTAGAGTCTAAGACTAAAAAAATCTATTTATTGAATATTATTCTAAAGTGCTCACTTTACCGTGCATATAGCAAAATAACTGTACAATTTTCGATATACTAGGCACTTCCCAAGTCAGACACGTCAAAAAAATACAGCCAGGAAAAAATATGAGTGTTTATAAAGTCAAAAAATAATGTAATATTCTTCAAAAAGTTTACACTTTTGCAAGAAGTTCGTTCGCACTACTACTAAACGTTGAACGACATGTAAAAGACCCACAAAAAATTAATACTAGCTGTCATTCACTTCTATTGAAAAATATGACATTTCGTTTTATTTTGTTAAGCCCGGCCGAACAGTTGACAAGGCCTCAAAAATAAGTCATGTCCGGATAACAGGGGACATCTCGTAACACTATGACTGGCGGCGAAAATTTTTATTTGCCTAACTATTAGCATTGAGGTCCTGAACCTGCTTAGAAGAACATTATCTTGAGCCAGCTGTAACGTGAATCGAGTTTTGTCTCAAAACTGCACAGCTTAATGACAATATGAATTCCAGAAAGTACTTGTTTACTTAAAAATTCTCATCGAAATTTTAGTCAACTCATTCTGACCGGGATTTCAAGAGAAAAAAAATTGCATTCACGCCATGCAAAACATTTCTTATAAAAACAAATATATGTTGGAAACAGAATTTAAACAAACGGCAACATAACTATTTGATTACATTTATGCTGACAGTCGTGCTAGCGGCAATGTGTGAAGCAACCTTGGGGAGGTGCCGAGCGGTGAGTGGGTTGAGCCGGGACAGTGTGTGAAGTAAGTTACTGCGGCACCCCGCCAGCCCGCATGAGAGTGTGTGTCACATTACGACCCGCAGGGTTCAGGGATTGAACGAAGAGTGGGGAGGAAGGCACATAGATGATAGGTTGGCGACAAACAGTTCAACCATTGTAGGTCCGAAGTGGTCGGGCGCGATAAGTCGTCACACTCACGTGAAGAGAAGGCCGGCATTACTCAGATAATGAGTATCGTGTCTTTGCTTAGGTGGTTCGGGGCCCACATCACTAACGCAAACTTTCATTTTCAATTTGTTATTTTCGTAGGTGAATTTTCAACTTTGAAACTGGTCCCCCCCCCCCCCCCTTCAACTTTTACAGAATATTTTGCAGTGCAAAACCGCAATTTTCAAGAAAGTGTCACTCAACATCACTTAAATTTAAAAGCTTTATTTTATTTCTGGCGCACTATTATCAAGGTTCAAATTAATAATTTAACTTTAGACGGTTATATGCAAACTGTATTAAGTTGACGGGAAGTTTCATTAATACCATAGTTCATTTAGAGGGAATACTTATGTGCCATCTGCGCATGTTCTAAAACTATATTGATTTTGCCAGTAAGACTATCAAAACAATGTGATTAGCATTCCAGTTTAGTGGTCATGCAGACATGGTCATATACGTATGCATACATTTTATTCATAGATAGACTACATTATTAAAAGTCTCCACACACCCACACGAAACTGTCGTATATTTGTCCCTCAGATTTACTGCTTAGTAGCAGACATTAATATGGGGTTGTTCAACCCTTGGCCTTTATTACAGCTCTAACCTCGCGGGGGAAACTGTCAGTGAGGTGTCAGATCGTCTCCATGGGAATGGCCGAACATTCTTCCTGCAGCACGTAGCAAGGGTAGTAAGTGATGTGGTTCGTTGGGGCCTGGTGTGTAGTTGCCGTTCCACTTCGCCTCAGTGGTGTTCGATGGGATTGAGGTCAGAGCTATGGGCTGGCTGCTCCAATTCTTGAACCCTATTTACACAAACCGCTTATGGACAGACCGCGCTTAGTGGTTGGGAGCATCATCATGCTGAAACACAGTTATATTCTCCAAACTGGACTTCTGACATAGACATCATGCAGCTGGTCAAAATACCATTATAGCCCTCCGCCTTTAACGTGTCCCATAGTAGTACCTATAGTAACACCCTTCATTGTCACCCCCCTTCAGCCGGATTTCACCGAAGGCACTACACAGGCCGGCATGCGGCGCTCACCTGGCATTCACCACACCCAAATCCTCCTATCGGACTGCCATTTGATATGGTGTGGTTCATCGCTCCAAATCGCGCATCTACAGTCTTCCAAATTCCATCGAACGCATGGCTTTTCATTCACAGGCGAAATGTTTATTTTATGGACAGGTGCCTGAGCTTTGAGCTCCAGTGCTCGTAACTAGTAGCTCCCAGTTATGGTGCTGGCTGCACAATTAGTGGCACTGGGGAATAGACGAGTGATGTTATCTCACGGTGACAAGCAATGTTCCCGTATCACTCTCCTTCAATGCTTGACGGTTCCTGTCGGTTAACACACGTGGCCTTCCCGGCTATGGTTTTGTTATAGCTGTGCCTTCCCACTCACACTTCATTATCACATTCCCGACTGTTGACTTGGGTAATATGAGAAGGACGGAAACGGCCATCGCGGATTAGTTACTGATGTTGCAAACAATGACTACTTCACAATCTAAGTCACTCAGCTAACTTTTCCCACTCAGTTTGTTAGTATCGCATAGCACTGATCAATATCGAGCCCTCTTGCTTCGTTTACAGCAGCAGTGACGATTGTAGTGACACATAGACACGAGTTTACGTTTACAGAGTGGTATCTGGATACTTTTGATTAGAAAGTGTATATGCAACATAATGGATGTCCCAAATTAATGTTTACCAACATGAAAAACAGTGTAAATATTAAATACAAGCTGATGGGACTGTGCATATTCGACACTGTAAGGACAATGTTGGGTGTGTGCGAGCACTAGTAGCCATTCTTATGTTGTCAGTTTGGTTTGAAGCCACGAGCAGCAGTGCTATTACTGTAGAGCTGTGGATGACATGACGGAAGTGTTTCGAGCAATGTAAGTGGACTTTAAAGTGATATTGGAAAAGCGAGAACATTATTGAGGCGCAGAGACGGTTGAGGGCAGAATTCCATACTGCACTACCATCACATGTAACAATGACAAGTTTGAGAGGGGCAGAACTGTGTGCGATGTGATGTTAGGACGGCGCGGCAGGAAGAGAAGACAACGCACGAAGGCAGTGTTGGGGGCTGCGTTGCACACATTAAAAAAAATCGCCGAAGAATTGCGGAATGAGTCAAGGATCAATAAATCGAGTATCCATCGTATTTTAAAACAGATAAAGTCGAGGCCCTACATAACTTCAAGCTACTTATAAGACGACGCAAATAGGCATGAAAAAATTTGTGAGTGTGTTCTGAACATATGAATCGAACACAGAAATTTTACTGACGTGATTGCTTCGATGAGGCAATTTTTAAAATGAAAGTTACTCTCAACCGCCACAACTCTACGTATTGAAACAATGAGAAACAGCACATCGTAGTAGAGCAAGCAGTCAATTTTCTTGAGTTAAGAGAGTACTGCGATATGTCTTCCAGAGGACGGTGAGGCCATAAGTATTTGACAGAACAGTGTCACGTGAAAGTTACTGTACCACCTTATTACAGGAAAACATTGTGCCAGTTGTTCACCAACTTCCCCCAGGTGACGATTGCTTTTTACAGCAAGATGTTACAGCAGGACAGCGCACTGTCACAATACCATCGAGACGTATGGTCGCTCGCTCCTGGATGAAAGAAAGAATCGTTGGCCGACAAGGAAGTGTTGAGTATTAATCCAGACCCCCATATTTATTGCCGTTAGATTTTTGTATGTGGAGAACTCTGAAGAACACTGTGTATGCTAAAAAGACATGAACACTGTCTGCCATGAGGAACGCGGTTGTGACCGCCTGTGACGCCACTCCCATGGGTACCATAGCTACTGTCTGACATTCAGATACGATGTCTTGCTGCTGATGGCAGACATTTTGATTATTCGTAACTGTTATTAACATTCGCACACGCCCAACTGTGTCCTTATAGAGTTCAATAGAAGCAGTCCCATAACGCTGTCTTTAATAGTTTATCTATAATTCATGTTCAAATAGTGCGGACACAGCTTAACAAATTTTTTTTTTTAATTTGTTATGTTCCAATGAGTGCTACGCTCGTTACAGAAACTGAACGTTGAGACCGTGTGTCTCATGTACAGCGAAAAGTTACCAGCTACGCCCCTAACTTGACTGCGAGCAGCGCTACAACAGACGTCCCATTTGCTAGCTTGACCATCTGCTTGCTTTACCTACACTGCGCGACACAATACCAAGCAAAGTTTATTTTTTTCCTTTTACCTTGACTGGAACTGTTGACGTACATGACGAACGATATACGTTGCGTGGTGTTCGTCGGAGCCCGAGCCGCTATACAGACCATCATGCAGCAAGTCAGCTGTTAATCTGAGCGGCCTGGAAAACCTAGTTCATTTACCTTCCACTTTGGGCGCTAGTGTAGCGGAGGGGGCGTGTAGCAGCACGCAATACGCATTATAGATGGCGCCATGAGGACTTTATTTCTGGGAAATTAACTCCTCCTGGAAGGTGCCGACGCTCCTCGTTGGTCGAATTAAAAATTGACCGTTTTGTCCCAAAAGCAGTGGGGTGTTTCCTCACCAAAAATCGTACTATAAATAAAACCAGCAGCCGACTGGTATTCATAGATTTGGCTGCTGAGGTTCCAGAAACATCATAAACCAAGTATTTCACATCATGTTATAGTGCCCATATTGGCCAGGTTAAAGGTAGAAAATGAACTGTCTTGCTTGTCCATGTAGCTGGTAGCATTTATCCTGGTAGGCCACGACTTTATTCAAGATGGCTATTCAATTTATCAAAGTGAAGGGTACAAATACATAATATGAAGTGAAAGGTATAACTGACATCAACCAGTATTTCCGAATTGTGGTTAAAGTCTTAAATAGTTTCATAGGCTATCTGTATTGTTATACAAACACGTTCATACACAAATACACTCATATACACATGCATATATATGCGTACACATACGTACTATATATGGATGCACAAAAACATTTATTATATACGTATAAGATACATGCATGTAAATAGTGTAGAAAGTTCCTCTTTGTCCAAATCATATCCCATATTTAAACTTTCACCTAGTGTTGCAGCATATTGTTCCTCATAATTTTTTTCTGAAGTTCTTTTTGAAAGCAGATATATTTGGAATGTACTGAATCTCATATGATATTTTGTTATATTTATTTTAGGCACTGCAAGTAAAAAATTAATGTACATACTTTGTAAACTTCACGGCGTTCAGACTTGATACATATACATGCATTCTGACGCATGATGCTCTGCACAGCAATTATGCTTTCTCAAATTCGCCCCATTTGAACCAAGTTCACCTTTGGGCAAGTCGTTTAAACAGTACTGGAAGGAGCTGAGCGAGCCACCGAACTCGCCGCTCAATGCCACAGATAACTCCACGAAGTACCGAGGGAGCGCTCCACCAGTAATAGGGGATGATAGCGCCGCATCAGCATTCTTCAACCCTGGAATCCAGCGGCAGAGCGTATCACCCCCATACCCTTCTGCTACTCCGACCTAGGAAGTAATTAGTATAAATAGCCCTGCTAGACCGCAGAACTCGAGTCTATGCTCCTACACAGCTCAGGATTGCGCCGGAGGAAACCACCAGCGGTTTAGCACTCTGGCACGCTCGCAGATTCCACCGCTCTCTTCAAAGTCGGAATCAGCTACCAGTTGAAGACAACTCCTCCAGAAGCCTCTTATGCAACCGGCAGACTCTCCTGCTTCTGGAAGACTGGACCATCAACAGCTCCTGAATTATGTCTACTGCTCCTTCCTTACCACCTCTTGGTATTACCCCATTGGTCATGGTCGTGACAGTCCCTTCAGGACTACCCTGTCCACCGGACGGTAACGGCAACCCTCATCACTACCCTGCTGGTAGTCACCTATCCTGTCCGGCTGCACGACACCTGGAGCATCAACATCGGCAGATCATCAAGACCCCAGGCAATACAATGAATAAGGGCCAGCCCGTTCACAGGGTCGTTACAGGGGCTACTGACTTTGTGCCGACCAGGAAGACCACGAGACCCGTCTTAAACACCGGTTGAACACCTTTGTAGCTTTAAGGAACCTCTTATGTTTCTCGTGATTCTGACGACACAAACAACAAAATCAGTAAAATTGACCACGACAAAAACCACAATTTTTTAAAGCCATGTGACTAAGATTTGAGTTGCACTTAACCTTAAACGTCATGGGTCAAGGTCCGATGTGATTAGCCAAAACCAATATAACATCCTTATTCGGACATGCTTCGATTAATTAATATACTATACATATATAAATACATACATGTGCATGTACACAAATATACACATATGTGCATTACAACCAAATACCTGGAGACAACCAAGATTGTGAAGGGATGGAGGTAATATGAGAGCCAAACTTAATTTCCTAATTTATAGGGCCACCTGTTTCTCGCGAAAAGGTTTGCGTGGAGGCTAGACTTCAATATCCTATTTGCACACTTGCAGTATTTATTTGGCTATTGGGTGCTTGTCATTGTGTTAAGGTTGACTGCTACATGAGTGAGCCAACCAGAATTAAGTTTCTCCGTTACTGACCTTTCGTGATTCGCGGGCAGATAAGACGCGCAACTATTCAAACGATCCAATCACGAAAGTGGTTCTGAACTAAAGTGTTTTGGAACACAACTTGTCTTGAAATCTTACATTACTACAAAAAAATATTATATTTCCTTTACTTATTACAGTTTTCATTGTAAATGATAAACCTTTAACCAATATACTGTTATATCATTATTTAAATATTAAAATCAGCCTCATTACAAAATAATATACCGACAAATACTCTACATAAATCAAAGTGCACCAATCTCTCGTAAGCTACTTTCACCTCTGCTTCGACTCCTATGTCGGTAACAGACATCGCAGCACTCACTCCCCATGAGAGCATCCGACCACTTCACGTAGTTATTTCGAGTACAAATATCGCAGTCTCTGCACTACTGATAATCTACGGCGCGCTGAATCACTAGCAACACTCACCAAACACCGCCATCCCCAGTCCTGCCTGGGGTAAATGGCTCTATATTCGCAACTGCGCTGATCCTTTCTAGATTATTCCACAGTTACGCCCGCATAGCGATAACATTATTAATCATAAATACGTTTTTTTTTCTGTAGGGCAGACAATCTCTGACCTTGTGGAAGGTGATACCACAGACGCCTGTCAGCCCCGCAACATCTCCCCTCCAGAATCCCCCACCACCCAGTCGTTCCATTCTTGACTCGCCTCCTTCCAGTCGCATTAGCCATCAGCTTTCAGTCAGGTTGGCCTCGGTGATGAGAATTAAAAAGGGGGGGGGGGCAGACTGCTGGCCCTCATAACCATACCAAAGTACACACACATACATACCCACATGTGTACATACATTCGTACATATGCATGCATATATATATATAAACATGTGTGTATGTACAAGCATACTATCATCTATAAATGCATGTAAACAAACATATAAATACATGCTTACAAACAAAGACATCGAAGTACCAATGGCGTAAAAAATACGGGGGTTAGGGTAGACATTAAATTTAAGAAATGGTGCCAGAATGAGAGTAAATGGGCATCAATAAAGTTTTGATATATCGTACACTCTCTAAGCTTGCCTTCATAGGGGTGTACCTGATTGAATGCGACACTTAAATATTCACGTAAAATTATTATTTTTTTTGCAATGACTGCTATCTAAAAATTGTTATTACAAATATATTTCTGGTGGTTCTGTACATCTTCGCTTCAAGAATACTGATATTTCTCCATCTCGTACGCAACATGTGATGTATGATTTTTCTGCACCAACATAAAATTTACTACGAGAGACCTTCCTAAAGGTTTGCCCTCCTTCGAAGTCGGAAACATAGTTTTTCTAAATCAATGTGCACTTATATGCATGCTCGTGTGTGCGTTTGCGTAGGGCGGACGTGCGCGGATTGCAAGAGCTACAACTCGTCGCCGCTGAAACGTAGGTGCCACTGCAAGCGGTACGTGCGCGAGCAGAACGACGTGGGAGGAGCTCTCGCCAGTCCACCGTGCCCCGCCGCAACTTTAGGACAACCGCAGCCACGTCCCACCCACCAGGTAAACTCACCTCTCTCTCTCTCTCTCTCTCTCTCTCTCTCTCTCTCTCTCTCTCTCTCTCTCTCTCTCTCTCTCTCTCTCTCTCTCTCTCTCTCTCTCTCTCTCTCTGCCCGCCCAATTAACGTCTATTCTACTCACGCTGGGAAGCTCAATGCTTTTAGTTTAGTAACAAAAATTTTTTGCCACTAGGTACGCGCTTGTGTTGCACGTGTATTAGAATTTTTTTATATTTTATACGTTAAAAAAATAGTTTTAATAATTGTAAATAAAATATAAAATAACTTCGTAATTATGTAAGGCCATACTCTTTTATAATTCATGTAGCTAAAAAGATTTAATCATGGTTGACCTCTTTGGAACACTGCACACCTAGCGGCGGAAAGTTTATCTATGCCAAACTCTCCCAGAGTAAAACTTGTTTGTTCCTAACCTACCGGCAGAATTAACCCTAACCCAATTCTTGAAACTATCGGAATAATTCTTCTAGTGGGATGACGTCATTCTGCTATGGGAATGCTTAAAGTCAGTTTTTGAACACTCGATGGCGAATTTTTATACCGGAATCGAGCTGTGAAGAGTCGAAATCAATCCGACAGCAAGGCATCAGTTGGAATCGTCATTCCTCTAGAGATTTGTCTGTAAATACCATCGTGTGATGAGAGAACCGTGAAAATATACACTCTATTGTGGTTAAATGTAAATATAATTGACGAAGTATATTAAAAACTAATACCGTTACAACACATAAAATTATAATTGCATAAAATGAATGCGAAATATAATATTAAATATACTGAATATAATATGTAACGCTATCAAGCATCTGTACATGTAAACCTATGTTATTTTATATAATAAAAAATACGAGTCTTATCACAACATATTTTATTAAAAAAAATTAATTAAAATTAGGCGACACCATTTATTCTGTAAAAATATCTGTGTATTATAAAATTAATTTTCATGCCCCAATATATTTCATACGATTGGTTCAGCATCGCCGATGACACACGGAATGCAGCGATGCCAAGTTGTAACATAGATTCCTCGAAATTCTGATACTTTTCATTCCTACAGTCGCTACGGCCATCTCAATAATACACTTTTTTTTTTTTTTTTTTTGGCATGCCGACACTCGCTACCAGAATGGAAGTATCGGATCAATCCACTACCGTAATTATTCCGATACCTGTAAAATAAAAAAAAATTTCAATATGAAATGCGTTATGTTGAATGTAAGTTTTATTTTCATTGTTTGTATAAACTCAAGGACACGATCGGCCAGATGGAGGGGGAGCTGAGCAGGAGCAGCAAAGAGCGTCCTGGGGACACACAGAAGATGAGGTCCTTCCAGGATGCAAGCGACGAGTCTCAAGGTGCGTCAGGATACTGAGATGGCTCGCGCAGTGCTGCTGCGCTGGATCCCGAAGAAGCCGCAACGCAGCAGCGACTTAGAGCGACAGCTCGACACGACAAGGTAATGATATTGAGAGTCTGTTCCACACTGACAGTGGGCTACAAAATAGGCGGTCTAAATGCATGGTGAATAGACCATAACTAGACTAGACCATAACTATATCATCGACCATAGCTAGAGATTTGGATATTTGGCGAATTCACTCGAGCACAAGCTAAAATTCAACCACATGTACAGCTGCATTTCCTCCTCCATAGGACCATGGTTTGTAAGGCACTCCTGATGACGAGTTTCAACTAACAACAAACCTGAAAAAAAAAAAAAAAAAAAGGACCGAAACCTGTGCTAGCTACTCCTTGGTTAAACTAGGACAAAACTCAATGTACAGCTAACTGATTCTCGATTACACAAAGGACTGTGCAGTTTAGTTTGCTTCCAAGTAAATCCGCGAAATTTCCGGTTCTCTGATCCTAACCCACATCATCTCCCCAGTCGCCAAAAGACATCGACCTGACAGGCCAATAAGATTTAGAGCTGCTAGATGCTGAACAGGAGCAGGCAGATTTTCTCGACTGACCAAGGTGGCACCAACCAAATTACATCCTCGATAATTATCATTAAAACACCTTGTCCGCTCGCTGATAGGACGACTGCTCTGTCATGACCTGCAGCGTGATCCACAATATTAGCAGTCTCTTATGAAAATTTTTGGGAAGGAAGGGGGGTGGTTTCCTGCCTCGCTGTGCATGATAATATTATGTAAAACCCATTATACTACTATGTCACACATCTACCAAGGCAACGACTCTTGGTTAAAATCTCTACATAGTGCAGTGACACGAGGAATATTACCTTCGATAGAATATATATATATTCCATCGAAGGTTATATATATTATATATGTATATACACACTATATATATATTATATATATGTGGAACAATATGACCTGTGTAAGAAAAGCCACATCCGTCACACTTGCCACGTACGAAAATGCATAATCTGCCTTTGTCCTGCACCACCACCCAATTGACTTGAAAAATATCAACTTTGTGTCATTTAAAATTAATGGTTTCACATCTACATTTTTTTTTTTTTACTATGTGCCAAAATTTGAGTTGCGCTCGCTGTTATAGTTAGAAGCCAGTTCTAATGGCGGTGGTGGCAGGATTATAAACAGATTTCACAACAAATGAACTAAATATTTGCGTTTCTTAGGCAAAGTTAATTTTTATTACCAGTTAAAATAGTCAAGAGCCTTTCAAAGTCGGAACGGTTGCAGTTAATTGGAACGTTTCAGCAAATGCCAAATTCTACCGCCTTTACACACATAAAATTACAAATAAAGTTCCCATTTTTACAATTTGGGTGGGAGGCGGGGGTAAATATTGCTAAAGAGTGATTGAATGATTTGTAAAGATTGGTAAGGGTCGATGGAAAGATAGTTAACTATTGATAATGATTGATGGAAAAATTGGTAACGATTTATGGGAAGACTGGTAAGGATTTATGGAAAGAATGTTAAAGATTGTTGTGTGTTGGCGTGTGAGGGTGTATGTGTAGGTGTGTGTGTGTTCCCCCTAAAACTTTAGAATGCTTGAACTGGATTTCACTAAACTCGGCAAACATACAGCAGTTAGTAAGGGCATCATTTGACTTCTATCATTTTCGACTATGCCAAGTGTTTACTTTCCAAATGGCGGCCATTAAAACTTTTTTAAAGGTGCTATGTCATTCTTCGGGAACCATTCAACCCATTTAAACCAAATGTATGTTGGCAGTGTATTATATAAGCATTGAATTCAGAAGTGGATGTTGTTAGTCTGCCATTTTGGAAGATAGCATTACATAAAAATGAAATATTCTAAATCATACCTCGAAAACTACTCAATTCACGATAAATTTGGCATGTACGATAGTTGACGTAAAAATGCGTGATTTAAATTGATAAGCACTTATTTTTAAAATGGTGGCTATACTTGCAAATATTCAAGGTTTTTTTTTTTAATTTATTTACCGTACAGTTTGTCATATCTCTAGGGGAAAAATCTGATTGCTGCTAAATTTAGTGAACAAGTAAGAAGAACACGCAAATTTAGGTATATGTTTTGAGTGGCTCTTACATTTTTTTTTCAAAATGACAACCATATAAATATTTCATTTCAGTATGCTATTGGCCTATTTACGAAACTACGAAACAAATTTCAACTTAACTTTGTATGCTGGCAGTATACATTATAACCATCAATTCTGTCTATACAGAGCCTCATTTCTCCGCCATTGTATAAGACGGCACTACAGTTAAAAATAAAGCTTTATGTCATATCTCGGGAAACAATAAACCGATTACTACCAAATCTGGCGAAGAAGTTGTGCTATGGTAGGCAATATTAATTTATATGTTTTAAGATTACCAGACACTACTTTTCAGAATGGTGGCTATATAAATATTTTAGTTCTGTGTTCTATATACGAAAATGTGTAATCGAACGTGCTTATACATAACTTTTTTTGGTTCTCCATTTATGAAGATCGCCACATGAAAAAAAAAAAAAAAAAAAGAAACCTATATTTTATGTTATATCTTAAGAACCAATAGACCGATTCCCACCAAATTTTACACGCAAGTAATCTTGCAGTAGGTAATGTAAACTAACATGTTTTATGTGCGTCAGACTTTTTTTAATGGCGTTAATATAAATAGTTTTGTTCAGTAGGTTCATACTAATTAATCAAGAACAGAAGTTTTTGCACGAGAAACGCTGTTTTTGGAGGGCTGCTGTGGGCAAACGGAAGGGAGGGGGGAAGCCGACCCCCCTCACTGATCCCCCATCATTCCTCTTTGAAACCCTCCCCCTCCACCGAACTGGGAGGAGTTAGAGGGATAACGGGGGTATGTTTTCCATTTTGTGTGATTGTAGCGCACCCCATATTTGACCTTTTTGAGCCTCTTTATGGTGAAGCCAGTATGGACAAGTGATAGTAGGCCCGCAGGGGAAGCTCTAAGCATGATTTGGGACAATTGCCCTTCCCCAACCCTCACAAAGGGGGGGGGGGGGGGGGTGTGTTATTCAATGGCCGCAAATGTTGTTTGTTTGTGGATATTTGATTCCCGAAGCAAGTGTGATCGGTGTTATCCCGGGAGAGTGCCTACATTCGACCATTTCTGCCGGTGACGAAAGCTCTCCTTTGGGGGGGGGGGGGGGGGGCTTATAATTATCAGCTTCGCCGATACTGGCCTAGCCCGCGGTTTCCGCGGGCTCGACCCCTGGTATATCTATTTAAAAAATTTAACCAAATTCAACCAAATTTTGTGCTCTAACAGTATTCATTAGAATTATCAGTTATACATAAAGAGACCCTCTTTTTACAGTCCATATGAAATATAGTGCGAGGTAATAAAATGGAACCACCT
Source organism: Dryococelus australis (assembly GCA_029891345.1). Classification (NCBI taxonomy): domain Eukaryota; kingdom Metazoa; phylum Arthropoda; class Insecta; order Phasmatodea; family Phasmatidae; genus Dryococelus; species Dryococelus australis. The sequence goes on along the minus strand of CM057005.1, from coordinate 62,713,154 downwards.
GCCTTATTTCTGGAACCATTCAACTAATTTACACCAAATTTTGCGCACTAGTGCTAAGAAAGCCATGTAGGTGGGATCAGACTGATTTTCAAAAGGGTTGTCAGTCATATCAATAATTTTGATTAATATGTCATACATATTAAACAATTTTACAAAATTCAACCAACTGTGTGCTGACATTATCCATTATAAGCACCTATTTTCTTAACGCAATGTTTTAAGAAAGCAATAAATAAGAGCGGTTCTTTCCTACATCGTAGCCACCACAACTTCCCCTCCCAACCTCGAAAATTCTGCTGCAAATTATAACAAGGAAGGGGAAGGGACGGGAAGCGTAATTCCACATAATAGTCATAAGATCGGGAAAGATTCGACAGCTGCGCTTCCGCCTTCCAGAGTGATGCGGCGTAATCACAAATGAGCAACGTTAGATGTTGGTTGCACAAGTGTTACTTTATTTTATTTTTTGTTCATGATGTAGCTCTGTTTTGTGCACAATACCGATATTTTAAGTATAGTTACAAATTGCAACCATGACAAATCTGCATTGATCATTACCCATACATACTTATTACAAGATAACAATGTGACTGAACACCCATTGACATCGCCTGCCAAGGCCCTTGACTTTAGACACGAGGCTCCCCCAAATAAACAAACCGTGACCAAGAATTCCACAAAAATTATATTCTTTTCCTTCGTTATCTTCGCAAAACAGCCTTCAGTGCACTCACGCATTGGACCGTGAGTATCCCCTCACTTAGCACCAGAGGTGTAGGCATTCCTCCCTTGCATTCTTCCAATACATCCACGTAACACCCCAACGTGTTGGTAATGTTTCTTCACGACAGTGGCGTTTATTCCATAGACGCAAGGTAAGTAACACTTACCCTATACATATTGGAAATGTTTGACCATTATAGTTTTCGCCTTAATTTTAAACACATTTAATTCTGAGTTTCCCGTTTCCAATTCGAGAAACAGACATTTCGTTTTTCGTAACTCCCGTACTCTACTGTACGCGCATAGTCCTGCTATCTAGTATTTATTCCCACAAACGGGGCGACTAGCGATGAATCGAACTTGAAAGTAACACCACGCCACCGCGTTCCTTCGGCAGGGTAAACATAGTTCTGTTTGCGTTCTCCAGTCCTACCATTTTCCTTGGAAAGTGGACGAAAGTGTTCGGGGAAAATGGGAGTTTTCTTATAATTTGTAATGTGCTCTCTAAATAATTATCGGTTCAATCATTATCGCATTAATTTCGTTTCCGTTTTTATAACTGATGTTAGGTATTATGAAACGGTAAATACATGTGGAGGGTAAGCAAAGTTGGAAGTTGCGTTTGTTAATAGAAATTGAGAATGGAACCACAGCCCGGCACTAGCAAGACTGAGTGTTATGTATAGTGGACAGGACAATTACTTTTTGGTAGATAGTGTATATGTGTACATGTGTGTGTTTATATATATATATATATATATATATATATATATATATATATATATATATATATATATATATATATATATATATATATATATATATATATATAAACACACACAATCTACCAAAAAGTAATTGGGCACCTGTCCACAATGTTTGCTCGGTGGTTGTCTCCTAGTTAGAATCTCGTAGGGCCACCCTGTCTGGCATGCTCTCTACGAGTGTTTGCAGGACATCCACGGGGATTCGTCGCCATTCCTCTTGCAACCATCCCATGAGTTGAGCAATGGATTTTGGCCGTGCCTGACGAGCCCTCACCCGGCTATCCAATTCGTACCAAAGATGTTCTATAGGATTGAGGTCGGGGCTCTGGGCGGGCCAGTCAAATCGGCGAACATTGTTGTCGGCGTACCACTGCATCGTAGCCCTTGAAACATGGCACCTGGCATTGTCATCCTGGAAGTAACACTGGTCCATTTTGTAAAAACGCCACAATGTTGGGGGCATTTCATTACCCAGAATGTTATAATAGACCTCTGTGTTCATGCTACCACGGACAAACACCAGCGGTCCTACGCCGAAGGCCGTGAACAAAGGTCAACTGACGTACTGAATTACCTATCTTCACGGCTCCCCAATTACGTTTTGGTAGAGAGAGAGAGAGAGCGAGAGTGAGAGTGTGAGTGAGAGTGAGAGTGAGAGTGTGAGAGTGGAGTGTGAGAGTGAGAGTGTGAGAGTGTGAGAGTGTGAGAGTGTGAGAGTGAGTGAGAGTGTGAGAGTGAGAGTGAGTGTGAGAGTGAGAGTGAGAGTGAGAGTGAGAGGAGAGTGAGAGAGAGAGTGAGAGAGAGAGTGAGAGAGAGAGTGAGAGAGAGAGTGAGAGAGAGTGTGAGAGAGAGTGAGAGAGAGAGTGTGAGAGAGAGTGAGAGAGTGAGAGAGAGAGAGAGAGAGAGTGAGAGAGAGAGTGAGAGAGAGAGTGAGAGAGAGAGTGAGAGAGAGAGTGTGTGTGAGTGTGTGTGAGTGAGTGTGTGTGAGTGAGTGTGAGTGAGTGTGAGTGAGTGTGTGTGAGAGTGTGTGTGTGAGAGTGTGTGTGTGTTTTTTTTTTGCTTACCCTGTAAAAAAAAATCACTACACACTTCTGCTTCACAACACACCAGTCAGAGCAATGCTGAAGCTACTCTCCCAACCAAAACATCTTTATATGCTGGCAGTGCTCATGTCCACATACAATATTCATAGCACATTCGTCCACTCTAAACACACGGCACATCTTCCTCTCTACTCTGGGACTACCGTAACCGCACTTCTTACTCTAGAAAAACTCTTCCAGCCTGGCCCCGAGTGACTTCGTTGTAAGCTTTCCCCATTACCACACTTCGTATCCCCCTTTCCAACTCGGGTAACTTCGGAGCAGCGTACACTATTTCGAACATCCTGTCTAGGGGAAGATTCTCCAAGTTTCACTTCTCTTCAGAGTCCACGCCCAGTCAGGAAAATATTACATGCCCCACATATTTATCTTCGCCGTAACCTAAGTCCATGATTTCAGCAAGAATATTTCATAGTCCCGACTCACTTCTGCCATTCGTCTTATATACTCGACCTACAACCCCTCCTGCAAACCCCGCGCTTAGAGTCACAGGCCAGCTTTACAGAGTAATCGGAAACTCATTGCAACATCAACAACAAATCACAAGCTTTTTCACAATGACAATCGTTCTCCAATGCCAACTTGGTGTCTGTTTGACGCGCAGGCCAAACGCCTTTAACAACTGCGGGCCGCAACCCACAATACATAAATGTGTTGCATGTAGAAGCAAGTGGAGGCGTTATGAGTTTTGAAAAGAAGTTTCTTTAAGCACAGTATTAAAGTCACCGTTTATTTACCCTCGCATATCTCCTCATAGGCTAGAAAACAAGAAACGTACCCTACAAACATGCACATTTAAAAATGGTAAAATGTATTATACATGTGACGAAGGTTCCTCCGTCATTAAGTTTTATGAAATATCTCGAGAACCAATCAGCCAAATTCCACCAAATTATTCACATAAGTAGCACTACGGCAGGCCATGTAAACTTGAACATGCTTTAAGTTTCTCAGACACTTGTTTTCAAAATGACGGTCCTGTAAATATTTCAGGTTAGTAAACCCTATCATTCAAAACTTTAGACTAATTACATTCAAAGTTGATGCTCCGAATCCTACCTTCGCATTGCGGTTGGTTGCATGCTAGCTTATGGTACTATAGTACAATGAAATAACCAGTTTTGGCACATCGGCACAACAGACCGGAGCTGGGTTCTGTTCATGCTCTGTCATTCCAGTCGACTGGCGGCCATCTTATCTGCCATGTTGGAAGTCGGCGACTTTTTACCTTTGACCCCAATGACCTTTGACCTCGAAATCTACAAAAATTCTAAAAATCTGTAAAAAAAAAATTTAAAAATTATTTTAAAATTATTAAAAATTATTAAGAAATTTACTATCGGGCTTTGTGAACTGAGCTGTTAATGCTCTGTCATTCTGGTCCCCTGGCAACCATCTTGTCGGTCATGTCGGATGTCGGTGACCTTTAATCCATTGTCCGTAGAACTTTGACCCCAATGACCTTTAAACTTTGATTCCAGTGAGCTTTGACCCTGATGACTAACCTAAGGACTGAAGATATCGCAACAATGCACGAGAAATACGTTTTTGAATGTTCAATCAAATATCTGAGTCTAGCAACAAGTTCTTTCGGGTCTAAGGAAATAGGTAGCCAGTACTCTCGGCGTCTTCTGCCTTTTTCATGTCGTTCATTGCAGTAAATGTGTCGGAGAGGCGTGTCAGTACATCGAGAAAATCGCCATCATCGCCTTCAACGTTATCAATGTCTTCATGATCATTTTCGCTTTGTCTCACTTATGATCTTCTTCACTTCTTGCAAATGTACATTCTGAGCAAACCCACTCTCCGGCACTCATTACGTCTCTTGCAAATGTACATTCTGAGCAAACCCACTCTCCGGCACTCATTACGTCTTTAGTATTAACTGTCTCATCACAATCGCCTGTCAAATCGGTACCCACCAAAGCAGCAAAAGGTATTGCCGGCAACACTTGCTGACTCCCAGTAGACGAATCCTTGAAGATCTCGGTACGTTCTTTCAATGTATCGCCTTGCATAAACTGCATGTGGTCATTGTCGTAATGTTTCATCATGCGAGTTCCCTCGTCGTCTACAAACATTTTATGTAGTGTATTAACAGGAGGTAACGATGTCATCAAGTGCTGTTTCTCAGTGGGCGAAAAAACACTACATTTATCAACCTTGATGTGTTTGTTTAAGTTATCACGTCGAGTGAACTGCCTAGGACAGTTTTTGCAGCTGAAAATATCACGAGATGGGTTCTTCAAACAGTCTCTCTTCTCATGGCGCCATGCATTACAACTTTTACTGAAGGTCTTGGCACAGTAACTGCATTGTTTTTCATGTAATTTGTGGGCAGTCGTTGAAGGTATGTATGTAATAATATATAACATATCCGATTTCACATCTTCAGTCGCTTGCATCGTCTTCAAGCATACATGAATTCATACACTTTACTCCTGCCGACTGACTCCTGCAAACTGATTCCTGCAGACTGACCCTTGCAGATTGACTCTTGCAGATTGACTCCTGCAGACTGACTCCTGCCGATTGATTCCTGCAAAGTGACTCCTGCAGACTTATTTCTGCCGACCGAATCCTGCCGACTGATTCCTGCCGACTGACTCCTGCATACTGAAATGTTAATAGAAGTTAAATAGATAGGACGATAGAATTTTACATGTGTTTTCTCGTCACCTATGAAAAGGAATTCTATACTCTCTCGTGGTTTCTGGTGATCAATTTTTAAATTAGAAATACACATTTTCTCAATTTCTTCCATATGATTGAGTCTCGCTTGTACGGAGTCCTGAGAAGAATAATTCTTTGTTCAGTGGTGTACTGTAAAAATGTGAATTTTCTTCATAAGTGGAAGGAAAAAAAAAGAATCCAAGAGGTGTTAACAGTTACGTTTTTTATACAGCCCGCGCGATTTTTTTTCATTTTAATTTTATTAAAAAAAAAAATTTCTCGACCGCTACATAAATATTTTTTTTTTATTTGCTGATCTGCCCATCCTGCCATTTTAGTTTTGGATATCTATACTTCTCGTTCGTGGTCGCCTATTTGACTAACGTAAAATAGCAGCAGGACATTGAATTTTTAGGTGGTGTGAAAGCTAAAATTATATATATTTTTTAATGTGACGTTTACAAGCTTGTGAGATAGAGCGAATTGCTAGGGCAAACGGGAACAAGTAAGGATTCAGCTAAGAAATCATCCCGGCATTCACGCGGAGTGACTTAAAAAAAAAAAAAAAATTCGGCCGAACAATTCAGAATCGAACCTAGTGTCAAATTCTGAGCGGATGGATATGTAATTTCACACTTCAACTCTTCGTGGGTGAGTGAAATGATTAAAGGCAATGACCTAACCACTGTATTAAGTACTATTCATATGTACTATTCCTTTCTCGTATGTACAATATTAACCATCTTTACAGAAAATTCTTACAACTTGCAATATCTCATGTCACGTCAGATGCTCGGCTAAGTCTCGAATTTTACATACTTCTTATCCCTAGCACTTCAGCTCGCCAGCTACATGCTGCTCCTTCCGCTACTGACTAGCTTCTCCTGCCACTGACTAGCTTTTCCTCTCTTCCTTCCTAGCCCAGTTCTAATATTCACTGACCAGAACCATCCCCTCCAGAATAACTAATTTTTCTCTTACTTCACAATACAGACTTTCTAGAACGAATTGTTTGATCACTGCATGTTTCCTCGGGCACAAATAACCATCTTCGGAAAACTCCTGTGACGTACTATTTGATGTGAACTCACCACTGGCGACCGTCTGTAGGAACAACTTGTTCCACTATCCCTGGTGCGTCACGAGCATCTGACTTGACTCACGCTTACAATTTCTCAACACGAGCACTGAAAGAATGTTTACTACCATTTCCTAAAATTGAATTTTACAATATATAACAATATTTACAATCTTTTTACTTAATGGCTAGTATTCTGAACACCTTTCTTCTTGGAAAAGGAAAATTTCCATAGAAATTGTTTCTAAATCTGATATACATCCACCATTTTTATAACACCTCAGCGATAATCCTTTCTTTTCTCCGTATATGGAGTCTTTCTTAAGGATGCCTCGTTTAGTTCTATATGGTCACTCAAAACGTTTTCACTCGAAACTCGATACATAGGTACTTATACCTCTTTGATAATATGCAACTTCTGTAGTATTAACAATAGTAGGGTAGGCTTAAAACAAATTGATCTACAACCGCAACAATCTTCACCTTTCCATCTTTTTGATACGTTATTCCTACCTTTCAAACAACCATATTTATTACAACTTTAAACACACGTAATTAAACCTAATACAGCAATGCATTCATATTATATTACATAAATTCTTGGCATGCTATTTACATTATGTAATTTCCATTCTTGTTCATGAATCATCTGTTCTACCTCAGATATTTTATCACTTGATATGCTTACGTCTTCCAGTCGATCATGGGTTTGAGAGGTAAAACGGGTTTTATCTTGTCTATACTTAGATCTTGATCCTCTAATTCACAACATTCAGTGTCTACAATAATATTTTGAATTATGTCCTTAGAACTTGAGTTCGTACTTAGGATATTCTGAGAAACTAAAAAAACCTTAATTGCATATCCTTTACATTTTCTTAAAAACTCTTTCCTGCATTTGTAATTGTGACATCAAATGGATTTCCGTTATCACAGACTACTGCCATTTTCTCCGTATTGAGAGCTACTTAAATCCATTCATTATCATCCAACTGGACCAATAATATTTCCCTTAGTTCTACATGTTTTATACAATCAAAAGGCATTGAACTACCAGTATTTAATAACTTTGCTTCACATTCCTCATTTGCGTACATGGTTATTAAAGGAAATGTTTGTTTACAAACTCTGTACATCTTAGTTATCTGTTTACATTCGTTTATCGTATCCTTACTTAATTTTGCATTATATTGTTTGGAATGTTCCATAATTAAATCTTCTTTCTCAGGCTTTATGAATACAAATCTATTGGACTGTTAATGGTATGAGCTTATAAATGTTAACTTTAATCGATCTGTCACGGGTAATTTTATAACATTACACAAAATATCTCCTTTACTGAATACATCTAATTCTATTCCTGTTACCTACACCCGGAAGTGGTAAGTTAAATTCACTTTCGTGATGCAATAGAAAATGCTTAAAGTAGTACATTATCTGTTTAGGTGTTATAATATGCGGGTTCACTGTACCTATAACCGCATTCAGAATAGCATCTAAAATCAACTCATGTTGGCTCCTCAATGTTTCTACCTCGGAATACAGTATTTTTAAATGGTCATCTTGAGACGGCCTGCACGGAGTTTTGTCATCTTCGTACTCATCAACCATGTTTGACGACTGCATATAACCGCTCAAGTACAACGCAACACGACTACGTGAAGTGAAAGAACGTTTCCCATTTTTGTTTAAAATATATTCTACCTGAACTTATAAACTATTACTACCTTTTCACCAACCTGAGTTGTGAAAACGCGAAGAGCTGCGTATAAGTTTGTTACGACAAACTTTGGTTACCGATACGGAAGTTCACTAGGACATCGGACATAGCTTCGTCGCTTGGAGCCTGTTTTGTTACTGAACATTTTTTGACGTGGCGCCAGATTTTCCGCTGTCTAGATGGCGCTGCGAACCGCGGTCACTGCGCATGACCCCCCACCCCTCTGACATCGCCATGGAGGCGGCGCAGGAGTACCAATATGTTCATTTGTTTGCTAAATTGGTAGCTGATACCGCTATTTTTCTTGTAATTGTGACGTATTTGTTGACGATTGGCTGTTCATCCATCGTCCCTTGAACATTTACTTTTTAGGTATCAAACTCAGCCATTGGCTGATCATTAATCAAGACCCTCTAGGGAGAATTAAAGGATTTCTACTATATATGCTGGGTGCGGAGTTGTTTCGATGTCAGACGTCGCACACATCATCACTCACTTATTCTGCAATCCTTGGCTTGGCTTTCGAGTCTGTTGGGTGTGCGTGACTTGCCTCCTCAGGTTCCTCGCAGCTAGCTCGTGGATCTACAGAGTTCTTGCCGGTCTGTTGCTCTCGACAACAGGTCACCTCGAGCCTAGCCCGTTAGGGTCAGCGGTGGGGCTTTGTTCACTGAACTAGGTTGTAACTGACACACAAATATCTAATTTAAACCGTAATTTTCATTACGTATTCTTTTACGACATTGCTGTTTTAATAAACCACAGACCCTGGACGGGTCCACGACTGGCGACGGGTGATGCCCTCCATCAGCAGGCCCCACTGATATCCATTCCTAACAATGTCCAACCAGGCTCCGCTTTGGTTAATTACATAAACTAACAAACCTTCACAGACGAATTGATGCTAGCTGAGCATGAGAACGCCACCCCACCAGAACACATAGCCCTTCCCGACGAGCTCAATTTCGAGATGGGTGGAAACGACCAATATGGTGTTGGAAAACGGCAGTACAGCCTGGAAATTGGTAATGAATGAACAAGTGAGGCGAATGAACATCGAGTATACGAAAGAAACAGCGATTGGAGCTTGCAAACGACGGGCTGCGGCCAGAGAAAACCAAAGAAAACACCGTCACTCACAACCAGAGGCTGTGCAGTCCGGTATACCGATCTCGAATCGGTTCGACGCCTTGCGAGAAGTCACAGACTCTCAGAAATACCCTGGCCCCTCAGGACATCCACCTCAAACAACACAGCTGCGCTCCGTACCAAACACGAAGCGAACACAATACAGACTAGTCCTGCGAGACACAACTCGCTACTAATTCCTTGTAACACAACTTCGTGCGATCCACGCCTGCGAGTTCACCCTTTCCATGGCTCGCAATGGCCTACACACTGTGGCCCCCGACATGACACTGTACAGTGCAGCGAAAAACCTCCTCCAGGAAAACCACATCCCGTATTTCACATTCAGTCTCAATGTGGATCGACCTCAGAAAGTCGTGTTCAACTTGCCGGCGGACACACTCCTCGAAACCATCCGCAATTGACTCACGGAGCGTGGCTACACTGTGCTGGACGTGTACCAGTTCAAAACCATGCGAGTAGATCCCTCCAACCCACACAAACACTTCAGCTGGTTCCGCTGCCCCTCTTCAGTGTGACAGCCGCTCGCACCGACATTTGGACCCACTTCTCGAAGTAAAACGGCTCAACACGAATATCGTTCACCCCGTCCCTATCGCAAGCGGCTGTCAGACGTCGCCCAATGCAAGAACTGCTTTGCCCTCGATCACACGAAAGCTTACTGCCATCTGCCTACAGTTTGTCCCCGCTGCTCTGGCCCACACACTCTGGATGTATGCACCAAATCAAACTCCAACCTGACTTGCTGTAACTGTCACGGAGTTCAGCTTACCTCCTCCAAGCAGTGTCCGAATGTAAAAGAAATCGCCGAACGCCGGCAGGCAGTTACCAAGATAAAAACGGAACTGAGGGCACAACAGATTGGCTGCAGCTGCAGGCCCTCCCCCCGGCCGAGACCTCTCTGCCTACCCCAAACTGATCGATTCACGGACACTGCATCCTGCATTTTCATATGCGAGTGCTACCAGGGGCCACACACAATCCTACACACTTCCCAGACAGGTTCCGGTTGTAAGCACACGCTCACCTCTTCTCCCCACACCCACACCCCGCCCAATCCGCACCTCAGCTGCGCCTTCAGTGAGTGAATTTGGAGACACGATGCGAGATATTCAGGAATTCCTGGCTTTCTTGCTTAAGATGGCGCACTTCCGTTCCTTCATGGAACCAGGCAAACAGACCACCGATCCCATGGCAAAAACAATGCTGCTCTTAGAGGCCTTCAGTACGTTCCGAGTCGCTCCCTAACGGGCCACAACTCCCAGCAAAACCCTGGTTCCCTATCCCTTCTATATTGGAACAGCAAAGGCATTTATAATCAGCCTTACGAGTTAGAACGACTACTGGACACGTACGGCATATAAACCGCTTTAATACAGGAGATTATGTTAAAACCCACTAAAAGATGCGCGATTAAGAATTATGTTACTTACAGAAATGACCGAGTAACTATAGGAGGTGGTACTATGATATTAATGCATAATAAAATTCATCACCATTTAAATGCTAACCCAGAATGTAAAAACTTAGAATCCACTTCCATTAACATACAAACCGATTCCGGGCATATTACATTAATATCAGAATATCAATTCCCCCCGTAAAACACTTTTGGAAGCAGATATAGATAAAATAACTACACAGCAGTTCTCGTTCTTACTTGCAGGTGACTTAAATGCAAATAATACATCCTGGAATAGTCGTATGATTAATGAGAAAGGCGGGCTTCTTTTACGCCATTCCCAACCAAATAATTACTTAATTCATGTCCCGGACAGTCCCACTCACTTTCCACCACAATGCAGATTACAGCCAGATGTACTAGACACTATCTTAACTAACATAGCAAATCCAATACTAGAACTAACAGTACTGGATGAATTAGATTCTGATCACCAACAGGTATTACACAAAATTAGCACTCATTTAGTAAAACACCACGAAGCAATTCTCAATAAACTGCCGCAAACTAACTGGGAAAATTTTAAAACCAACCTGGATGAAATATTTACGGAGCACCCAATAGATATTAAAACGAAAACTGATATAGAACCGGCATTAGAGGTATTTCAAAATACAATTAAATTACAGCTCAAAATGAATACTCAGTTTATTACCAGAAAGCAATATTTAAAGCAAAACTATCCAGACGTGAGATTTCCTGCTAGCTGAGAAACGACAGGCCCGGCATAAATATCAAACATATAGAACCCCTGACTTAAAAGCCAGATATAATAAACTACAGAAAGACCTTCGCACAAATGGTAAACTTTTATAACAGAAATTTAAGATAGCATTAAAGGTTTCTGGCGAATTTCAAAAATTCTCCGAGGCAAAAAAAAATAAATAAAGCAAATTCTACCCCCATCCTAGCTCCGTCAGGATTAAAACATGTGCAGATAAGGCAGAAGCCATAGCAGACTCTTTTGCCAACCAGTGCACACCAAATTTAGACCTCGGAGACCCCAATTTCACTCGCGATATAAATACAACTACTGCCGCCTTTATAGCGAAAAAAAAAAAAACAAGAAAAAACCAGAGTTAGTAACTTTACACGAACTATTGCTTATTTTAGAAACATTCCACCCAAAAAAAAGCACCGGGCATGATAAAATTACATACCAGTTACTTAAAAAATTTACCATGCCCAGCCCTATGCATAATCCTCAATATTTTTAATGCAATTTTAAAGTACAATCACTTCTCCGCAGAATGGAAACGGGTTAAAGTAATCACAATCCCGAAACCGGGTAAGGAACCCTCCCTCCCTCAGAACCGGCGCCCGATATCACTACTGAGTTCACTTAGTAAAATATTTGAAAAAGTACTACTTACACGCTTAAAAGCCACGCAGAACGTAAAAATATTATCCCGGAAACTCAATTTGGTTTCAAAGCTGGACATTCCACTATTCACGCCCTAACTAACTTTGTCACGGCTGCATACAATGGTTTAAACAATAAACAATCCACAATAGCCATATTTCTTGACATTGCTAACGCTTTTGATAAAGTATGGATCGCGGGCCTACTTAAAAAATTAATCAACTTTAAATTTCCCGACTGCTACATTTACTTACTAAACAGTTGTTTCACAGACAATTTCATGTATCAATAGAAAATTCTGAGTCTTCTACCCGCCCACTCGCCGCAGGGATCCGCTCTTTCCCCTTTTCTATGCAATGTCTATACAGCTGACATTCCAAATAACTATGCAACAGTTCAAATGTATGCCGATGACACCCTCATTTATGCCAAAGATAAGAAATTGCCATTCGCAAAATTACTCATGCAGCTACAAATGGACGAACTCGGTCAGTGGTGCGAGCGCTGGAAAATTTAAATAAATGCAGAAAAGTCTCAAGCCATGTTAATTACCAGACGTATTAAAGAAGTAAACGTCCAGCCAATCAAATATGACGGAGTATAAATTCATTTTAATAAAACAGCTAAATACGTAGGCTTAACTATTGATAATAAACTTCACTGGGGCGTACATATAAATATCATTTAAAATACAGCTATCAGTAAAATCAGGCAATGCCCATTGCTTAAACATCCTAAACTCCCCACGAGATTAAAGCTTTTAAGACACATTGCCACAGTCAGATCAACTATGACGTACGCCTTCTAAGTCTGGGGGAATTCCGCTAAAATCTCAATAAACCACCTTCAAGTTGTACAAAATAAATATCTTAGAATACTCGTAAACGTCCGTAGGTTCACAAGAACAGTTGATTTGCATAATGTTTTAAAGGTACCCTACATCGGAAATAAACTCATCTCTGAAAACAATAAATTCTACGATAAAATGGCTCTACATAATAATAAACCAAATACTTAGAAGAATCGGTAAATATTCCCCAGACATAAAATCGCGCAACAGACGCCCTAAAACGCCTAAATCACAAGTTTGATTAAACAATAACTCTCCCCTGCAACATAGGGAATTAAACTTAGCCCCCGATATCAGCCAGAAATCTCCTGCCTATCCGGGACAAAATTCCACCATTCTAACAAACAATTTGCGACAGCACTTAGACTCAGGCTCAGAACTCGCAGTCGAGACACCGAGCAGAGAGGTCGAGGCGGCTCCTATGAAAATGTCTAAGCAGCTACTTCGCCAGTATGCCACGCCAGCCAAGAAGCAAACAACGAAGAACAAGAAGAAAGTGCAGCAGCACTCGGCAAGCAGGCGAGACTACAGCGAGATGTACGAGGCAACATGTCCCTAAGGAATACAGCCGGAAAAACGTACTGCATGTAATGCAGTACACAGTGCAACAAGAACTCTCCGAGGGTGACCTAAGTAAATGCAGCGGTTTCATCCACGGCAAGCTGTCGCCCTCCAGGGAAGAAGTGAGCGCCTGCATCGCCACTAAGAACACTTCCACAGGCTTCGTTGTTGTCACCCCAATATCAACCCTTCAAGAGGAAGATGCAAGTATAACGGAGTTCATCACGAGCGCCAGGGGTCAGCCAGTCACGGAAGAAGAACCAGCCATGCGTCTATACGTACGAGGCCAGTATTTGTACGTAAACAGGTACGCGGCAGCCTGCATCCTAGCTTTCTGGGACAAGTTCTTCCCAGAAAACATAGCCAAGCCGGACCTGACCGAGACAGAAGACGCCGAGGCGCAAACGGAAGACCTAGAGGGAGCAAGCAGCACCTAGACGTCACTACAACTATAGCCGGAGCAGCCGGTGGCAGCACTGCAGGAGAGCAACGAGGCGCCCACACCGCAGAATGTGGCCGCCGCCAACAGCTCCACCTGTGAGCCTGAGACTACAACATGCCCAGAGAAGAACACTCAGGTTGTTTCCGACATCGCTCAGGAGATAGTGGAGAGGAGAGGAAGCCAGCAGCCAGCCAGTGAGCGGAATCAGAGGCGGCCTGACAACACCAGGGAGTAGAGGGAGCCCTGGCACTTTGTAGTGCTGAGAGGAGGAGACAGCACTGCCAGGGTGTCCGAGACAGCTATCACCGCCGCCCTGACCACTGCTGGCGGATCCGCAGTCAGGCCACGGGATGCTGGATCAACCTCTTCCGAGTCGCCTTCGCCCAGGAGAAGGGGGCGGCTCTACTGCTGGTCCAGGGAGTGTGCCTCGTGGCCAAGAAGAGCCACGCCAGACCAACTTCCAGGCAGCAACAAGGGCAGAAGGACTACTGGCAGCACAACACGCAGGGTGAGACAGTGCTGGATCTGTCATCTCTGCTAGCTTCAGCATTGCTTCGTCTACATAGGGACACTAGCCAGCCCTAGGTAGAGGATTGCAGGTTCCTCCGCCGGCCTAGCCCCCACTTCTGTTACAGGGAGGGGGGTCAGTTGCCCGGGATTTTTGGCGTTAGAATACATCAACAACACACCTAGAATATACATAACACAAAGCATTTACACAAAATCAAGTTAAAACACATACAACAAGCCCAGATCGCAAAGTTTGCAAGCCTCCTGGGCTGGCAGGATTTTCCTGTCGGTCCGGGACGGATTTTGTCAAAACCACTGTGGTCTGGGCCTCACGCATCGATCCTAGACCTGGAACTCGTCGGGGAAGGTTGATTTTGCTGCTTGCTCCTCGATCTAGTATCATAGATAGTTTTTGCTGAGGTGTAGTAAGTGGGAGGAAACAAATCGTGGCACTAAACAATAGGGCTTGATTTTCCCGACACCTCTCGGGACTGAGTGTTCCCTATAGCCACCCCAGATTAAGGGGTGCGAGAGGAAGGGAGGTAGTCGGAAATACATAAAAACGGGAAAATCCTTGTTGGTTTTCCCACTCACAACACACACACAGCGAAAATAGTTCATTTTAGGTTTCAGGAACTAGCAAACACACAGGCGCTAGCAAACCAAATAACTTCCCGTATTGAAACAGTAGTAATTTGAACACCATTATCTAGAAGCAATGTAATTATTACCTGAATAACTAAATTTTCCTTAAGCAGCCAACTAGTCAGTAAATCTGAACATTAGCTAGAAGTAACATAATTATTATCTGAATAATTAAATTTTCTTAAGCTGCCAACTAACCACCTAAATTTGCCTTTGCATTAGCTTAATTTAAAACCTCGCTTTTCAATTTTCACCTTTTATTTCACCCCCTCCCCCTTTTTAATAAGTTGTTAACTGTACTTTACTGCTCCAACTACCTTTTATATATTTATATAATTGTAAATTGCCAGAAAAACTAAAGTAATTTAGCTGCACACAAGGAAACTTCTAGCCTACCTGTAATAGGCCGAGGACTTTGACAAATCAAACTACAGTACAACAGACAGAGACTCGACCGCCTGGGGACTGTTTCCGCGACCTTGGCCTGACCCTGGGAGGGCAAGTGCGGGTGCTGGGCGGGAAGGCGAGCACACATCGATATCTTAGCTCGGCGGCGACCCATCTTACGCTCATACCCGATTATCTGACCATTGTTGGGGCCGAGGACCTGGTGCTTGGCGCGCGGGGGCGTGCGGGTCGGTGCCTTGGCCGGCGGTCACCCATCCCAGAAGTGACCACGCTCATACCCGACTATCAGGAGGGGAGTTTGAAGGGCATTGTCGTCGGCTGTCGGGTCGACATCGCTTGCACCCTGGCCACTAGGTAGGCTCCTAGGAGACCAGCAACAAGTATGGACGACACATCTGGAGGACGTACAAGACGTACAGTCAAGCCAGACCAGCCAAAGAGACTAAGACTGACGAGTTGTTCAAACCCAAACCGAAGAAAGTAAGCAAACTGAAACAACAACCAAGAGATGACTTCCAACTCGACATGACAAACAGGTACGACTCCTTGTCCGACACAGACAGTAACAAGGACACAGACTAACCTGAACCAAAAAAGAAGCGAAACACAACAGTAACAACAAAACCCAAAAACAAAGAACAAATACACAGCAATACCTCACAAGACAGACTGGCCACTGAAACCGCAAACACAGACAATGACACCACAACAACCTGAATCTCATGTACATGGTGCCATCATCATCGACAAAACACTTGAATACAACAGACTCATCACATTACTAGATGCAGAAATTGGACCACAATACAAAATCACTTTCACCCAGCAGGGAATCAAAGTTCTAACAACCACAACACATGCATACAACACAGAACAAGATGCACTAAAAAAACATAACGTCCATTTCCACATCTTCACACCAAGCAAGAGACGAAAAATCCCATTCAGCCATCCTCAAAGGACTACCTGCATCCATCGACATTGACATCATAAAACAGTAACTGACAGAGCACCGAATTCACTTTCAATACATAGATCAATTTACTTCCAATACAGGACAAGGATCAGAGAGAACTATTCGGAAACAAGGAATATTCAAAGTGATAATACCTGACTACGAGACAGAGCAACTACACAAAATTGACGAAAGCAACAGGACAACAGTGTACTGGGAAGAATACCAGCCACGAACTGACGACATCCCCCAGTGTGCCAACTGTTAGAGGTGAGGACACACGAAAAACAACTGTGCCTGGCCAGCCAGATGCATCAAATGCAAACAGGAAAAACCAGAAGAACACCACCACACCAAATGTTGCCTGAAACCCGCCACCATACGAGCTCACTGTGTCAACTACAAAGGCCCACACCCTGCAAACTACAGACAGTGCCCAGCTTTCCTTGCAGCAAAGAACTCGAGGCCAAAACAAAATCACAACACAACAGAAATCAAACCTCAACCAATGATGCACATCATACAAGACAAACAAGAATCTCCACAACTACCACAAGTCAACTACTGGTAACGACAAGCTACACTTAATGTGGAACAAGCACAACAAGCACATCAAACTCAAATCCCATCACATAAAACAACTCACCAAACCACAACTGCACCTCCACCTCTGCTCACTCACCAACAAACACCAAACAAAAATACAACTACACCAGTCCAACAAAGCACACAAGAACACAACACAAAAACAACACATTCAACCAGACAAACAATCAGTCACATCTACCATAAATTACATCAAAGAACTTCTTAACTTTCTCAGAGAACCCCTTATCATGGACATGCTCACACACTTCCAACCATACATGGAACAAACAAGGCTGGAGATGGACAACGGACGTAGGAGACGTATAGTACTGGAGGCAATATCAACCTACTTGGCACAAGACTATGACTGAACGACGGCAGCCCCCCACCATCAACCTCATGTACTGAAATACAAACGGAATACAGACACAAATGTACGAACTTGAACAACTCGTAGAGACATATGACCTAGACATACTTCTAAACTACGAAATAGGACTAAAACCACCACATAGACTTCACGTTTTCAATTACGAATCTTACAGAAATGGCAATAGGAACACTGAAAGGAGGAACAGCTATAATAGTAAAAAGAACATTACAACACCATCGAATAACTCTACCCTCGCTTGACCACATTGAAGCCACAGCTATTTATGTACGTACTGGAGGAACTGACATTGTCTTCATAGCAGCATACAAACCCCCCACCAAACCTAATAACTAAAGAAGACCTAGACAAACTAACGGAACACCAATCATACTTCTTCTTAGCAGGTGATCTAAACAGTAAACACACGGACTGGAACTGCAGACAATAAATAGAGCCTGACGAAACTTAAAAGCACATGTGGAAAATAATAATTACATGATAATAGCTCCAACAGAACCTACCTTTTATTCCAATAGGCACAATGTAGAACCTGACATACTATACATTATCCTTCATGACATACCCATAGACATAACACCAACAGTACTTACTGAACTGAACTCGGACCATCTCCTGGTAATATGCTAACTGAAACTCCACAGAAATAACTACACAACAAATCCAAAGAGAGGCATTGCAGTGCATGACTGGGGGGCATACAAGACCATTCTAACTAACATACTGCCAGACCCAAAACCGATTTCAACTACAGCTGACATCGACGCAACAATAAAAATATTCACAGACACAATTAGTGAAACAATACGAAAGACACCCACCCTTCAAAACCACCCACTTTTTCAAGATTTCAAACATCTACCTGAAATAGACATCTTAATCATACACAAAAGAGAAGCACGTCGCGCGTACCAAAGGACCCGCACTCAGGCCAAGAGAGCAAAATACCACAGGGTAGTTCGCTTAGTCTTCATCTCATTTTGGCTTTGGCCAAAATGAGACGAAGACTAAACAAACTCCAATGCCAATCATGGGACACTTACATATCAGATTTCCCTTTGGGTCATAAACTGGTCAATCAATTGCTATAGCTGACTCTCTACAAAAAACAATTTTCTCCCAATGAAACCCCTACAAGACAGACACTTCACAACCTATGCTACCCACCACCTGCAACAATTCCTAAACCAAACTTGACTACAGAAGCCGAAATAATAAAAACTATCAAATCTCTCCCCAAAAAGAATAGCCCCAGGACCAGACAGGATAAGAAATGAATCACTCCACCACCTCCTGGACAAAGCCATAACCTTCTTAGCCGTTACTTTCAATGTTATACTACCACTTAACTACGTCCCACCATCATGGAAAACTGCACTAGTCATAACAATACCCAAACCAGACAAAGACCCACTAGTCCCTGCAAACAGTCGACCAATAAGCCTCCTCAATACTATCAGCAAACTGTTTGAAAAGATCCTACTTCAAAGACTCTGGAATGAAACAGACTCAAACACATACTACCCGACACACAATATGGTTTCCGAGCC
Source organism: Dryococelus australis (assembly GCA_029891345.1). Lineage (NCBI taxonomy): Eukaryota > Metazoa > Arthropoda > Insecta > Phasmatodea > Phasmatidae > Dryococelus > Dryococelus australis. Next base: position 62,694,219 of record CM057005.1, on the reverse strand, counting down.
AACCATTCAACTATACACCCAATGATGACTTTAGCAGAAGATGTTACTTTAACATTCCAAACAGGACAGGAAGCCATAAACAGCAACAAAGACAAAGCATACACACTCACAGCATTCCTGGACGTCGAAAAAGCATTTGACAGTGTATGTCACACAGCACTCTTCCACAAAATGACCACACAAGGCTACAGTGACTGTTACATCAAACTCCTACAAAGCTACCTGACTAACAGATCACTAGTTGTAACACTTGATGGAGTGGAATCGGAGACAAAACCAGTGACAGCTGGAGTACCACAAGGCTCTACACTTTCCCCACTACGCTACTGCATATACACGGCTGACAAATAAAAATACAATTTTTTGTTAATTGTGGATCAGCCAACAAAACATGTTTTTGAACAGAAACTCTATGAAACCTTTCTCATTGTTTGGAGAGAACATTTCAAATAATATTCTTGCAATTCAATGGTCTTTGGTAACTAGTATATGGCCGGGAAAATAAATTGTAACTTTCAGTATAAACTATTATGATATGCCACATAATATTCTTTCATGTCTATGGCCTTTGGTAAATAGTATATGGCCTGAATATACATGGTAATTTTCAAAATGAAATATATGGCATTTGTTACGACTGTAAAGCCATTATTATAAATGTTAATTATTTTTTAATGTGCCCTATTTTTGTAAAATTCACACTTGTGAAAGATACGGGGAACATAAGTTTACCTTGTATATTAAAAATATTTATGAGAGAAAGAAATGGTGACTGTTACGACTATAAGGCCAGAATTATAAATGTTAATTATTTTAATTGTGCCCTTTCTGCGAACTTGAAAATTGTAAAATTGTCATTATATTGTGAGACGACATAGGAAACAAAAAATTACCTCGTATATGAATCATGTCGGAAAAGAAAGAAAATTAATAAAATCAATAAACAGTGTCAGAATTCACGTGTACTGCATTTCAGCCATAGAACGTAGAATTTTTCCAGCGTTATTGTTCTTCCATGTTTTATTCGTTTTGCCTTAACGTGGGTTGTTTTCACCTAGGTGATTGTGTTTTGTTGGATGGTGTTTTCAAATTCACTTTGCTGCGTCCTAGGCTCTAGGGCGTAGCAATCTAATAAGGTTCGTAATTCCTGATTCGGCATTATCATGGAAATCTGTGCATTACTTTTATTCACTTCTTCTAGTATCTTTTCTAGTCTATCATTTATTGAGTTCTGTCTTAACAATATTTCATAAATCGTTATCTGTTATTTGTTTCTAGAGTGGATTTAACAACAAAAATCTGTTCTTTACTCAGCCTAAGAAATTCCAATTGTTCCGCTTCTAGTTTATATATTTTATCATTATAATAATCTACGCCTTCCTCATTAAGCGTGCCGAAGTGTATCTTGCTTGTCCTATGATATTTAAAGGAAAGATACTTAGTTTTTTTTTTTTTTTTTTTTTTTTTTTCCCCAGATTTACTCGAAGAACTTACATCTACTATAATATCCTGTAATTGTTTAGTTAAATCTAGTTTAGAGACAATTTTGTTCACCCTAGCAGAGAAAAGTTTTATTTGTAAGTTCCAAATGTTCCCTTTCACATAGATTACTTGTTAAATGTGCATACCTTGACAGTCTTTTAGAGTTTTCACCTAATATACGTATGTTTCTGTATGTCACCAAACAGCATTGACTATTGTAGACCTGGGTATCTAGAACATATTCATACTATAGTCCTAGAGAATCTTCTCATTTCTATATACTAATGCCAAAGTCCTTGTCAGATGTGTTGGCACTGATAAAGATGATAACCATTAATTTGATAGCATTTATACAACATAACAAAAATAGGGTTTCAAACTGTGCACTCTAGTGGATTTCTTTCCTTTCCTTAACAAAGTTACAAGTAGAGCGCGCGCGCGGGTCCTGGATCACAAGTAGAATGACATTAGGATGGGTAAGAGGTTGACAAAATTTCTAGCATGGGAAAAATTCCCCAGAACATAAAAATTTAGGTCAAAATTTCCAAAAAAATATAAAAACTTATTTTTATAACAAATCCTTTATGATGTTGATGAACATAACATTGTAATACATTACAATTTACACACTTTGCAATTTAGGTCAATTAAGAAACTAGATATTGACATAACAAATGTTTACCCCTGAAACATATTTAGAAATTTGTCAAAATACAGTACTACATTTTAATGTTTTAACTGTTTCTAAAAAAAAAAAAAGTAAATAAATTAATAAACAGCTTTTCTTTAATGCAATAATTTGTTCACTTATGTTCATAAACAAAGTGTTTTGGAACGCTGATGGAAATCTGTGTTAAAGTAAATTTCACACTATGTATTATTTGATGCTTTAAAACATACAAAACAATAGGTAAATTAATCTCACATAAATTCTTCAAAATCAGAGAGTAAAAGCAGCATTCAAAAATAATATTTTTAATATATTTTTATTAAGCCAGGTCAACTTAAATAATTAATATAATTTCCCTGAAGAACGTATTCACTTCCGATATATTTTAATAACAAATTTGGAAAAAAAAAACATCAAAATCATTAAATTCCAAAATAATACTTTAAACCTGCAAATCTATATGAAACTCATAATTTTATAAAGAAACTTGCCTTAAAATATGTTAATAATACACATAAACCGAACTTCACCAAATTCTTGAATCTTTACGCTCCCACTACTAAGAAGTCCGAACTTACTCGGGCCACATCTAACATGTGAATGGAAAGTTCCTCAGTAGCACCCTTAGGTTTAGGCACAGCCACACGTGAGTGTTCGTAACTCCGGGACACATCCGAGTTCCAGCACAAGGTAAGGAATGCAGAATGTTAAAATGTATTTTGCAATGTGAGAAAGTATGTCCACGTGGCCCGCCGACCTGCCAAACTCGGCCTGTGCAAGTCAGTCAGCTACGAGCATCTCGGCATGTAGATACGTGTTACCGCAGCTCAGGTTTCGCGCGCTCGGGCAGGATTCAACTTTTGTTTTTCAATAATTCATCTCCATAGTCTTTAATTAACCAGAACCATTGTTCTTTAGCTGCCTGAGACACCACCCCACTCTTCCCCAGTGCTTGCATCGCCTGGGGAAGCTTAAAAACTTGCATGTAATTTTCATCGGTTTCGTGCCATTTTCGCAGCATTACCTAACCGGCGGGTTTTGAAGTTGTGAAGAGAGATATTTGTATTTAAAGTGAAGGCCTGAGAGCCTTGTTAAATAAACGGCATAATTACACATTGAGAACTGTTCACATGGACATTATTTCGTGGCCTTCAGGCTCTTCAGGACACGGACCCTTAGAATAGCCACACCTTTTTCACCTAGTGTACCAGTATGAAGTTTTCTTTATTAGTCAATGTGCAAGTATCATGTGTGTAAGTGTAGACGTGTGACTTGCAAATAAGTCGCTGTATCAACTTAACTTGAAAGTATTCGGTGAGCTTTTATATGCAACAGTACTACGTAACATGGGTGTGTGAGCTGACCCGAACAGGACACTGTGCCCTACGCACTTGGAATATTTTTATGGCGCATTCATAAGGAGCAGCAGTCCAGGATTACATTGGTCGTTGGCCGAACGACCCTGGAGGAAACCTCGTCTCTACCGACTCACACGACATCGTCCAGAAATGTCTGGCACCTCTGGTAAATTCACATTTAAAATTCCACTACCCCTTAAATCCTGCCTCTACGCACTGAGGCACCACTGCGCCATGTCAACTTTTATACTGAATTTATGTCACATTGTCAGTTTTTTAATGGACAACACTCCATGTAGCGAGTGATTGAAAATTACATGTTTAACCCTGTTAAATTCCTATTATATTTTATATAAAGTGTGGTAAGGTAGTAAGAGCCTTGTTTATACTTTACGAGACTGTCTCCCGGAGACACGTCTGCTCGGTGCCATTGTCCAGTTCTCACCGACTCCCGCCACACATCGTGCTCAAGGACACGACATCTCCCCCTTTTTATTGAAAAGCTAATTACATGAACAGAAACAACTCCTCTTACAACCTCTTGCATTTGCATCAAGAGTGTCAACATAACAAGAAAACTATAACTGGGTTTAATTAATAGTATTACACAAACTGATATTTCAACAACACCTTTGAGTTTATTGAAGGTTATTTACCTAGTTACATAATCTCCCACCCAAGTTGGAGGCACCATCTTCCCACCGGACCTTCGTAAGTTGGTTGTTAAGTTTTTGTTCTCAGTAGGCCTACCCGGCCATCCCCCCCACTCGGGCTCATACACTTCACTGCCCCCACTGTCTCGGTCGACTGCTGGAATGTCTAGGTCTGCATCGGTGTTATCCAGGCTGGAGGGTGACCTGTGGTTTTCACCAATTTCAAGGTTGAAATTACAGTGAACAATGGTCCTATTATCAATGCCAGTCTACTTCCCCCTACGAGGTCTCTTCTGATCCAACGCACCTACTTGGGTTAGCACTAGGTGCTGTTTGTCACTCATGTAAACCGTACCCTCTGCTTCGACTAAGTACGATCTGGGGTAGTAAAGTTCCTCTGGTGTTCCCATGACCTGTCCATATGTTTTCCTATCCTGCATCCAAACTTCCCCCAGTCTTAATAGCCTCAGCTTCCGTACCCTGTGCCTCCTGTCATACCAACGTTTCTGCCCCTCTTTCGCAGTCAATCTCTGCTTGCATATTTTCTCGAAGGTAGCATTATAGGGTGCTGTGAATGCTGGCACAGTACTTATTATTATTCTCCCCAGCATGATTTCCAATGGAGACAATCCACACTGCAGGGGCACACTTCGACAGGCTAACAAGGCTTCATGTTAGTCCTTGTTCTTCATGAGGAGCATTTTGGCAGTCTTCACCACTGCTTCGGCACAGCCGTTTGACTGGCGGTAATAGGGGTTACTTGTCCTGTGATAGAAACCATACTGCCTAGCAAAATACTGAAACCGCCCTTCAAACTGCGGACCATTATCCATGCATACTATTTCTGGTACACCAAATCTTGCAAATACAGCTTTGCATTGGTCGATGATGCAATTCTCATTAAGAACTGGAAGATTTAGCAATTCGAAAAACTGTAAAAAATACTCTGCTATGAGCAGATACCATGCCCACTTTTTGCCAAGGAAACTGGGGTACATCTTCTATGATGAATGGTTCCTTTGGGTTGCTCCGCTTTTGCACACAATTGGTAGTGTTTTCAACGAATGATTGCAGCTGCGTACTGAGTCCCAACAACCAGACTGTTTGCTGGGCAAGAGCTCTGCATTTGGAAATGCCCAGGTGTCCTTTATGTAACTGTTCCAAAACATAATCCTGTAGCTTGAGGGGGGGGGGGGGGGGGGGCATGATTAACCTGGTGTCTTTTAAGAGAAACCCTTTGTTGAGAGAAATATCAGCTCGATACTGATAATACCAGGCCAGCTCTGGCTGCAAATCCTTCTGCTTAGGCCATCCCTTCTGACAATACTCTGTGAGTTTCTGGAAAATTGCATCTGTCCGTTGGTGCTGACTAATGAGACTCAGAATGTTTTGGGCTACCGATAGACTGTTAACCATCATGCTATTAACATGTGCTGAGGCTTCTGTGGATAACTCCTCCATGTTTTCAGAGCTCTGGTTTGGATTCCGTGAAAAACAATCACCCAAAACTAACTATTTCCCTGGGACATAACAGACAGAATAATTATACTTCATTAGCCATATTTTGAAGTGCTGCAACTTCAGTGTTAACTCATCAATGTGTTTCGACTGCAAAATTTTAACTAAGGGCACATGGTTGGTCTCCAGAACATGTAAACCTAGGATATATTCCTGCAGCTTTTCACATGTCCAGGTGAGTGCTAAGGCCTCTTTTTCTATTTGGGCACAGCTACGCTCAGTTTTTGAGAGAACCCTGGAACCAAAACAAGACACTTCTCTAGAGTTAAGTCTATTTAGTTGTATCAATGCACAACCCAGTCTATATGATGAACTGTCGGCACTTAAGACCAATTACTTATCTGGATCAAAGTGTATCAAACATGGTGCCCGATGCAAGAGATCTTTAATTTTCTCGCAGGCCGCCTGCTGATGCGGACTCCACATATACAATTGTCATCTTTCAGTAAGGAGTTTAGTGGTTACAGCCCATGGTTTTTTCCTGGGATGAAATTTCCTACATAGATCACCATCCCTAGGAAGCACAACAACTCTGCTTTATTGCAAGGTTTTGGTGAACTCTGCAAGTGCTTGAACTCTGCTAGGCTGTACCTATATACCCTCAGCTGAAATGACATGGCCTAAAAATGTTACATTGTCTACACCAAAAACACTTTTTGACTGCTTTATGGGTATACCATGCTTACTGTACCTGCTAAGGACTTCATGCAGTATCTCGTCATGCTGCTCCACAGTTTCTCCAAACACTAGGACGTCGTCAACATAGTGAAGTACCACAGGAACTCCCTCCAAGACTTGTGCAATCTGCGTGCTGAAATATTCTGGGGCCGCATTCAATCTGAAGGGAAGTAGTGTGTGCATGAATCTCCCAAATGGTGTTATGAATGTCGTCAGGGGTTGACTCTTCTCACTTAACGGTACTTGATAAAATCGGGAGTTGGCATCCACTTTACTAAACACTTTGGCACCTTTGAGCTGCGCTAATGTATACTGGATTTAATGGATAGGAAACACAGCCCTGTATACATACTTATTGAGTTCAGTAAAATTGCCACGTATTCTTACACCATCCCCTTTTGAAACCACCACCATAGGTCCACAAAATTTTGTTAGACCTTCCACTTGAGATATCACTCCAATTTGCACTATCTGACCTAATTCTTTCTTCACTTTCTCCAACAAAGGAATAGGGACGACACACAGTGTTGTCAAGGCACATGGTTTGTAGTCACTCTGGTGGTGTATGTCCATTTCAGCATCAAGTTTACCCAGGGCCCTGAACACTTGGGGAAATTCCTTTTCCACATTTAGATTGTTGAGGGTTTTCAGTACATTTAATCCCTGGATTGCATCTTTACCCGGGATCGGATTAAGAAGGTTGTTAATGAAATTAACTTCAATGCATTGTTCCAGTCCTTTGTGATAGAATAGTAAGATCTTGGTGTCTATAACCTTCAAAAGACATCCATTTGGGCCACTAACCTTGACAGACTTTGTTTGTGGTGTGATGTTCCCACAGTGCAAAATATCACTGTTAAGGCATGTGATATCAGTTCCTGTGTCAATTAGGAAATTAACCCTCCTTCCTAACTTTTTAATTTCAATTTCGACTGCAAATGGTTCGATGCCGGCATTGCTGGTGTGGATATGATGTGCCCTCACAAAACCTATGGCAATATCTTTCTCTTGATCCAGTTCTTCTTTAATGTAATGCACACTCTTGGTTTTTCTGCACATCTTTGCAAAGTGACCCCGCCGATCGCACAAAATCATGTTACAGTACTTTTTGGGCAGGTTATTTTGTCCCAGTGCGACCTACCACAATTCTCACAAGTGTTCTGCTGTGGACGAGCTTGTGACTGACTATTGCTTGATAGTGAGCCTTTTCGACACACTTCCAAGTTATTTACTTTTCCTGTAAATGGGAAATCCATTTCTGCTCTGTCCTGTCGAGTACTTCTGTTTATATTCCACTCGCAAGACGTTTGTGGCCTACTGTTAGAGGCAACTGCTGTAATTGTGTTGATTATAATTCACCCTGGCGACATATATTTACATATTGTTCCTATGTTAATTTAGTCTGCACCTACATTTTTTCACTCAGACTTACATCGCACATGCCAGCAACAATCCTATCCTGTATCACTTCTTCTTTCAGTGGCCCATGCTCACAACACTCGGCTAGGTTATGAAGCGACATAATAAATACTTCCGAAATTTCACCCACATGCATTGAATGTAAACTGTTCGGAGAAGACGTTCACCCTCGGCTTGAAATGCCAATCAAACGTGTCACACAGTATGTTGTATATCCAGCCTTTTTCCGGTATTTTGAAAGTTATGATTTCATCAGCCTTCTCGCCCATTATGTACATAACAAGATCGATCTTTTCCATTTCTTCACATTAATTTTTACCACTCAAATTCAAGTGCCGATCAAACCTCACCTTCCATCAGAACCATGCATTTGGGTCCGAAAAAACCAGCGGCCCAGGTGGTTTAATCTGTGACCCTACCGACATTGTTTGTACAACACCGTCAGCCATCTTGTACATAACCTATAACTGCTATCCGAAAATATCACACAATGCACGATTTTTATGCACCCTGCGGTTGCTGTACATTATTCATTACTGAAGAATTTACCACTTCCAACATGTTCTATGTTTATACATGTCTTGTTTATACTTTACGAGACAGTCTCCCATAGACACGTCTGCTTGGAGCCATTGTCCAGTTCTCATCGACTCCCACCACGCATCGTGCTCATGGACACAACATAAAGATAATCACTTAATCCCCTGTGGTAATACCCCAAACACTCATACTTCTTTCACACCATAATAGTCACTCATTGAGTTTATTCTTGCATGTTAACTATTGATCTGTGTGTTCTCCTGTATAAAAATTACATTTAATTTAAATATTATAAACAAATGTTCTTCATGATAAATGTTTACTCATTCCAACAGTCAACACCAAGATAAATGAGCTTTAATTGCCCTGCACATGTCGACAATGTAACAAAAAAATACTTCTTTAATATTCCTCAAATCTGTTGAAAACCCATTACCTAAATACACCAATAGTAAGCCATATCGAACTATAGTCCATCCCCCATTGGAAGCAACTTTCTCAGAGCCCTGCTAAATATCTACTTGCATGCCCGTTTCGTATCCTTACGCCAAATGTAAACTAACATTGCCATTTGACTGCCATGTAGCATCTGTCAAATTCAATGTTTACATTCCATTGTGTGTGTACATATGTTTATATACTTTTGTTACACCTAAAATAAACATTGAAATGTGACTTCTACTTTTATACTTGTCAAATGTGTTGTTTACTGTTTACAATCTTTTCAAAGAATTCTGTCATATTCCAAAAACCATTCCGTATGAATATTAACAGTATAGGCCTCTAACATTATTTAGCTCAGCTTTATGACATTTTAAAAATGCCTGAATTAAAGACAGTTCTTACGGTTATTTTACATTAACATATCTGTTTTCCACGATGTAGCTCAATATATGTAATGCATGTTAAAATTTTGCAGCAAATGTGTAACACTGTTACTGCTAATTATAATTATCCTTTTGTTATTGATGTTTTGGGTCATTTCTCTATGACGGCCTCTGTTGGAATAAATGTTAGAACGAAGGAACAACTTGTGAAAAAGACACATTAAATTCAAGCACGCAACTCATGTTGCTCATTTTTGTCATACAAACTTTAAAATATAGCGGTGAACATGCACACAGATAAACCTACGATAACTTTTATTCCGCTCATATTTCTATGTATTGCTACTTACTGTTTATTAGATTTATTGAAATTTATTGGGCTGGGCTTAGTATTTTTTTTCTGGGTTTGTGTCAAATTAGGTTACACGACTGTGTTTCAAACCACTTAGGACAAAGGTACAACATTGTGATAAATAAACAGAAGTGGAAGTAAATAAATAATTTTGTCATAAAAACAGTTCACATTTAAAACGTTTAACTAGTGCTAATCAAATATTTGAAATCACGCATGCACAGGGCCAATGTATCAACCACGATGCACAATGGCAACGAAACACACACATTCCAGTATATTTATTACTGCCGTGGAAACGCAGATTTATCACAACATCGTAACTTGCCCAGGTAGGTTTAAAAAACACAACGTCTACAAACGTGATGTATTAATTTTAACTACTTTCCGGAGTAAGAATTATTTATGTTTTGTTTGACAAAAAGCAACACTCCATGTCATGGCTGGCCATGTCTGCCAACTTCACTGGGTAAGTGCTTCGCCATCATATCTAAATATATTAAAATAAGTATTCAAACAACAAAATAAAAAAATCATTATTTTGCTATAATAATGATGAAATATGCTACAATTGAAAACATGTAAAATGTTCTTGCGTACTAGTGAAGTGAAATTTCCCGAGCATGAAAGATACAAAGAAAGAGTGCGACAAGCCTCAAGTGCGGTGGAATATACACACTGTGTTTATTACTTATACTGCACTATTTATTTAAAAAGATGTTTAAAGGATAAAAAAATGACAAAGGAAAAAGTAACCAGGCTGTCAAAAGTGCTCACTTTACTGTGAACAGCCTATAGCTTGAGAAATGTGCGACAACTAACATCAGTAAGGGCTCGTTTTCCATATACTGAAAACCATAGATAATAGAAACTAGTATCACAGTTGGAGAAAACATCTACAAAACAAATCTGCGCATAACTGGAACCTCAGTTCAAGATACTGCGGTTGGCGAGGGATTACTGTATTTTTAAACGTGCCTCAAATTTTCGACTTTTTCGACCCCAACTTTTCACAATTCCTTGGAATTGGGTAGTAATAAATGGGGTCATAATGGAGGGGTTTTACTGAATAATAAACATGTCTTGTGCCTCTAAATTGATTGATGCTGATTTGAGTTTCGGCACAAAGTGTCAACTAAGTTTTACTTTTTTTCTTTCATTAAATGGTAGTACTACAGTAACAAGTTTACTCTTTCCCTTAGCCAATGAGTTCAGGAGTCAAAAGTGTTTCATTCCTTATCTAAGTGTGTATTTTGCCTCTTGATGCCAAGCGAACTGCATAGGTCATGTATAGTAAAATCCCCTTACTTAAATTAAATTAATTTATTTAAACTGCTTGGTTTAAGTCTCAGGGTCCCTAAAGACTGGACGGGTTGAACTGAACGTTGAAAACCGCCCAAATTAGTCCTCCTAGTAGTGACATTTAATTTGGCTTACTAGTTAAGTGGCCTGCCATCTTGGTAATGTTTCTGCAATTATTACTGTAATGTGTGTAGCAAAATCACAAGAACATTACAACCTACTAATTAAAACTGTTGTGGAAGCTGTTAACTGCAATAAACCAATACAATTTGTGGTTCTGCAACTTTCTTTGCCTGGACAACAGCAGTGCAACAAATTTTCTGCATTTTATATACAGACATAGTTTTAAACTATACCTGTATGCCACAATGTTTACAAAAGGAAGTTCTCAAACCCCATCAATACCTCCCATTGCAGTTTCTATAATATATCATGATGAAGAAAACACAGTCAAAATAATTTTAAAAATTGTAATAAAACTTTAATAAACAAAAGATAAAATTTATTACACTTGTTCACAATTATCATTAATGTACACTTGTCTCTCGATTATACGCGAGTGGATTATCCGCGTTGCGGCTTAACCGCGGCATATTCAGAAAAATAAAAATAAATTTTGGAAATTAACTCAAACACTGCCAGAACGAAGTTATTTAATAAAACGCCCATCTTAACTAATGAAATTTGTGACAGGTAAACACTGAAAATAACTGTGGAATGAAATGTGTTTGTTTATCAATGCAAATGCACGTCAAAATGTGTTCCGGATAGTGCGATGGGCTTAGATACATCACAAACCAGCGAGCTGACAACACAGCACGACTCGCTAGCTTGCCCGCCTGCCAGGTATAGCCGGTCCCGGCACGACCACTGCATTCCTCCCACCTATCACATTCCCACAGTCAGCGTCAGTTTTATCTCGCCAGTCAGTAGTTATGTTTGGTTTTGTTTTTGCTCATTTTCAGCCGAAATACGTCTGCAAAACATAAACGTGTGGTTTTAAATTTACAGTAGAAGCTGGAAATTACCAATCATTTTGAAGGAGGAAGTGCAATAAAACAGCTTTCACTTATGTATGGAGTGGGAGAAACAATAATTTGGGATATACGAAACAATAAATCCAAACTTATTGATTTTGCGAGCAGTGCAGACTCGACAAGTGGATTGGCAAATAGGAAAACGACGAAACTAAAAATGTACGCGGTACTAGATAAGGCTATACTGGAGTTGTTCAACCACAAACGTGCCGTGGGAATGCCAGTGTCGGGCTTATGTGTGCGAAACAAGTCCAATATTTTTTTTTAAGAACTGAGAATAGAAGGCGAAACTTGTTTCCTACATTAAACATTGTTTTCCACATGCTGGCGGGCTGTATGCCGCACGCACTGGACAGTGTGGGAGGTGTGTGTGTGTGTGACACAGGTGACATGCAGTTCACTTTGCATGTCTTTGTACCCCTCTCCAGGAGGTGGGGAGGGTGGGAGGTGGCCTGTTGCCTAGCAACCAAATGACGTCAGCCTGCCTTTCCTCTTATGCAACTTCAGATTCCAGTGTCACTCGACGATAAACATCACATGCATCCCATTGCGTTGTTTTTATTAACTGTAGCTGCGCATCTCTTGTATTGTTCGTGAGAGAACTACCGTGATTACCCTCATATTTTACACACTTTAAATACGGTTTTGTAAGTTAGAAATCAGGGGTGCATAAATTACGCATTTTTTAAATTTCTTGGTTTCTTAATAAATAATAGGGTATGGAAATTATGCGAGGCCGTAAAATATGCGGGTAATTACAGTAGTATGTCAAGGATAGGCTAGGTTTCACACTGACACACCCAGTATTGTTATGACCATACGAAACTTAGTGTTGGAAAAACTGAATTTTCTCTTAGTATGCGTATTATCCACGGCAACCATCCCCTCCATTATCACGGATAATCGAGAGTCGACTGTACATATATTCACAACATACAAATAAATTATAAAACAAATTATACATAAAAAAAGGACCACATTTAATAGAATCAGTTTATGGATGTAATTTAACTAAAAAAAAAAAAACACAGGGTTGATACAATGTGCAAAATGGAGCAATGTTCCTTAACAATGTCATGGTTGCAAGCATTTGGTTTAACCACTGCTGGCAGTCGGTGGGGGGGGGGGGGGGGGGGGGTACGTAGACATAAAATACGATGGAACATTAAATCTTTGCTTTGTAAACAAACATTGGAGGGGGGGGGGGGGGATAAAGATTTAGCTTGTGAACATTGCCTTGTACTGCTACATGGACCAAACTTTTCTGACAAAATTCTGGATACTTCAAGCAGCTAGATAAAACAATCCTAGATAATTATCTTGGAGCTTATCTTTCTGCTGCAGAATATGAAATGTAATATATAAAACATTCAGCCAAAAATAACATTTCAACAGTTCTAGAATTCAATCTCCTTTTTCCATAATTCTGTAACTGTAAACAGGCAAAACAAGGAATTTCTGACCATGATATTCAGTTACATATCCAGAATAAATTATTTTTACACTACAGTGATTTCTAACTACAATAATAAATATATAAAATTTCTGACCATGATATTCAGTTACATCTCCATAATAAATTATTTTTACACTACAGTGATTTTTAGCTACAATAATAAATATATAAAATTTTAATTAAATTAAATGTTTATCTGTTATGATTTGACTGGGTCATGGAAAATTTCTCAACATACATCATGCCAAAAACGAAGTTGGTTAAGTCTGATGCAGATGTTCGAAGTTTGAACATTATTAATTTGTTTATTAATTCATATGGTAATGATGTACAACATTACAAAAAATACTACACGATAATACTTTGATTCAGACTACCGTCATTAGTGGTACTAGGCTTAAAAAAAAATTGATTTCAGTAATTCTTAATAGCAAGTAAAGCTTATAGCATTTTCATACTTCATCAGCACAATGCTTTATAGCTGTGCATGATGAAGACCTGTATATCAGTCCAAAGTTATGATTTCTACATCATCATCTTCCTTCTTTTCTTCATGTTGAGGAACCACATCACTATCTGGGAGTATCTTTCTTACCACCCCACTGGAATTTTTACTTCTCACTACTTCCGTTATAGATACACAATCCTTGATTCGGGTGTTGGAGGAAATATCCCTTGATCCTAGCGAGCTATCTGCTTGTTTAGGTGTAATGGTGATTGAGGATGGAATGGAGAGTGACCCAAGCGGTGAAGACATCTTGGGTTTTTTTAGTATTTCCAGCTGTGAGGAAGACTGTTTTCCAGATCTTTTCAACACCGAAGTGCCTGGTGGGCAAACTGTAATCTCATGTCCTAAGTTTTTCAGTGACACATTGCCCTGGGATCCATTTTTTACTGGACTTAAATCTACCACAGATATGTTAGAACAGCTCTTATATGATGGTGCTACTGTGCTGGTCACTTTGGTATTATAACTAATTTCCTTTGGTTTTGAAGATACATGACTTGACTTGATATTTTCTTCTGTATTTTTAGAAATAGTGTCAATATTCTGTAACAAAGAAGAAACCTTTGTAAAATCATTTTGCAATCTTGACCCTGTATTAGAGCTATAGGTATCCTTCAGCTCCTTTCCATTTCCATTGTTGATTTTAGAAGTTGGCTGTTTTCTGAAGCTGATAAGTTTTGAAGTAGTGCTGTTCTTTTCAAGAGTAGTTGCTGTACTTGGTACAGAAATATTAGATTCAGTTTTGGATTTGTGCTTACTGCTTTGTGGAGAGGAAGGTGATGAATACTTCACTTGACTGCTATTACCTGGGGAACTGTTTGAAGATGCAGCAGCTGAGCGAGCAAGTGCTTCACTAAATGCCTGTGATGATGCTTGAAGTTTCTGTTGCAGCGATGGACCACAACTTTTCAGTGCTTCTTTAGGCATTGCTTTTGGCAATGCCACAGCAGGCTGGCCTTTTGTGGCTGCAGGTGGCGATACTTTCGACACAACAGGTTGTGTTACTTTTGAGGCAATAGAGGAGACTGTAGGAGTTGATATTTTCGAGACAGTAGGCGTTGGTACTTTTGAGACAGTAGGAGGTGAAGACTTTGATGTTGCAGGTAGTTTTGGACCTGCTGGTGGAACTTTGGATGACAAAATCTTTGAGGATGTACCATTCTGTTTATCTTTTGATGAAACTGTGTGGAGCTTTTGTTGCGAGGAACTACTAGAACCAGGAGTTGTTAGTGAACTGTTAAAAGGAGGGAAACTACTCAGGCCTGGCCCAAGAGGCGGTAGTCCATGTGTGGCAAGACTGGCGAGAAGAGACTGCGACATAGTGCCAGAAGTTGAAGCAAAATGTCTGAGGAACTCTGCTTGGTAACTACCCAGTTGTGCATGGAGATTCATTAAGTTGAGAGCAGCCAACTGCTGTTCCATGGTGGGAGTCACACCACTACGCATTGATGCTGCCAGCATGTTGGTGTCCCCAAACATGAAAGGATAAGACATCGCAGACAGTGCTGCTGGGAATGCTGGCAGGGAGCCTACACCCGAGCCTACACCCCAATTACCAACAGCATTTTTACTTGCAGCACGATTTACATTAGGTGGACGACCTCTTGGCTTTGCTGGCTGAGATACACTGGTTGTGACTGATGATAATGGTGAAGCAGTTGAAATAACAGGTGTAGGTATTTTTTTCTGCTGCTGCTGCTGCTGTTGTGGTAATAGTGGTGGTTGTGGTGGTTGCTGCACATATTGCTGTTGTGGTTGTTGCACATGTTGCTGCTGTGACTGCTGCTGGCCTTGTTGCTGTTGTGACTGCTGCTGGCCTTGTTGCTGTTGCTGCTGTGACTGCTGCTGGCCTTGTTGCTGTTGCTGCTGTGACTGCTGCTGGCCTTGTTGCTGTTGCTGCTGTGACTGCTGCTGGCCTTGCTGCTGTGGCTGTTGCTGCTGCTGTGGCTGTTGAGACTGTGAAGACACAATAGTTGTAAAAGATAGAGATGAAGATGATACTGGCGTGGGTGGCTAAAAAAAACATAAGGGAAAAAATATTAATTCCATGCTCAAAATTATAAGTCAAAGAAGCATTAACACAGGTAAAGGCTGGGAACAGTATGTACTGTATTAATTTAAACTTTGTTACTAGTATTACTTGCTTGATGCCACAACTATTCAAAAATTTATTTCACTAAATTTACAGCAACAGAAACTACCTGTATCATTGGGTTGCACTGATTTACCATAATTCTTTGCTGACTAGTTCATACTGTACTTACAAAAATGCTGTAGAATTTATTTTTTCTTTTCCCCTGATTACGAATAAACAAAAACTACAAGAGAGATGCAACACAAAATTTTCTGATTTATTTTTAAGTCATATTTTTAAAGTAAACATACTTCAGTAAAGCCATCTTTTTCATTATAATACACTGGCATGCAAAAATGAAGGACTGGACATGTTTTCACATGTAATGTTTGCAGCTATGTTTAAAATAGGTGCATAACATCGTCAAGATGTATGATTATAGGAAAGGTGAATAACACTGACAAAGAAAGGAATCCAAAAGATGCAAAGGGCACTTAATTCAAAAGTTAGTTCTCAGCACAGCAAAACATAAGACAAAAACATCCACATGACAGGTGGCAAAAAGATTCAGTCCTCTGTAAGGGATATGATTACCCCTGACTATGATGCAGGATGTGTGCTGTCTCTTCATGTTTAGTATACGGTTGTCAAAGAACTCTTGTGGCATTGTGGCCCATTTTTCTTGTAGCGCACACCACAGCTGCAGCGTCAATGTTAGTGGCTTGCAAAGAGCTGTTAGGCATCTTTTGATAAAGTCCTATATGTGTTCAAGTGGATTTAGATCCAGGGACTGTGCAGATCAAACTAATGTGGCGAACATCTTCACTCTCCAACAGCTCTATGACAGCCTCTGTACGATGAGGTGTAGCATCATCTTACAACAGGGTCCACAGCACCCCAAAATAGACATATATGAGGAAGGAGAACCTTGGTACAATAGCAGTCACCAATGATTGAAACTCTTTGGAAGATGTGGATCTTCACATGGCCTCCAAGCACTGTGACTTCCCAAATGAGAACTCTTGCCACCTGCAAACTGGTGCCTTTCCACGATGTTGGAGGAGTGATTGCATGTTCCATTCTCTCCAGACGTATAGATACCAGAATCACTACTGAGACTAAGTCAGTTCTCATTAATGATGATCACATGACCCCACTGCTGAGCTCCTAAGTCCTTGTGTTCTCGGCACAACAGCAAATGCCATTTCCAATAGGTAGGTGTCAGTAGCACACACTGACCATACTGGTTGCTGAGTGAATAAAACCATCTGTGTACAGTCTCCTGGCCATTGTAAGATGTGATATTGGGCATCCAGTAATGTGTTACATGTATTTGGAAAATTGTACCCACGGTCTGCCATCTATCTCTCATCACCTTTGAAGGCAATATAGCGGCCTCCATAACCATGGTTGCCCATAGATAATTACTACTAAAGTTTTGTGTGGCTTCTCCTGTAGTCTAAATGCTGTACAAACATGTGACAATGATGTGTGCAATCCCGAACTTATTGGCCACACCAGCTACACTCTTAAACCTTCTTCCAAATTCTCAAAGATTTGACTTCTGGTAAAGACAGCTCCACACTGTCTTCTGGCCACATCAGTCAATTCATTTTGCAACAACTTCCACTGCAATACTGAGCATACTCCATGCTTGTACTTTTTACTCTTCACACATATCCAAAAATATCACAATGTGTATATGCACATCTTCTACCATGTCGGGCCCAAGGTGATCTGATTGGTCTTTTGGTCTGTTTTGCTTGTTCATTTGTGTTATGTTAATTGCTCCAATTAATCCTTAATTTTTTCACACCAGTGTATTATTTTTAACATCTAAGCTAAAAAAAAAAATGTTAATTAACTTTCTGTATTGCATTGTGTGAAACTAAATGTGTAAAATTTCATTAACATATTTTTGAGGGTTTCAAACACTTTTTGATTAATTAAAAAAATCCTGTCTATACATAAAATTTGCTAGAAACAATTCTGCTTATTATTCTGTTTTCTTGTACTGCATGTGTTGACTATGTTTAAATAAACAAGAAGAAAAATTTAACCTTAGGCAGACATTTTTTATGGCTAATCACAGACCTCATTCATTTTAAATGACTACATTTCAACTACTTGCTGGTACAGTACAACATGCTTTAAAAGAAACTTGGTGGGAACTCACTCTCACTGTGTGTGTGCACGTGTGTATGTGTGTGTACACACACACACATTTTTTTTTTTGTTTTAGGCAGGTGAAATAGCAGTCAAACACAAAATAAAAATTTCACAAAAAAAATTGAGATTCTACGTCATGAAATTTGAATACGTTCCTGAAAATTTAATTGTTTCACTTGTCTTGCAGTTCCTTAAAACTTTACTTATGAATTTTACCTTTATTTTCGTTCTCTCGTAAACCTGCATTTTCTTGCACGTAAGTGGTTATAGTAACTGTTCTGGAGACATTTTTTTCTTTTTTGTAAGCTTTAATCACTTTATCCTTCTCGCTAAGCGAAAGAATTTTGTGCTTTGGCATTTCGCGCAAAACAAAACTGGGATACTGTAACACCACTTAACCACAACAGACACAACCTCACAACAAACCAAACACATCTAACTATAGACACAACTACACAAGAAACAACAAAGTGGCTATAGGCACAATGGAAAACCACTAAGTGAATCTGAAGTAGTGTGTGCATGCCAGTTGTGCAGTAACCGACATCTGTACTGCAACACTGAAATCCTTTTCTTTCTTTAAGACTTGCAAAAACAAAGTACATATCTCAAACTAATAATAGCTAGACTACATATATAGTTACGTAAACACATCTTGTTTTAAAATGTTGATACAAATACTTTCAGTAAGTTAAGTTTTAATGCAACAGGGATAAATTTACATTGTGATAAATTCTTTAAAACCTTCCATTTCTGCATTGTGGAGTTTGCTGTTTCATACAGACTATTTCACACAGTGAATGTGATGTAATATTTTAGTTTCCAATTTATAGTATGTCTGTTTTGGGCACATTTTACTTTACATGTACTTAATTTTGTTTAACCCAATTAGGTGTTTCCTTTTCAATATTAATTTATAAATTATGAAACTGCTTTGATGTTTTAAATCCTTTAGTGAATTATACTGGTCAAGCATTACCAAAAGTATCTGTTTACGAAAATGTATTAATATTTTCATGTGCAACGACAGAAACTCCTTATACAGATGCATGTTACCATCAGACAGCTTCTAAATTACCTGCACTTTCAATAATTTATTTTTTTGCTGTATATAAAATTAAGCAATAAATATAAGAAAATGTTTAGACTTTAATTGATCTACACAGCAAGATCAGTTCTGGACATTGTAAAGAGTAACCTCTAATATTTTTTTTTATGAAATGCAATTGTTAATTACTTATTTACTACATCTTCTGTGAAGAAAATACAAACTGCTACTGCAATTAGATTTTTTTGTAATTACAAAATGTTAACAAGACTGCAATTTACACACCACCTAATCCTGGTTTCTCACCATGCTCGACTTAAACAGTTATAGAAAAGGACTGTGAAATTTCCTGCACAAAAAAGAGAGAATTAAATCCAAATTATCTAGTCAACTTTACGAAGCAAACTCCAATACACGCAAACTTGGACACTGTCTCCATAGTACAAACTGACACCTCAGTGGCCTAGAAGCTGTCAGAGTATGCAAACATGTAACCTTATAGGAAAGAATACATGAGTAAACTTTACCTCTGTAGATGACATCATTTTTGTCTTTGCTTGGATACGACTGGAAATGAATTCTGCCTGGCAAAATCTCACTACCTGTTCCAAAGAAACATCTTTCACCTGGAAAAAAAAACACACACACACATTAAAAGTTTGGTTAAGTGCACATTATTGAGAAAAACAAAAACTACTTCCAAAAAGAATGTGATGTCTGTAAATAATCTTATTATCACTTTTACATTTGTACACACGTATTAATTTAGTTCAACCATTTGCTTCTTGAGAAATCTCATGTTTAAACATCTCCGACATAAAATCAGAATTATTTTTATACAAAATATTAATTTAAATCAATACGTAGACGTCTTACAAATAAAATGATACCTCAGAATCGTAAACTTTATACCTCTTGGATGCCAAAAATGTTTAATAATATCGAGTGGCACATTTTATACTGAAATATTAATTTATTTTGAAAGTTAACATTTTTGAATAAACTTCTTTCAGTTTCATTAGTTACGAGTAAATACAGTAGAATCCCACTGTAGCGAGCACGGCAACTATGAGAAAATGGGTATTACGAGGTCTTTTTGAGGAACCATCAAATAATCGCAAAAATAGTCCATGAAAAATTGTAGTTTTACGAGCTGAAACATACGGCGAGATTGTGTGAAACAGGCTTGCGGCGGGACTCGTGAAAGTGTGAAATGCACTTTTGTTATCTGTCTGCCGTAACTCCAATCCCTCGCCCCGCCTCCGTGTGCCACTCTCATGGGTCACATTCTTACGCTTTGCCTCCTAACCTCCTTCATAAACTAAACCACGCGCTTTATTCAATAGAATCCCGGCCTTTCTACCTTGACCCCGTTTTCATGAACCAGTTCCCCTTTTCTACAGTCGTTCACGGTCACTGTGCTCTCAAATGTGTTCGGTTTCAAACAATTTGGCATATGTGGGTCGAACGTTTTTGTTAAAATAAAACCAATTTCATTTAAACATAACAGTCCAAGGGATAGCTGGAATCTAATACAGCTACATATTAACAGATTTTTGCCGGTTTTTTTTTCTCCATACTGTGGCATACTATTTAAAGATAGGGACACAACTACTATTACAACATTTTATCGCCGTGCTATAAGGAACGTTATTTTAATCCATTTTGATAAAATTTTCTTGAATTTTTTCTGGTTTTCAGTAAGTCTCGCACCATGCAGGTTTTGTTAGTTGAAAACGTATAATTTTCCAGTGACTACCGTATTTACTGGCATAATTCTCGCGCTGGCACAATTCACGGACCCGAATGTTATGGTGCTGAATTAGGGGAAAAAATGTTCCTTTCATATTTCAGACAGCATATTTCTCTCAATGAGGTATGTAATGCTAAAGGGCCCACACCAGGTCGCTGACACTTCAAGGTCACTGGTCCTGTTATAGATTTCTGGCTGCCGCACCCACGCTGGCTGCAAACATGTAAACAAAATCAGTCTAGGAGTTTATTTGTATGCAGGTGGTTTTTTTAATGCGAAAGGAATAGTTTACATTAATATTAATTTCTGTTTAGTACAAATGCATAATGGGTAAATATACCAGTCAAACTGCTGCATTTAAACTTCAGGTAACTGTGTGTACAGAGGAACACGGCAATAAAGAAGCGGGCCAAAAATACACTGTTTCTGAGTTTAACGTGCATGTCATGTTTTCCCAATATCAGGCCGCTGTTACGTTGTGAACCGGACCCGTAACGATGGCAGCGGTAGGTAGCAGCCGGCCGGCCGGCAGTGGCGGGCGACTGTCAGCCACCAGAATAATTGTGTAGCGACCAACCGACAGCAGCAAGCCGCCATGTCCGGCCGCACTGTAGAGGATCTATGCGCTCACCCAGCTACATGCACACAGTATGTTTTCGCTGCTAGCCCCAGCACACAAGTGATTTAATTTTGAATATGTATCTTCATATATATTATCAATAAATAAAGAGTTGTGTTTTTAAAAAATGTATCCCCCACAGTTGGCGAGCGATTACTTACAGTAGACCCCATTTTAATGTTTGCATGCATGTGTCTTGGCAATTTCTTACATAATTCATGCACCCTAATTTTAGGCACTAAAACCCTGTAAAAAAGGTGCGAGAATTATGTGTGCGGAGCTGTGACGGGCGAGTTATCGCTTGCAGGTCAGTACTTCGGTGGTCGAGTAAGCAATAGCGGGAAATGGTACGTAGGCCGGGCAACTGATTGGAGGACAATGCTGCGTAGGCTGAGGAACTGATTGCATACTGAGCGATTCGGTCAGATTTTCTGCTCATTTTCATGCAATCAGTTGTCATATAACAGGATATTTTTACGTTATGGTGGTTCAAACACACTTTAAAAACAATTTCAGGGTCATTAAGTAGTAGGCCCTACTGGGGATTTAAATTGGTCTAATTTGGCGACAGCGAGGACACGCTTATAGCGAGGATTGAACCTGGAACTGTGACATTTCACTATAACGGGACTCTACAGTACTGTGATATTTTCAAAGGAAGCTTCACCAATAAGCGTGTGTACTTATTTGTAAACCATGCATTACTTTATGTCTACAAGATGTTATTAGCGTATTTTCATATTATAGAAAGTACAGTTTCATCCTCGCTGTTTAGAAACTTTCCTCATAATTACAAATTTATTTTATTTACTGAAATGACTAATTGTGCCATAATTTCATGAAGCTCATCTTGTACAGGTTTAAAAATAACATTTTCCGTATAAAGTACTTTCATTACTAAGTACGGAAGTTGAGGCTTTATTTATGTACATTATAACAAGATTCTATTATACGTTACAGTTGTTATCAAAAATATACCAAGCATAATGAAAGCAAGCTGTAAACCAAAAGAAAAACAGAACTGCTTGACAACATACCTTTGCATGCCTCTTATATGCATCCATGACAAGGGATGCAAAGCTGGATTCCTTATTCGAAAAGTGTTTCTGGACACGCTGGTAGCAGTGGAACACTTCCATGAGCAGTATGGAGGTGACATTCTCACCAGCTTGCAAAAGTTTTGCTCTCACAGACTGCTGACACAGGGTGAGTGCTTGTCTAGACAGCTGCTCTCGTTCCCCATCACGAAGATACTTCCTACAACCAGGAAAACATTTCACCATACGTATCCAACAGTCTACTATTGCAACAGCAAAACCATCTGAAGTTAAAACTCACTTGTCTGCCTCCGGGATTCTACTAAGCTGAACTGCAAGCTCCATTAGCAACTTCTGATCTTTTTGTTCTCTGAGAATTTCCATGAGAAGTGTCATGCATCGACTCATGTGAGATGCAAAACTACCTGGGCGATCAATTTCTGAAGATGGGATGCGCCAAATTCCCTGAAAAGTGGGAACCTCATTGAACAACGTACTGACTGCAAAAATACACATGTAGAATGGGGTAAATATTAGATATATCAGTACATCATCACAGCAATAATGCTGTTAAATCGATTATTAATTTTCTGCCATTAATTTAAACATACAGGATGTATATAAATTTGACCGACAAACTTCGGCATGCAGGTTAATCACTAAAAAATATGTTGAAAACATATATGCGGCCTATAGTCTAAAGTGAATACTAAGGGTGGTACACATCTTTGAAGTTGGATCTGAAACACTTGTTTATTGCAAATATTGGAAAAAATATTTAAGATGTAACACAAGAGTGTCTGGATGATGGATGACTGAAAAAACATCTGCAAACACCACAACACCTGTCACTGTCATCAAATCATTTCATGTTAATAATCACATTTACTAACCTTATTTGGATCTAACCTCCATGACACGGTAGTGTATTTGGGATTTAAACGATAAATTATTAATCTTTATATCACAATTAACGAAAAAGTTGCCTTGTGTAAATACGCTAAGCCTCACCGTTTTCAAGTAATTTGTTTCTCACTTTTGAAATAATATTCACCAATACCTGGCAGGTGGGGAACGCACAATATCCACACTGTTGTGGCTATTAATGGGAAAGGAAGATTTTACAGCGAGGTACATAGTAGTGGCACTGTTGTAAGAAATTAGTGCTTCAGTTTCAACTTCAAAAACGTGTACCTCTTTAGAATTTGTTTTAGACCACAGGTCGTATATATGTTTTCAACTTCTTTTTTGGTAATTAATCTGCTGACGAAGTTTGTCAGTCAAATTTAGATACACCTGTATACATGGGCAACCAAAAACACTCAGCAATTTATTTTTAATTTCACAAATAATATAAATGAAGATGTAATTAGCTTATTGTCATGCAGGAGGGGGAGGAGAAAGAGGGGGAGGAGAAAGAGGTGGACGAATAGGGGAAGGACAAGGATGAGGGGGGAGGAGGAAGAGGGGGGGAGGAAGAGGGGGGGAGGGGGAGGAGGAAGAGGGGGGGAGGGGGAGGAGGAAGAGGGGGGGAGGGGGAGGAGGGGGGTGGAGGGGGAGGAAGAAGAGGGGGGAGGAAGAGGGGGGAATAGGGGGAGGAAGATGGAGGAGAAAAGGGGGACAAGGGAGGAGGAAAGGGGGATGAAGAGGATGGGGAGGAGGAAAGGGGGATGGGGAGGAGGAAAGGGGGAGGAAAGGGTGATGAGGAAGATGGGGAGGAGGAAAGGGGGATGAGGAAGATGGAGAGGGGGAAAAGGGGGAGGAGGAATATAAGAGGGGGGAGGAGGAATATGATAAGGGGGACGGGAGGAATAGGATAAAGGGGTAGGGAGATAGAGGGGGGAGGGGGCCATAGAGGGGGCAGGTGGAGGATGGAAAAGGGGAGAAGAGGGGAGGAAAAAGTGTAGGGGGAACAGGAGGAAAAGGTTGGTGGAGGGGGAGGAGGATGATGATGATGATGAGGAAGAGGAGGTATACTGTAACTGATTCTATTTTAATGGACATACTGACTAGCATGCTACAAGTTAACTTGTTTGTAAATGGCCACACTATTGCTGGGTTCTCACAGAAAATAAGAGCGTTAGTTGTAACACTGAGTTGTGGCTTTATCTTACTTGCTTTGTGGTGACAATGTATTTACATTCTGAAGTTTAAGATAGTTAGTTTAAAGAAACAGCTAGTGTTGTGTTAACTGAATGAGTCAGCAAAAAAAATATTTAGTATAAGTGGCAGACAAAAGTGATTTTAATGAAGAAATTATCCAAACATGTGTTTAGGAATTACAAAGTGAACAGTAATTTGTGTGTTTTGTTAATGTTTTTTTAAACAGTTTTTAGAATATTTAAAACCTGTATAGCCTAAAAATAAGCCGTTTGTACCCTAGGTAATTTTACTGTAAATTAATAATTTTTACGTGTGAAGTTAAAACAGCTGTGGTGGAGGGATACATTGTGGCTACCTTACTTTTGTACAACTGTTAAAATTTACTGAAATTACATGAAACTGAGTATAAACAACCCCAATTTTTTTTATAATTAGCATTCCTGAAATAGGGTGGGTATTATAATTGTGATTTATGCAGTTTTGTGGCCCAGCGACATGTGCTGCTACCTCTGCTGGGCAGGTGGGTTCTGCGACCGATAACACAACCTAAAACTTTCACTAAACAGGTACAGTCTGAATGTGACAAAAAAAAGCCCGAGATATTTTATCACATAGGCAACTTATCTCGTGGCACATCAACTTCAGCTCATGGGAAACAGGAACAACTTTAATAAAAACCTCTAAATGTGGACTTCTCTCCTGCTGGGCTTGTGGTGTGCCTGCGTACCAGCCTGAAAGCCACGCTACCACCCCACCTCACATAAATATCTGCTTTGTTTCTATAAACGTTAGTGACAGTCGACCATCATCCCTGCTGTAGCCATGCCCTTGTAGGCAGGAGGGAAAACTTTTTTATGTTATGACAAACTCAAATATTTTAATTTTTTCACCTTCTTTTATATCCAAAACTTTAATAATCTCTACGTAAGACCCTGCACCCCTACATTTCAAATTGGTTTCTGAGAAATAATGTGTGGGTGGTACACAGATAAATACGGTAAATAGAACCACAAATAATTACTCAGCACTACAAACAATTACTGGGATTCCATATGGCCACCACCCCAGCCTTCCCACTCATTTCTATGCCCAATGAGAACATAGGTATTAATTTTTGGCACAGTAAAGTAGTGCCAAAGCACTAATGGACATAATTGTGAGCACATAACATCCATAACTACATTCAGTTGTATTCCTCTATCCTTCAGTGGGCACCTTAATTATTACATTTGGCAAGAACTGCACTATTACTACAATTAAGTTCACACAACAAAAATAAAATACAACTGATTATGTAAAAAGTTAATACCATTTTTATAAAATATCCTGGAACCAAGATTTGAGAGTTTTAAAGTTGCCTTTAACTGGCAAAGATACAGTTGATGATAAATTAGTTGAGAATATGCCATATAACTGATACTTACATTGAAGAAATTGTTATTCTTGCGCTCCAGGAAAAGACCCTGTATAGTGGTGTCAGCAAATCTATTTGGAAATGGAAGACATTTGTGTGCCCCCAAGAGAAGGTCTCGACATTTCTGTACATTCCGATGGAACTTCGAATAGAAGTAGTAATGAGCTAGTCTGTATACAGACTTATAATGCTGAGGAAATCTTATAACACATTCCTCTAGCAATACCAAACATTTGCTAATTAGTGTGTAATGATCTGTGAAAAAGCAGAATAAAAAATGTTACACAACTCTTAAAACAATATTTTAAGATGTATCCTGTTTTTTTTGGAGGGGGGGGGGGGGAATTACTTATGCATAATAATCAAAACTTCAAACCTCTTCACTTAATATCACCTCAAAATTTTCAAAAATTTATATGACAGATAATTAGAGAAAATAATTGGGCAAGTCTTGATTGTTTTGTATTCACCATAGCAAAAAAAAATCCAAAATAAGAACAGCTTGCTATATACAAAAATAGTATGTGTGCACCCAATGCCAACAATGATCAATTTAGAAACAAATAATAACAGCATTTTTTGAAAAGGTAAAAATATAACTTACTTTTAAAAACATAAGTCACAATATAAAAAATAAATACATAATCACTAATCAGTTTTTAAAGTCATTAAATATTGTAATAAATATACATAAATTTCTAGAAATAAAAGAGAATATTAATATGCAAAAACATTATACGCAAACATTATGTTATTTGTAATCTGTCCTTAATTCCAAAATGAGCTTAGAGTATCATTCATATTTTCCTGTGCAGACAATAAAGCAACGGGTTGAATAACACAATGAAATTCCAATAAATTTCCTGAAGTCTGCCAAAATATATAGTCAAGCTGAACTAAAAATAAAACCATGTACAATCACGTTAAGAACAAAAAAATAACATGTACAATCACGTAATGTACAATCACAAAAATTTGCAAAAAAATTCTGATATAACTACTGGAAATTAGAAATCAGTTAAAATAAATTGGTTATTTTTACAATTATATGACAATAAAGTAAAAAACAAGAGCAGCTGCAAAAAAAAATTGTTTAATATATTCCAAAATTCTAGCAAATTTCCAGTATACATGGAATCTCTACAACTATAAACAAACTACAGATACTGTAACATAAGAAAATTATGGATACAGAAAATAAAGGCTGTTCACATTAAAGAAAGTACTTTTGAAATCAATATTTTAAAACATTCACTGACCACAACTACATAGTATTTGCTACAGTGAACACATGCATACAGGCTTCCAGTTAAGCCTGTATGCAACAGTAAAATTTTCTGTACAAGCTCAGACAGAAGCTTCCACGAGACCTGCTACCTTACCCTGCAAACAAGCAGTTCTTTGGAATAACCTATCCAAAGGTACTTGTTGTCATGCAAGTAAAGATGAGTGCATTTTTGTGAAATATTTCTGTAACTGAAGTTCAGGAACCATCTTCACACACAACTTCGCCAATACGTGTTTATGCACAGAGTTCTGTTGTTAAAAATGGAACTTTTATGTTAAATAAACATGAGTGTTTGCCTAAATTTTCACACAATATAATCAGTAGACATTTTCATGGTTTTTTTAGTTACTATTTATTGGTGTTTAATAGTTTTATGCTCTTTTTCAAAATAAAATAAACAAAATGTCTCTACCAACCTGTCTCTGATTGGTTAAAATATAAATCTTGTAAGAAACCTTCCACAGAACATTGTACACTACCAACTATGAAAGAGCCCATGAAAATGACAAGCAGTCTGCCAAATATTCCATAAAACCATCCATACAAATAGCTATGCAGACTTGCATGGAATCATCCATGGAGTCTTCCATTGTGGCATACACGCTTTACGTTGACAGCGAGTCAATAATTATAATTTGAAGACTTCACTGTGTAAAGTGAGTGTAATGTCTAAATTTATGGTCAGCTGTGCCCCTCCCTAAGTTTTTTCTGGAATAGTTGTATGTATCACCAAACATCTCAACAGTGTTTGCAAGTCGTACACTGTATTTTGACAGGTTTCCTTTTTAGTCTAATCACAAAATACAGCAAGTGTTATACATGGTTATAGCATGCTCTTACAAACTTCCTGATATGCACAGTGTATTAAAAACAGTGACTTCTGTACAATAACCTCCTCCTAATACTACAACAGTTACAGAAAATTTGGCCACACTCAGAACTAGCAGTTCCAGCAATCCATGAGACCTGGTACTGCTCCCCAATCTTTATAAACATTTTGATGTTGCTTTGCAGACAAGGTGGATACCAACACTTGGCAGGAAAGTTCCTAAGTTGCAGGACTCGTTAAAATTTGTGGAAAAGCACTACAGAGCATAAGAGGCTGTGACAACCACCTCAAAGTTTGTCTACACAGTGCATGGTCATTACTCCCCAGTCACGCTGCACGTGTGATCGAGCACACTATCTTAGTGAGCATCCAGAATTCACCAACTTAAGCCCTCTGAAAATCAAATTTTCAAGGAAAAGGAAACTTATCAACTTGACGCGACATGAGTGATGTCATTCTCTCATATATACTCACCACAGCCGCAGCCCCCTCCTAAGAAGAGATGTTACGCCGTACACGCAACAGCACGCTTTCAAACCAGGGCTGGCTTGCCCAGCTTGTTTGCAGAGTAAGGTAGCAGGTCTCGTGGAAGCATCTGCCTGAGCTTCTCCTGGACTATTGCCTTCCAGTAGGTGCCTGGGTCTGCCCACGAAGCCTCACATGCCAGGTCACCTCCTTGGAAACAATAGGCCAATACCCAAGGAGGCCTGCTCTACGCGACACCTGGGTCTGCCCGTGACATCCCGTGCACCAGAAAGCCATGCAAGTGGTAGACCCTAGCCTTCTACTGTAACCTCCAGTTTGGTACTTGGGTCTGCCTGCGATGTCTCGTGCGCCAAGCCATTGGACTGAAGGCCAGTAAAACATGCCTCCAACCCTACCTAACCTCCACATCCTACTCATCAGGCTGTGTCCACCCCTTACTGGCCACCCGCTATCAACCTATCTGGTTCATCATCCCCCCCCCCCCTCCTTATGCCTCACAATAGGGCTCGGTGGGGCAAAGCTGCCAAGCAGGGGCTAGCTCAGGCTGGGTTATTGAAGGAGAGTGGTTCAGTTGATAATCAGGTATACACCTGGAAGACAGAGGAGGCTTGATGTCAATAATGGGGCTTCTTCTGCAACCAGCACGTAGAGTTCTACCTTAAGCCTTATCTCGTACGCACCAGTGCAGTTATCTCTGCTACCACCAACGCAGCCAAATAAAACGCCTACCTTCATCCAGCCAACCAACGTTACAAGGGTAGTCAGGTCTTTTATCACACCAGCTTATATCCCTACCAGGGTTCTCACTCGTCCATCGCTCGCAAGCCCACCACCCAAAGCCTATGCTCAATTATAGAAGTGGTCTAGCCAAGCACCATAGGCACCATTAAAAAACCCCATGCAAGCACCACCACTGTTTCACCATCATCCAGGGGCAGAGACCCTCGGCCTTACCCTCCAACTCCTATTTCCGCTAAGGGTAAGCGACGAGGTGGCAACTTCTTTCTTGGCGCCCAACACGGGGCCATTGGAGAGATACAGGCTTTTAGATCAGGAAGCACTTGAGAAAAGCCTTTTTGGACCCCCACAGAACTACCATAAAATTGGTTTCGGGCAGCCAGCCCAAAGCACCCTGTGCTGCCCAATTCCAGATAGCTGCAAGAGAATGACCACACCAGAGAGCATGACAGGTACAGAAGGGCAGATCTGTGCCATAGAAGAATTCCCTGTCAAGTCAACACTTCATAACCTGCGCACATTGCGGTGCCACATTCCATTACGTTTGCTTAGGCTGGGAAGACCAGGGAAGAGACATGCAAGGATTAGAGTACCGTTGTCCAAACTGCAGGGACAGAAAGTCGTTATGACCAAGTTGACTGTCCAGGAAGGGGCGTATACCGTATAGCCTGTCCCGAGTGCCTACACTTACACCATGGTCTTTGCTTTGGATGGCAAGACAAAGCCAGAGACCTGGAGGATCTATACTTTAAGTGCCCGATCTGCAGAATGATGCCTGAATGGACTCCACTCAGAACTGAGCTTATACCTCAAGAACGGCCACAAGTACTGGAACCCCTGACATTACCAGAAGACAAGGGGAAGACCCAGGATAATCCCTGAAAGTTCCTACAAGTTTGCCAGATGAAGTTTGAGAGGACATCCCTACCCAAAGCCTAGTGGGTGCTGAAGACAAAGGCCCAGCTTCAAGGTGACGCAGAAAAGTGGTCGGGAAAGTACGGGCAGTTTGTCACCAACTAGGAAGAACTATCCGAGAGACTCGTGACGTACTTCTCAGGACCCGGGATGGTCAGGCAGCTGAAAAACGAGCTCTATGCGTAAACCCAAATCGAAAATGAGGAGGCAGAACTCTTTATCATGCACAAAGCCTTGCTCTTCCAATGTTATTTCAAGGTGGGCGGGATGTTGGATGTTAATTAAATACAGTGCATAAAGACACTGAGCTGTCTTACTACTGCGGCTGACAATGGGACTCAATCAGTTGTTCTGAGTCATCACGGTGGGAAGTCGTGAAAATAATGTTTTGTTTGTAAATACAACTGACGCATGCCAGACTATAGATATATACATAGTTACGTTTATCAAAGTGGTTTTGTCTGTGTTAGATCAGGCACGCTGTTTTTCGCACTGGCTAGACATTAGAGCTACGCTTACGACTAGCGACTTGTGCTGGATGTGTCTGTTGGCGACTGGGTATGTAATTCTGCACTGTTGGAACGACAACAGACTTGGTCGGGACGATTATCGGTCTGGAGGTACCTGCCTTAGCAAGGGTTGCTTTGGTCACTGAAGAAGATGGAGGAGATGATTGCTGACTGGAACAAGCGTCTAGTTGGAGTGTGGTGGGTATTAGTACTGTGTGGACCAACACAGTACTGTTGATTCCACTCCACTGACTCTTGGCTCCAGAACCAGGAGTTGGCTGCTCCGTACCTTACCTCAGTACCATTAAGTAGAGCACGCACCACTGGGTGGTACTCTCGGGCTATGCGAATGTGCGGAGGGAAATAGATATATGTAAAGACTGGAAATGAAGTCTCTCCAGAAGACGGGTGAGCTGAGCTATGTTCCATTCCGTTTGCCTGCTAAGAGGAGGCAGGGCTAATATGCATGCTCGCTTGGCAACAGTATATACCACCTTTTGTACCTCCCTCTGCGTGCTGTGCCTTTTTCCAAAAGGCATAGAGGTTGGTTTGACAATTAAAGATATTTTCCGACTGTCATGAATTAGAGACATCCTAAAATAGGTGTACTTCCATTAGTGGTTGCCGGCACGAGTTCAGTGCTCTAATCAATCCCTCGCCACTGGTGCACAGACCTAGAGCGTTGAGCCATATGGGTCGCCTTCCTACCACTATTGGGCGAGGGTCACAACAGGGGTTAGGCCTTCAGTCTCAAGCAAATGTTGCTTCCAGCACCGTAAGTGGAACACAACATGAGGTGACTGTCTCGCCTCTGTTGGATGAGTTGCTAGTGGTCAGGGCTCTACCATTCTATCCCCTGAGGCATAGAACGGGTGGCCGTCGAATGACGTGCGTGTTCAGACGTACGGATTTCTGATGGGAGTCCACAGTCCTATTTTATGGTTCGTAATAGTGCAGCAATACCCGGCCTCGACAGACGACGTACAGTAGATATTATCTCTAATGGTCAAGGGAAATACCTCTAGAATGGATAGCCTTAGTGAGAAGGAACAATCTGTACTTATAAGAAGTAATAAATACAGCGACACATGCTACCTCCTAACCAAGCAGAGAGTGAATATGAAAGTATCCTATGCTTGACAGGTGTAGGTGACCTGCTCCTAAACTAACCAGGATAGCTAGTGGCACTGGCGGCCTTTAAAACAACTCTGATCGCAGCTACTCATCAGAGGTGCCTAGAACAGACATTATATAAAAGGGATTATTACTACTTGAAGAGCAATAGGTGTAGTTGCCTCTACCAGCAAGTAGAAGTGGCTGCTGATCCAGGAGGAACGCAGAGGATGGTGTATTAAGTCGGCAGGTGTTGAAGAAAAAGCATCTGGACGATGCTGGTGGTGGTTGTCGACAATGAAGCCTCTGGTAGCTAGCGATCATCGCTGCAGAAGTCTCTGGTGTACGGCAATGAAGCCTCTGGTAGCGGGTGGTAGAGGCTGCAGGAGCCTCTGGTAACATCACTAGTAGCAGCCTCTGGTGGCTGCCGCAGACTGTTGACAGTAGAAGATCCCAGCACACAAAGTGTTAGAGCGAGCTACTAGAGAAAGAATAACTCCCGAGCCCGAGCGTGCACAGACTTATATAGTCTGCAGGACAGGTGCAGTGCCGGGCTGCGGTGGGAGGTGTAACATCGTGTCATGACGTCGTCCTTGTGCGAGACCGGAGGTGGGAGTAACTACCCTCTGCCCTGTGCTCGGCTTCCTGCGTATTCGGCTGTGCTCAGTTTAGCCCCAAGGCAGGTGACGGCTTGTAGGCTCTCAGCGCGGGCGAGGGTGGAGGTGGCGTGCTCGCCGACTTGCACAACCCTATTTTCCACGTGTTTGGAATCGTCCTCCAGGGTTTGGTGATCTAAGAAAACACTTGTGTAATCTGTTGCTAGGTGAGACTCCCCCTCAGGTTTCATAGAAATACGTGAGGCAGATGAGTCGTAGTTGTTTAGTAGTAGAACAGGAAAGAGGCACACGTCACAACTATACAAAGAGAGGTCTAAAAGAACCTCCAAATAGAGATCATTGTCTTCCAGAGTACGGATTAGTTTACAAATAGAGATAATCATGTAACAATTTAACATGTTTGATGTTTCTCATAAATTATGGGGTGCTGCCAACTTGATCACCACATGGTGTAAAGTGCTATGATATGAAATGACATATTCAAAAACTACTCAACATGTCTGATAATGTCGGTTTGTGAATAGCATTTAAGAGGGAGTGAAGAGATTTGGACGGCTTTAACATTGAGGTCTTGAGAGCCAATTAGGTTAAGTGAGGCGAGTATGGAGCAGTGCCAGAATGAAGGGGGTGGGGAAACAGGAGATCCCAGAGAAAACCCGCCGACCAGCGGCATCATCTGGCACGATTCCTACTTGCAAAAATCTGGAGTGAACCGGCTGAGGATATAACCCGGTTCACCTTTGTGGGAGACGAGAATTTAAGAAATGTACCACATCTAAAGACTAGTTATTAAAGAGAAATGACAAGGATATACATAACTCCATCAGGTCACACACAGAAAATTATGTATCATTGAAAAAGGGGTACAAACTTGGGGAAAAAAAAAACCCTACAAAAGGGAAAGTGACACGCTGTAGATAAAAATTAACATGCAGAAACGTAAATAAATGTTCTTACAACATTTTTGCAAGTACTAACCTTCATTATCAGAATCTTGTTCACTATCACTTTCATTTACATTTTCTTCATCTTTGTACACATCATTCTTTTTACCTGCACTATCTGTAGACTTCTTCCGTTCAATAACTGTCTCATTTACCTTGGAGGCAGTCTCACTGCCTGAGTCACTAGAGTCATCAGACTTGCTACTTGATGATGAATCACTTGAGTCGTCACTTGAAGATGATTCATCACTACTACTGCTAGAAGAATTACCACTTGACGTTTCTGTTGTTGTACCTGTAGTGGTAGAGCCTTCACGGGAGCCCCGCTGAACTGAATCTTTCTCTCTGCCAACAGAATCTGTCTCCATTTTCTCAGCATCAGTTTCCTCTTTCACTGCACTTCTAAATGCAATATTATCTTTTACTACATTCTTGTCATGTTTCACCTCAGTTATTTTATCAACATTTTCGTCTTTTTCAGCTTTGACTACACAATCATCTGAATCGCTTAGCCACTTTTTAGCTTTCCTTATACCATTATTTTCATCAGGTTCCATTGCAGACAAATCAGATTTTTTCATACATTCTTGCCTATAATCTAAAAATTTTACACTACTACCAACGCCTAATTCGAGTGGTTTCATTTTTGACTCATTGCTATGCTTTTCTTCTTCATTCTTTATTGACATAGTGTCAAACTGTGCGCTTGTTTTGTTTTCTTTTGTACTATCTGATGTCATTGCTGAAATTTTACTAAGCAACATCTCCATTACTTCTATTACATCCGTTATGATCTGCATATCCTAAAAATAAAAAAAAATAAAACATATTTTACATATACTTATCATTTAAACTCTATATATACTAACTTCCTTATCAATAAAATAAAAAAGCTTATTTGTGGTAAAAATTTGAGTTGTTCCGATACCATGATTTCCGATACCGATACAGATTCCCCTATACCAAAACCGATACCCCGACACCAATGCCCTCCCGTTTGTTGTTCGAGCTCACCATTATTGTGCAAAAATATAAGAAATAATAAAAATTAAAAGATATTTTCCCAATATTATCGCCACAAATAACACAACGAGATGAAAATTCTCCACTTACATCCATTATATACGTATTTTGGCATGTATATGCAGTATCAGAAGTTTTAGATGAAAAATTAGGGATAATTAATATTCAATGTATAGGCCATACTAAATTTTTGTATTCCTATAAATATTGTTAAGTTACGATTCTGTACAAACAAAAAAATTCCAATTTAATTTCTCCACTACAAAACATCAGTAACAGAATACTTGTATTATGTTGCAATGTTTACAAATAAAGGTTGCATAGCGTGATTACTATTCCACAGATTGTAACGTGACTTGAGAAAGCAAAACCACGGCAACACATTACACAAAATTGTGCCTATCAATGTGCACTTGTGACGCGGTGGCGGCTGTGCAAAATATGCAAAATATCTTTTGTACAGCAGCTAAATTTTTTTCTCATGTACAACGTGAATAGTTATTGCTGGAGTGCAGTGAATAGGGTTTCTTTAATTTTGCATTGCAGTTTTCTAACTTTCCAGACATATTTATTATAGTTACATTTTTATACATAATGCATTTATAATTTTCATGAAAAAATATTCAAGTACAAAACTTGCGCATGTTGGCAACATCGCATCGTGATTCAATATCTCAAAAATATGGCACCGCTGCTTCTTGCTCGTCGTTACCAACATGGCTTCCGGTCAAAAACATTGAAACTGTTTGTTAATCTAATGAAATTTTACGGTACATATTTCTTATACATATGTACTGTATTTTCACATTTTTTCATTCTTTTTTTGTACTTTGTGCTCCCTAAATACAGGATGTGTAGTCTGAGATGTCTGTTAATATTTATTACGTTCTGTTACAAAGTATGAGTTACGTGTGACATCGTGACACAACAGGTTATTTCGGAAGTGGTAAATGACATATAAATAGGGCTAAATGCAGGGCAGTGAGGAGTAAGTGAAACAATGTGCATTGAAAATTAATTTTATTTGTGAATTCTATTCGTATTACTTGTGCATGTGGACACATAATGTATTGTATACCAGCTTTGTACGTCTTGACGAGTACAGTTGACTTATTGTTAATTTTTTTTTTTTTTATGATCAGAGCATGTAATTTTCGGCGATGCTACAGAAATTTTGGTTTGATAGATGCGGATTACATTAAATTTTGAGTTCTGCAAAAACTGACTATTTTAGCATTACTAACGTAGGAATTTGGTTGGGACCACAGAAAACGCTTGTTGGACACAGACTTTCGGTTCAAGAGGGTTCAATGGTTCGAGTTTCAACGGTAATAACCTGATTTCATTGTCTATAACCGATACTAATGTATTGGCCTGATACCATGCCTGATACTGACACATCTGAAAAAGGTGAAGTATTGGAACAACTCTAGAAAAGTGTTCAGACGCATTAGAAAGGAGGTAGTCACAACAGCCGCACTCGACGCCTAGTCTGACAGGCCCTACAGCGAGAACTATTACAGTCAGGTGGTATACCTCCTGTCAAACCTGCTAGTGAGTCCATACCACTTCCACTCCAGCCCGAGCTAAGGTCTGTGAAACCACCTAGGGAAGTTCCCTCAATCAACGAGAATCAACACTTACCTGGAGCCATTGTTAGGGATTTGTTGGCTGTGGCCAAATTACAATTACATAAGCTATTTAATCCCTCCAACATCACATCCTGTAGTAAAACCGCCCTCACAACCTCAGCCAAGTACCAAGTACTACACCCCCTACCACGTGTAGAATCCATACCGCCGGCGGGAAAGTACTCAACATAGTGATTCACCTCAAACATGTGCATAAACCCAAGACAGATAGACCCTCGATTTCAGACCCGTTCGTAAGCCCACGAGGCCAACCCCATGTAGACGCCTCGTTATTTTCATCTCCTCACCCCCCAGGCCAAAACCCTGACAGAAATTCTTCCACCGCTGAAGGGCCAAATAGTTATACCTCGGAGTGAAATCAACACTCATATCTGCTTTACCCAACCTTAGAGAAGATAGAGACCAGAGTAGGGCAACAAGAGAGACCACCCCCCCCCCCCCTCTCCGTCAAAAAAATGGGAGCAGGCCCAAGTGAGGAGGAGAGTGCATCAACTGTTTACCGCTCAGGATGGACGTTCTAGACAGAGTAGATTATTTTAATCACCAGCCCATCGTAACTATGCATCTAGAGCAGCAAGTACTTATCCATCACTAGATTGCATCTCTAGTAGTATTCTTTGTTTGTTCTTTTTCACTCTCTACCCGACCAGTGCAACATGAAGAGAGCTATGCTTTTCGTCACTCTCCTCCAACCCCCCCCCCCCCCTTCTCATCGACCAACCCTTGCGAATGAGACGCCAGCAACCAGCGCCCAATTTTTGAATAAAAGGGGAGACGCCATTCAACTCCAGACCAGTTCTCTTACTCCCACCATGCTAGCCACCAGGGGAAGGATTAAATTGACCAAACCTTCAGTCTGATGCGTGTCCGATTAACATGACTGGACACGGTAGTTACAGATTTTACTCGCTAGACCAAAAGCAACTTAGGTAGCGGGGATGAGGCGAGGAGTGTTGGCTATTTCTGATACACTCTCACCTCTAGTTACGTAGTTGAGGTAAGTTTAGTCTTAAGAGGGGCAAATGCCTGCACGAATGATTCATCCAGAAGACAAAGTTGTCCCAACCTAGGCGAACTTCCACTCCGGTTGAAAAGCCGTAGACAACAGGGTGATACATGTAGCTGGTACGGACACATGGTGGAAACTCAATATTACTGGTGCAGGTGCGACTGCTTGACGTCTGAGTTTGGCGGCACGAACCTGTTCCACCTGTCTATCCTGCGTAGGATACCGTGATACTATCCTCGGCTAGGCAGCAGGGTGAGCCAGGTGTTGCTCTCTACATCTCATGCCACTCCTCTCATGAGGCATAGGGTAACAGTTCTATAAATCACGCAGTGCACTGAAACGGAAATACTAACAGTGTACTCCAATAGTGACTTGTCGGTCGGCTCGATAAGAGTCCCCACTGATCCCCCACCGTAGGTGGACTGATCAGGGATGTTGATCAGGGATGTTGAGCCGGAGTCGCGCCAAGCGTCTACTGGTTGTGCATCCACCCAGAATACCCGCCAGCACTGCAGGTCACCGTCACCGCGCACTAATAATGCGAGTGGTCCGAAGCAACCCAAGTGTGTCGAGCCTCCAAGTGTGGTGTTACTAGCAGATATATACCCTGGAAATAAAAGGAGCAAAGTAGAAAGCAACGTGTGTTTATTGAAAGTTCAATAGACACGTGACCTATGCTACCTTCTACCAAGTCGAGGATAGCTGAAGGTAACTGCATGGTTCCAGGTGTAGGTGACCCGGTTCTAAATAAATGGGAAAAGCTGATTCTCGTTGAAAATAAGAGTTATAGTTAAACTACTAATTAAAGGTGTCTAGAGGAGACAAATTAAGTTAAAAGAAGAAAGTGTGTGTTCGTATGTCACTGGGTTGACAGGTATTTAACGTACGTAGTTGGTTGCCGTGAAGGTGTACTTGTAGACATCAAACTTCCCTAGAGCTTCCGAGCACTAAGAGTGCTGTGGGCGGTGCAAGAGATGCAAAAGAATGACTCCAGAGCTCGGCTGCGGCCGGGTTTACATTGTGGTAGCTTGAAGGCTGCCGGCGTGGGGAGCGGAAGAGGCGTGACGTCCTCCGGCCCTGGGTGGCGTGAGAATTATCTCGTCAGCAGTTCTGGCTTCGTGCCTCATCGGATCTGCTTGGCCATGCCCGAGGTCTAGTAGCTTGTAGACGTTGGACGTCGAGTATGGGGAGGGGGGGTGTCGTGCCTGCCGGGATGCGTGCCTTCCAGGTGAGGAGGAAAAACACAGAAGTTCCCGTTGCCTGTAGGGGTAGGCAACATGTTGCTCACATCTGTAGAGATGGAAGCAGTACTCCTAGGCGATGAGTCGGAGTCCTATTATAATAGGTGTAGAAGAGGCATGCGTCAGTTAGTCTAGCACCCGCTGCTCAGATACTGATCAGTTTAAGACAACCAGTCTTTGCTTACGTCTAGCTTTGCTTTAACCAACGTTAGAAGCTAGCATCACTCCTTACTTACCTTCCTTCCTTTCTTCAGTGCACCTTTGTGCAA
Organism: Dryococelus australis; assembly: GCA_029891345.1. NCBI lineage: Eukaryota > Metazoa > Arthropoda > Insecta > Phasmatodea > Phasmatidae > Dryococelus > Dryococelus australis. Next base: position 62,655,569 of record CM057005.1, on the reverse strand, counting down.
GAAGAAATATTCCAGTTCCTGTACACCCTACCCGAGGGTTCTCCTGTCACATCCTGCTTAGTCTACCTAGCACTGTGCCAGTTACGCCATTCCTTCGTCTACACACTAGACACAACGGCGCCCTCAGTGCAACAATAGGATTCAGCGATAACTATTTTTTAGTTGTTCTCACAATGCTAGCCTACCCGCACCCTGTTGTTAGTTGGAATCTGTCCCCTCTACCGGCATTGCTTAGCTAGCTTCCCAGCACACACACTTGCCGATGTTAGGAGGTAGTACATCATCACGGGTTACTTCCCAAATAAGGAAATAAAACGTATGTGTTCCTGCAATCCTGAGTGCCACATTTACTGTAGACTAGCACCTTTCCCAGATGACTTTGTGAACGCAAGATCAATGCAGGTGATCCCAAGAAGTTACTCACTTGAGCCAAAACACATTGTTGCTACCCACATTTATCTTAGATGACCACCAATTCTATCTATATCATAGGTAGAACGGCAGAGTCTACACAGGTACAATGCTACTAGACCAGCTTGTCGGCTCGCTCCTTTTCCACTGCACCTTAGCGCCTGGAAAAATGGGCATTTCTCGAGTTGGGAAGACTCTGCTAGGACAACACCCACATGCTGAGACCTAAGACAGCGAGGCCTCATTTTCAGTGCGTACTGCGCATCCATGCCAGGTACCGACATAGGGTGTCCGCCCAGTCGACGGTCCTCACGTGGTCCGACATGCTGTAAAGAACATAAGGAACCTGCCTTGTCTTGCCCACTTGAAGGGTGTTGTGCTTTTCCAATGATCTTCTCCAAACTTAGTGGGCTAAAGGAGCACATCAAACAGACCTTACTCGCCTCCAGGAGCCTGCATGAGCTTACCCCTGGCCTTGTTGCCTCCATTGCTCAACTCGGAACCACAGAACAAGTTCAAGCACTAAGCCCCCTGGAACTAGTAGGCACTGACGTACATCCACTGCTCGCCGCCTACTTCGAACAGCCAGACCAACGGCCTACTGAAGTAACTGCCCACTTGGTACCAGCTGTGCTAGTTAGGCCACTCAGCCCACACATGCAGGCAACACTACACACCTCCACCTGTTGCTCCACCACGTGCTCACTGTATACCTTCCACTGGTCCAGCCAACAATCCTGTGCGCTGCTCAGGTATACCAATCAAGCCAGGAAACCTCAAGCCCAAGATAATGCTGTCAGAACTAGCAGGCCAGTCTTGTACAACGGAAGAGCCCCAGTACCCCATCCGAACTAAACTCCAACACATACGGGTGCACCTGACTCAACATCTGAACAAAAACAAAATCTCTCAAAACGTAAAAAACTTTATTCAACCAGAAGTCACGCATCAATTTATTGTACTTGAGTTCTACATTTTGAAATTATAAATTTCCCTGAGATGTCACATGGCTGCTTATGTTGTTAAGCCCCTTAATGTGGCTGCCAACAATTTTTTCTACACTACAGCAGTAACAACAATTACCAATGGTTTGAAGGAAAAAAAAAAATGTAAATAATCCTAGGAGAGAAATCTTTCATGCCTGAATTACTAATTAACACAGTATTCATAGTATGTCTCTCTTCCTGAAGCAAATCCTTCATTTGCCACTGGACTTAGTAGAATATGCATAAAGTTGTCATACAGTTAGGTTTCCATGTAGAGAAATTGATTCTCTTGATGATAAACCTTAATACCAGAATGAATTAGCCTACACACAAGAAATGCAAAACTTCTGATCATGTTTGAATATTAACAGGTTTTATAGCATCTGCTAAAATATGTATTACTAAATCCGTATAGTGAAACAAATACTTAAAAATATAACATGCTTTCAATTACCATATTTACCTGATATAAAACAAAATATTTGCTAGAACTTAACCTTTACCACTCACAACTTCACTCGCACATCTTAATGATGTATACTGAATTACATAAAATCAAATTTCATGACTGGTATTACCGCAGGCATGGTTCCAAAAAGGGGCTGGCTGAATTCCAAGTGTTCCAAGCCAGACAACAGTGCACCTGCAGCTGATCTCTTTCTGCTTTCCTCCTCACTATCAGACTTCCTGCAAAGAACACGTAAATACAATCTTTACTGCCTGCACACAGTAGCACAGCTGGAAATGTTGAAGCATTTGAGGAAGCTTTAACAGTAAGGATTAACTAAACATTAAACAAGTATTGGGCCAACGGTAGGTAAGAAGGTAGGTAGGTAGTGACGCATTCCATACCTAGAAGAGGTATCTACTACAGAAGCGACTTCACCTCATCCAAAAGTTACATTAATTACTAGGGCAAGTCAATCCTAGTTAAACATGGTGATGGTGGCAGGACACGTAAATAACCTACGTTGATAAAGACTCAACACGCCCAATTACCACATGTTCCTTGCTTTCACCGTGTAACTGATCTCTACAAAAAGCAGTCATGTAAACACCCCTCCCCAAGGAAAGACTGCTCCACTTGGCCGCTCCCGCTGGAAGAAATGTGTTCAATTAGAATGTTGCGCCGCTGCGGGTAGGTGAGCCACTCAACCGAAAGTCACGGGCAAGATGTGTCAATGCCTTGCGCTGAGCGCCACACAGATAACGATCCATGGTTCATGTACGTGAAGTGACAAGCTCCACCCCCGAGTGGTGAGGCAAGTTTCCCGGCACCCCTCTGAGCGCCTAGAAGTGGTAAAAAATGATTATAAAAGGCACCCTAGACTAGGCCTCAGGAGTTGCCCATCGCCTTCTGGCCGAGAAGGTCGAAGGCACCACAGGGAATGATCACGTCCCTCTGGCTGTGAAGGCAGAGGGCTCAGAGCACTACATCACCCTCTGGTGGTAGATACCATGCGTTAAGCATACAGCAGAGTCACTCGTCCGTGCCGGTAGTCCCAACGGACAGTAGTAGTGACGAGACGACAGCTCCGGGGGACAGTCACCGTCCAGAGACTTCAACGTCTTTCTCTGCTCCAGTCATGGTCAACAATACCAGAAGGCACCAGTGACGTCATCCTAGCCAGTCCTTAACCTTCCTGAAAATAACTCCCTTTGCTAAACACAACCAGGTGAGAAGGTCACGGGACATTGTCCCTTCCAGCCCACCCTCAAGACCTTAGCCAGGTCATTCTTTACCACTTGGGTAAAGATTCCTTCTGAATACCCCTCAGGTTCATTAAGGACACTCCCTTATCAAGTTACGATTAACACAGGCCTAATAAATAAGAGTAACTATTTATTCAGTCCTAAATTGCATACTCAATTTAATTTTACCAGGATGCCTTCTCCTGGCAGTAGGTTCTCTATTTTACATTTAACGTTGCTCATTGCTAATTATGAAAAGATGTGGATTTGCTTTTGGTTGTTTGATCCATACTCTATAAAGGGAAGCCGACCCTTCCCCTCACTGATCCTCCATCCTTCCTCTTTAAAACCCTCCCCCCCTCAGAATGCCCCCCTCCCCAACCCCGAGAGGAGTTAGAGGGATGAAGGGGGTATGTTTTCCATTTTGTGGGATTGGGGTTGGCCTGGAAGGCACATTTTTTGACCAATTTCCTTCAAATTTGGGGGAGGGGTGCCTTTCCGTGTCCTGCCCTCCCCCATTGACAGTTAAGCCCTTCGTAAGCCTATGGCCTAAGTCTTAAGTCTTAGGATTTAAGTCTTAAGTCATAGCTTTTGCACACCCCTTGTATTAATATTTGAATATATTTTCTTTAGTTTTGCAGTAATTGTGTTACTTTGACGTAAGGTAAAGCAGATGGTCACGTATTAGCCAACCGGGCAGATACACACAAATTAAAGGTAACCCCGAGGTTAGTCAGTGGACTAGTTTCGGCAGAGTCACCACTAGGAACACCTTTCCAGCCTTGGAATTGAGTTGTTTAATAATATCCTACACTTCCAGGATAGAGAATGGCTAGGCGGGGAGAGCTTTATTATTCCGACTACCCTTGGTGAAAAACTCACCTAGGAATATTGTCTGTCACGTGGACTTCCAATACTCTGTATCCCTGCCGAGCCACAGTACCATTAAGCATGGGAGAGACAGTGGAGGTTACGTGGCAAGGCATACTCCTAGAAGTACATGTTAGGACCGACTTTATTAATCAGCTTTTCCTTGCGAGATATTGCTTTCATAATCAGTGGTTAATTAAACAGCCTTATGACGCGAGCTCATAAAAGCTGTCAAAAGTATAGGCTCTGTCAAACGTTAAGAAATCTAGAGGACGAGATTAATAATACCACTTTTGCTGAACCAGAAACTGCAAACCCACTTTTCTCACCTCCAGTTATGGTAAGAGACAGAGCCGCTTTTGAGCACTTGTTAATAGTACACTGCACTCTAGCCGTCCTTGGTCTCGAACCCGATTTACTCCCAGAATCTTACACGGCAATTCCGTCACACCTACCAGAGGAGCCCCCTTAACAGCACTAGTGCAACTCCGCCGCAGTCAGCACCGGTCACCGTTCTGCTACCGGCCGCATCACAGAGTCAGCCTGCAAAGAAGAGAGTGCTGCCACCGCCGTACGCACAACAGGTAAAGAGTCGACGTATTGTTACGGTTTTACCAGACTTCGTACCCACCCGTAAACGGACACGACCCGCATTGTGTAACTGCAAATTTCCCAAGCAAGTGTAACTCCTCCTTGGAGCATGACCCCAACGATTCTGACATTGCACGTATATTTGAAGGCCACACCTCCTCTGCTAACATAAGATCTTTGTATTGCAGGTCCTTGGAAGTGAAATTCGCCTTAAGGGTTGTTATCCCCAGGCTCTCGACCCATCTGAATGCTCGTAAGACAGCTAAATAAATATCTCCTCCCAGCATGGGAAGCTTCCGCTCCCCTCATTCAAGCTAGCCTGAGGTCTTGTGCGATTCCTGTCGAAGCTAGGGTTGGATTTTATTCACTTTCCTTTTTAGCAACAGTTTTTAGAAGGGTTTTATTCCTCACTCCGCCCACACCACACTGGGCTCTACTATAACCCTTCCTCGGTACAGACATCGTGTCACTGTACCCGGTGGCTTAAAACGTAACGCTTTAAATATTTTGGCACCCAACGTGGGGTTCTATTTGGCAACGAATTTGTTTATTGAATAACTTGCTAAAATGTTATGAAATTGATCTTTCGTTAAGGCTGAACTCTTAACGACATTTTTCATTTTTGTTTTGTGACAAAAAGTCACATTCGCATAACTCTTTTGTTAAGGTGAATATTGCTCCCTACTGTGCATGCTTAGCCAATTAGTGTGGATCTCGAATGTTTATTTCTTTTTTTCTTTATAGTTAACTACGGTTGAGCGAATGTGATTTTTTTATCATGAAACCATATGTAATGAACTTTTGTAAAACTGAAACGAAAATGAAAAATAATGTCATAAGAGCTCAGCCTTAACAAAGATTAACGAATTTTATAACATTTTAGAGAGTTATTTATTATAACAAATCTTGAAATTTGTTGCAAAATTAAACCAATAAAATGTACAATGTGGAGTATTTACCACAAGGGGGTCTTGCCTACATTTGAATTTTCGATTTATGTCTGTAGTTATTTCAGTTTTAAATTATGAAAACAAGATGATTTACAGGCAAAAATTTTCTTTGCTGGTACACAAAATGAACATTAATTTAACACCTGAAAATTCAATGAAATCAAAAATGTTTGTTTCGTTACAACTTTTGGTAAACAAACTTATCTAAACGAAAATGAAAATCATTTTTCATTTTAGTTTCTGTACATAGAATATCTGCACAACCCTACAGTTCACTACCTTAACTCAACAGAAAACACTATGCACTTGATAGAACTATTGAGACACATGTAAAAAATCCATACTTGTCTAGTTCTTTGATGGCTGCCATGAATGGTCCAGACTCAACTTCCTGCAGATGTCTAGTGAACAACTTCTTTATTTTCTTTGGTATCACTTGCCCCTCGTGCTGCTCCAGGTATTTTAAGATACATGCATGGATTCGGTACACCACTTCCAGCACTTCCACGGCCAGAAATGGAGGATTGTTGTAGTTTAACTTCAGGGTGAAACTGGCCTTGTTGTTGCTCAGGTATTTGCAAGACTAGAGAAAAGAACATATTCTAAACATTCATATCCAAGCAATAAACTAAAAACCTTTACTATCAAACTTCCTCAATTTTTTTTTTATATTTCAGACTAAAAATTGCACAGCATTTGAAATAACCTAACAATTTATTCTATGAAACCTACAGTATGGAGGTTATAAAGCAGCACGCAAGCAAAATTATTGGTAACAGTACATATAACACAATGAATGTTTTAAGCTCTGGGATGGTTAATTAATGATTCAACATACCTGAACGTAATGATTAAGACTAGTACATGGGTTATCTTCTCGCTTCTCTGCCACTTTTCCAAGCATGTAGTGGTGCAGCCATCGCTCATCTTGCAAGCCACATTCCTCCCCGTGTGCCAACCAAACCTGAACGGGACCACATTCAATATTAAGCTTTATTTACGTGCACTGTTTACTGGACACTGAGATTATCATCATCTCTCACATTAATAGTACAAAAAAAAAATTATTTTTTTCAGGTATACACGAAACAAGCCACATAGCAAATTATTCACAGCACCTACCTTTCTTGAAAATAAATTGATTCAGTAGACCAGCCACGGGTAAACTGCACCACGTGGGTCATTTGTAGTGTGGCTTGAGTGTCTCCCCAACAACGTACCAAAATAACATTGAAAAAGGCCCACAAACATAATTTAAGTGGCCAGCAAAATGTATGCATGCATGCGTGTATGTACACGCGTGCGCACACGCACGCGCACGCGCACACACAAAAAAAAATTATTTATTTATTTCAACCAAGTGCAAGGCAGCTAATGTGTAACGATTCTGTCATATTGTGTCTGCAGTTTATTTATGATGATAGTATTCCACATTATTTTTTAACAAATGTGATAATGTTGTATGTCAGTAAAATTATCTTTAGAAATTTGTAGCAAAATAAATTTTTACATATTACTTAAGACTTAAAAATTACTTTTCCCAGTGTAAATATGGAACCAGCAAATGAGTGCTGAAAGCGATCATCCCAACACACGAGTACCTCAGACCTGGTAACTTGCCCAATGATAAAAATTAACTGTATCGCTTCCAACACAAACTTGAGATATGAATTTGGCTTCCAAGTGAAAAAGCTTCCCCAATCCTGCTGTAGACACTGGTATAAATAGTGTGATGATGCCTGATGACTAATTTGGCAATGTACTTACTGTCCATAATACACGTCTATAAAATCTATAATGGCAAGCAAACCTTACTGGTACAAAACACTGCAAATATGTAATGCAACATACCATTCGCCATTAAAAATATAAGTTTTTTTTACAATGGTTATGCATATTCAGTACAGTGTATGTTGGTGGCAACCGAACTATTCCTTCCTCCTTTCCACATACGTAGATTTATGCACTACGAGTGACGTCATTCTCTCATCTAGCCTCGCCACAGCTGCCACACCCTCCTAAAAAGAGCTGGTACACCATATATGCCACAGGGTGCACGGATGGCTTGCCTGCTGTTGCCGCCTGCTGTGCTGCAACCCGCTTCGCATCTGTCGCCGCTCTCTACCCTTGCAGTACCTTGCGCGTGAGATGAAGTCTCCACTGCTCTCAGCAACTCTCTTCTCTTTTCCATTTTTCTATCCACCCAACCCGCAACCCCCATACTGGCTCTGTGCACCGAGTATAAATAGGACCCACAGTTCACAGTTTGAAGCTGTTTCGTACCAGTTCAGTAGCACACCATTACTCTGCCCAAGAGCCTCCAGACATGGCATCTTGCCTTCACAGAACGTCATGCTGCCTGAGCAAACTCAAGACTTTTTCAAGTCGTCACTGCCTTTCACAGTCCAGTCAAGAGTTATATTCTGCACAACGCCACGCTGCCCGCCAGCATACCAAAGCCGCTGGACTTCCAGCTACCTTGTAGCTCACCTACAGCTTTCAAGAGTACGAGTACCATTAACTTGGAATCACCCTCACTCCCCCATGCCACCGCATCTTCTGAGATTAGGTAAGAAACCAGCTGACAACTTAGGACCGACTCTTCAGGCCTCATTCAGGGTACAGGCTGGTTTCTGTGCGTTTGATTGAGCACCTGTCATAATAAGAGTCTTCTGGGGTTAGCCATAAGCCGAAACCTTGCTCCTTTTTTTCCTCCTATTGATAGCTGTCTCAAAGTGCAGCTTAAGGAGCTTGCCTTCCTAGGCCTCACTAGAGCCGATGTCCCTTGGACTATTGACTTTCCAGTAAGTGCCTGGGTCAGACCGCGACATCCCGAACACCAAGGAGCCACGGGAGTGGATGCCCTTAGCGTTATACTGTAACCTCCAGTTTGGTACTTGGGTCAGACCATGTCGTCCCGCACGCCAAGCCACTGACTGGAGACCAGTAGTACAGGCCTCGAACACTACCCAACCTCAACTTCCTTCACTCCATCAGGCTGTGTCTACCTCTTTCTGGCCACCCGCTATCAACCTAACTGGTTACCCCCCACCACCTTAAGCCTCATTATAGGACTGGGTGAGGCAAACCTGCCAAGCAGGGGCTAGCTCAGGCTGGGGTATTGAGAGAAAGCGGCCTGGTTGGCAACCAGCAGGTATACTCCTGGAAGAAAGAGGAGGCTGAACGTCAGAGAGGGTCTACCACCAGCATAACAAGCTCCACCTTGAGCCTCCTCTGGCACGTGCCATGTGCAGTATCTCCGCTGTCACCTACACAGCTGAAGAAAACAACTATCTTTGTCCAGCTAGCAAACGTTACCAGGGTAGCCAGACCCCTTAACGTCACACCTGCTTACATCCACACCAGGGTATCCACTCACCAATTGCTCGCAAGCGTGCCACCCACGGCTCAACACGCAATTATATGTGGCCAAAACCAACCTAGATACCAGAAAAAATCATGTTCATGTAGCGACCATGGCTTCAACGTCGCTCAGGGGGGAAAGGACTTTGACCTCATCCTCCAACGGCCATTCTCACTACGGTGAATGACGAGGCAACAAGATAATTCCCTCTTTTGAATGATGACTGGGTGAGCTAACAGAGGGTAAGGTAAGAGGGGAACTAGTATGAATACACGTTGGCAATTTTCTGTGTTTAGACAAAGAGATTATGCAATCTCGTGGCTGGACATGTCTTAATATCATATGTCAACTTGGAAAGGACAGCGAGGAAGGTGTTAAAAGTATGGGGAGGACTGGCAGATCTAAATATACTGACATTTACACAGATGAGTTGGTGAGCTGTAGCCACTTAGATCAAGTGTGAGCAAGCTACAAGGTACAGTGGAATTCAAGATGTGGAGGGCGTTAAGTGCTTGCGAAAGATTGCAGCAACAAAGTATGTGCATGTAGAACATGATGATGGTGGCATGTGAGTGCTTCATGCCTATACAGTATGCTTAGACTGTCCCTGACAAAGAGACAGATTCACCATCTAGACAATGTGGAGATATGCAAAATATAAAAAAATACTGATTACTTTCAGTCATATTTAATGTACAATGCAATACTGGGAAGCTTTGGTAAGACTAAACATTTCTTGTTTAATTATTATGTTATGCAAAGTAATGTTGCACTTCAAAACTTTTTTTTGTAATTACATTACGCAGTGTATATGGTAAATAGATGAAAGGTATTGTAAAAGACAAAGGCATACATATGTTTTTATTATAACTGTATATAATTCGGAAATTATAATTAATTAGTCTCTTTTGTTGACAAGAAGACATTCATCCTACTGTGAACATGGTTGAACCCAAGAATTTTAAACAATAATTACAAAATGAGAATGCTGTACATCAAATTACCTTATTTGCTTCAGTAAAACATTTTACAGCAAGATCCAACATTTCTTCTTTTTGCTTTTCAATTATTGTCCACATTTCCATACTTAGATTAACTGCCTGCTGAAACATGAGAAGTGGAACTACAGAAAGTGATTTCTAAGAAAAACTTTAACCACCATGTAACAAAAATACTCTATGTGAACAAATCTGGTAAATGGTATACCTGTTTCAGCACTCTTGAACAAAATGAATGAGCCATGTAAACAAAGGAGCCATATTCTATCCACAACACAGAGTGTCTCGGATCAATCTCTAGAGCCCGCTGGAAACAGCGACGGGCTGTTGCAGCTTGACGCAAAAATTCACTTTCATTGCGCAAAGGATCACACTGCCAACAAAAATATGCATACAATATTAATGTCACAAATTATTTGAGCTTTTAATAAAGGAAAGGTGTTTAAAAGTTACGCATTAAGTCACAATTAATAAATCTGAAACCATGAGTGATGGTATATGTACAATTTAACTGCAAGAAAATAAAGGTGATAAAGATAATATATAGACACCGGCAAAATTTAGTATATAATCTCGATTTTTAATTATTTAACTTGAATTTTTTGGCTTGGTAGAAGAGCACCATTACACAAATAACTGGAAATAACATACCTAAAGAACATCAAATACTTAAGTTATGGATAATAAACAATCGATACAAAAAACTCAAAAAGGAAGCACAACACAAAAACATGGAAAACTTTAGATGGACTGTGGTGCACAGAAACAGGAGATTCAAAAGTACACCCTCTCCCCACCACAACCCCACCAGTAGAACTGTCTTTGGTGAGAATGTGCAGGGCATGCCCCAGGCCCTTGCTTGTTGTGACGCAAGCCTATATTCCCAGACTCCATTTCTGTTCAGAGAGGTTTAGGGATTCGTGAAAAATCGGGCAGGAATGTGGGGTTTTCCTCCTAATATATTCATCCAACTCCCAAAAAAATAATAAATATTGCCGAGGATTGTGTAAACCAATAATATTCTTAAATTTACTTACTGAATTTAATTTCATCTCCAAAAGACTACCCCTGGCTAGTGCCATTCCAGCCCAAGAATCCAGCCGCACTGGATTGACACAAACGTCCAGAAGATAGTGACGAATAGCCTTGCTCTGCAACAAGAAACAGGAGCTTGGTGAAAATGTATATACGTAGTAACTAACCTACAAGCTAACACAATTTTCAATTACGTCCACCACTGAGTGTTGGCTGGTCAAGTTCCTGAACAATAGCAAATATTTGATAACTATATTTAGGGTTGTGCGAATACTCGGTATAACGAAATGAAAACGAAAATTCTCGATTTCCACGAATTTTTGGGTTTTTAATGAATATTCATTTAGTGCACCAGCAAAGAAAATTTTTTACTGCAAATAATCTTGTTTGTTTTCATTATTCTATAACTGAAATAACTACATAAAATGAAAATTTTAATGTACGAGAAACCCTTGTGGTAAATACTCCATATCTACATATTTTTGGTTTGATTTTGCAACAAATTTGTTATAATGAATAACCTGCTATAATTTCATGGAATTCGTTAAGCTTTCATTAAGACTGAGCCTTAATTATATTATTTTTCATTTGGTTTCAGTTTCACGAAAATTCATAACGTATCTTTCATTTACGTTTTGTGGAGAAAAAAGTGTCGCATTTGCACAACCCTAATGATATTCCTTACCAGTATTAACCTCAGATATGTCCCAAACATCTCATAAGAGTACTTATAGCCCTAATTTCAATACATGTGACTGACACAGCACTGCAAATTGTAGAGTGTTGAAAGTTAAACATCATTAACATTTGAGCAGCCCCTATAAAATCTTAAGACCTGAATGTTTTCTGTACAAATTACGAAAGAATCATAAAAGTTGGCAGGTCTGTGAAAGGGTTAGAATGAAGCTTTGTTGAGATATTTGTATTCTTTGCTCACCTCCTTACAGATATCCATCTTCACTGATTCCAACAGACCAACTATATTCAGGGCTACACAATGTCCCAGCCTTCATGCTAAAAGGACACCAAGCATGCCATTGGCCACACTACACAAGACAGGAATTATGAGGACATGATGGAATTTGAGCTGGCTTGGTCAAGAAAACAATTCTTTTCCAGGATAGAGAGAGACTGTCTCAGACTGAAGCTAGGTTGTACATATCCTCCATCTCTGGAGGTCTCTCTGGCCAGTAATCATGGCGACATGTCAAAACTGTACTGCAATTACACCACCTGGTTTGGTATCCTCTACATCATCATAAAATTCATTCCTCAAATGTTAACAGTAAAAGTCCAGTCATGGTGTCTAGTTACTTTGGTTGGTATATTCAGTATATAAAACAAGTTAACAGTACTTGTTATTATAGTTGATATCTTCATAAGCTTTATCAAACAGGCTACTGGTCACAATTGAGCACAGCTAATGATTTACAATAAACAGTTCTGATGTGAAAATGGACTACATAAACAACTTTTTCAATACCAATTCTGCCTATAGTAACTTATTTAACTACGGTCCACAAACCAATTTGTAATCTACAGACCTAAGGATAGTCAGTTTTGACTTACTACCTAGGCCTTGACAGTTGTTGGGAACAAATGGCCAGGCCTTTGCAAGGCAGTATGGGCAATGCAGCCTGGCATACGTATGTATACAGCTGGTTCACTATTAAATAAGCACTTACAAAATGCTGTGTTGATCAGCCACAAGCACAAATTAACATTCCCATGGACATAGTAATTACCTATTATTGATGCTGCCACAGAGTGATACTATGAAATTATTACAAAAATAGTGCTGCCACAGAGTGATACTATGAAATTATTACAAAAATAGTTAAGTCCGTAAGTTATTATTATGCCAATTTTTACTCTGAGTAAAAACCAATTGTAACTGATTTTGGAGATTTTTTAAAAATTCACTTTTTAAAGAGGTGCTGAGACGAACAGCTTTTCCTTTTTTACTTACTATGAGAATTAGTGACAGGACAATTCAACGATAAATTCTTTGATTCTATTAATTCTGGTTAGAATCAAAACTACTACTGATATTTAACTACCAAAAGTTTCATTTGATTCTATATATAATGTGTTCCATTCTGTGAAAAGAAAATGTAATTTTTTTATATATAGGTATATGCAAAACCAAATTACATTTTTTACAATTACAGTGCAACGAATACTTACTCGAGCCACACACTGTGTGCATGTGCATGTGTGATATATAGTTCCATATTTAGTAAAGGTACTTTACGAGTGCTACTTTTTTTGTATTTTCAATTGTGAATTGAATAAATAATACAATTAAGTTGTACATTTTATGTTGGATATCTTTATAAAACTGCAGAATTCTAGCCGCAAAAAATATATTGTCTGCAGAAGCTGGTTAACCTACATTTTTAATCATGGCAGAAGTATAAACATTTAGTTTTCCCATTTACTACATGTACGTAAACTTACAAAATGCCTCCAGAGTTAAAATACAGCTGGGCGAGGGACCATTTTACTGTTACGAACAATAACACAGAGTGCAATTTTGGCAGTATGAAAATTTGAAGATGTGGCAAAAAGTCTGCTACTACCCGCTGTTCATAGAAGACAAAGAACAATACCTGTCTGCATGGAGTTGCAACTGTTTAGAGCACAAGAGTAGCTTTTGAAATATATTAAGCTGTACAAAATATGAAAAATGTGTACAACATATTTATAGGTGGGTCTAAACCCCATTTTGCAGATATTACATATACCAATACTTTGTGGCAGATTCCACCGATAGTGCCGATGGAAATAATTTTATTTGAAATTTTTTATATGGTGTCAGAGAGTAACAAAAGACTTATCACATAGGGAAATATGCGGTTTACAAAGTTTGAAAAATGGCATTGTGGGGAGCCATCTTAACGTTAAAATACTCACAAACTTCACTTCCTCTGTTTCCTTCCGCATCAGATTAAAAATTAGCCTACAAATAAGTATGCAGACTTACAGGCTAATATTTTCATATTTGGCCACCAGGTCCAACTCAAGTTCACGCATCCACTATTTGCACTAGATGCACAGAAAAAATGTGATGTATTTTTTACAGATGGAATGACTGATGCATATATAGAGTTTTTACAAACACATTTGCACTTCAACAGTTTTTTAAATAGACACCACACGTTTTCCTGGTATTTTTACTGCAATGCAATATTTCACATTTATTTGTTAAAACCATTCATAGGCCTAACCATTATGAATTTATGCCCTGAGATTTGTTGTCTTATAAATAAAACAAGCTTTCTTGTTCCAGTAACCAATGCTAAATTAAAAAAGAAACCGGATTTTTTATTTCTGTGTGTATTCAGATCGGATCTTTGAGCTAAAGATAATAAAAGTTTTTACAAACTGTTTAAAATCTTCACTTCGGAACATCCCGCAGCAGTGCCAACCCACTAGTGTAGAAAACTATGAAATTTTAGGGCACCAATGTGATCAAGATGGCACAATGACTTCAATTGTGAGCATGTACTTCATGCTACATGAATCAGCTGCTTTGATGACCATTCACTGGTAATATTTTGTTCACGATGAAAAAGTATACGTATTTGACGTTCACATAAAACATGTACGTGTTTGACAACGGAAATATTTGGTCACAGTGAATTCTAATTGTCATACATCCACACAATAATATACTACTCTTAATAAGTTACATTTTTGTCATAATTTAAAAAAAGAAAATAAAACACAACTGATAGACTGACATGTTTACACTTACAAATAAAATTTCGCCAATTCACACCAGTCAATACGGAGAGGTGCTTTGTTATCTTACATGTTTTTTCGATTGTGTAACATGTCACTCTGTGAGCGATAGATCAATATATGGTTGTATTCTTTTTTGCAATTGTTTGTTGACGTTAACTTGATAGAAAACATGAGACAATAAATATTATAGCAGTGTAACGTTCATTTTTACAAATGAATTTTAACTACCTGAAAGCAGATACCAGTACTAGGAGATGAACTAGATTTTCTTTTTTTACAACTTATTTCCAGTTAAATATGTAGCAACACCAAAGCCAGCCGTATCTGTATCAGTTAAGTAATTTCAAAGCACACATTACTAAAAGATAAAAATAAAATCAAGAAACTATTTTTTTTATTGCAAAAATTACAAGAAGATACTGATAACTACCTACTTTACTATACATGGGTGCAAATATATTTTATTTAAGTTCTTAAAAGCTTAGATGTAAGGTAGGTGTTAACAACTCTTTGCTCATTGGTAACAGTATCATTAGAGTTGAATACAAAAACATGTGAAACAATATTAAGACAATTAAAATACACACGTGACTTATCCAGGATTCAAATTCAGAAAAACTCTTTAAATTAAGCTAGCAAGCAATCAACTGCATCACGGAGGTTTGATTCGGAGCATCTACTTCAGATGTAATCACTCACCTGACAAAAAAAATCAGGCAGGATCTCTGTATGCATAAATTATGCTTGTAATGAATACTGTTTGCGTACAAAATTTTGTTGAATTATGTTGAAACGCTTTATATATACCAAATTAAACTAAATTATTTACTCAAAGCGCATTAAAATGTACCTGCCAGACATTACACATGTTAATTTACATACCCTACAGTAGCAATACTTTGATGCCGGCTAACAGCCAGCAGCGCTAGAGCCCATGACGGCGCTCACATGTCACGTGTTCCGCACATGCGCAAAGAGGCAGATAATTTTGAACTTTCTTATAAATGTTAATTTCAGGGTAAAATGTTTTAAAGTGCTTGAACTAATTTTAATTGTTTGGTAATGAATATGCATGCGGCGCCGAGATTAAGAACACTTAATATTCTGGCATGAACGCCATCACAAAGAGACATTAAAATAATATTGAAATTCATAACAAAATTATAGAAATGTAAAACAATATATAATTTAATTTGAGCCATTTTATTTTCAATATATAATATTTCACTCAGCGTGCAGAGCACTTCCGCTTATGTGAACCGCGTAGGCGGCCATGGTAGGTCTGTGCGACGCTTGTATCTGGACAGTCTGTCGAGGAGAGCTGGCGAGGTAAGACACGGTCACGTACGTAGTACTACTTTTGTTCACTGATTTAGGTTTTCATAGTCAATGTAGTTTACCAGTTAATCTTTGCTTGCGTACATTTTTGCCAGACAATTCCCCCAGCATTATGCTTCCGCTGTACTAATTCTTATGCCCTTTTGGCATTTTTAACTTAATCGAGGAGAAGGAAGAGAAAGATTTCGGAGAGGTCACGCGACCCACGCATTTGAATCAGATGCCATCTGCCTATGTTTATGGCATTTCCAGTCAACTTCTGCATAGTCGCTACACGCAATTTTAAGAGCTTTATTTTTATGTATGTATTTAAGAGTGATTTTCGTGTTTGAATATTTTACTGAAGCCAAGTTATTAAATAGACCATCATTGCGTTTTAAGAGATTATTTGTATAACATTGTATGTGCAATCATTTACTTCAGGGTTCTAACATTTTATTCAGTTTTATTCAGGGTTCAGTGTATTTGTCACGTAAATTGATACTTTTGTACTTGACTACGTGGGCATAGTAATGTTTGATTTCACTGCCATCAGGCATGTTACAAGCCTATAACAACACTAATTGTAAAGAAAACCACTTGCTCAACACAAATAATATTTTAACTGAATATAGTTTGCAATTTCCAAGCAGAAATATTGCAATTTCACCTGCACCACGTGGTCCGCTATGAACTTCATCCAGCGGCATCCACGCCAACTAAGCTTGTTTTCATACATGTGTGTGTGTATTGTGAATATTCATCTCGTGTCCCATCTTATTTCATTTATCATTCAAGGGTCTATGTAATTGTGTAATTAGTGTAAGGTGCAATTATTCCCGTCCTAGCCGGCTCTGTGTATAGGCAGTCACCACACTACCCACGTACTGGAGGGCGAGCCCCGACGAGTTTGCGTTAGTGATGCCGAGTAATCACTCGTGTTAATGTGTATTAAGGGTTTTCATTTGTAATTCACAGTTTCCTGTCTTCAGGAAAAAACCGTCAGTCCACCCTAATGGCTGTCGGCCCTCTTCCCCTGTGAAGGCTGTGCTTTCACACACCTCGGTGAGATCATCTATTTAAACGTGCGCTAGATTAATTACGGGCTGCGGAACACCCAAGCGGAATTGGCTAGTCATGACCGAGCTAATAATTTCACTGGCACGTTGATGTGTATGAACAATATCAATAAAAACAAGTCTACAGTGAACTCTATTTTTTTATTCAGTAGTGACAGTGTCCTAGCCACATATGTTTTATCAATAGTTTATTTCAGTGATTGTATTAAAAGTTTAGTATTGCCAATGTGTTTGTAACTACGCACGGGTGAGACGGACAAAAAGAACACACAACATCCCTGAGAACCCTGAGTCTCAATAGTGCGGTGATTGGGAAGCACCGCTGGTGCCCAAATTACCAGTAAGTATTTGTGTCATAGTTGGTCTCGTGTCTCACCCAACGGCATCAACTCGCATGAAATTTTGCTATGAATCTGTTGATTGGTACTCGCGATATGGCATAAAACCTCCATTGTTAATGTAATGACCTTCATAAATGGAGGACAAATTGCTTATGCATTAACACATGCGATAATTGTTATAGAAACAATATACAACGTTAAATTTAAATCTCTTACATACTTTCGTAGATACAACACACTAAGCTAAGATGTGTATAGGTGCCATTCAGAAAATAAGATACTTGCATACACAAATGAAGCACGTCTTTTTCAACAATGGAGGTTAGACGACTTCTGCTCCAACCTTAGTTCAGTCTACCCAGAAGATGGAAGTTTGCATTTTCATTTGTTTCAATGTAATGTGAGATTGTACTGTCTGCCTCGCAGATTGTTTTATTCACCGGCCCCCGTAACAGTGGTAAGATGAAATGATTTCTTTTACTACCAGCTAGACAGCTGTAGTAGTAGGATTATCACTTGTCTTTTGTTTCACATCCCATGCCATGCATTCACTATCCCCCGCTCTGCCACCACCCCTCGCCTTAGTGGCAGCCGCATATCAGCGTAAGGCAGTAGCCTGAATTTGTATAAATGGAGAGAAAGCCCGCTTCTTTATACCAGGGGGGAAGAGGCCCAATAGCGTAGCTTCCCTCACCGAAGTGGTGTGCAAGCATCACTCTGGTTCAAGCCAGCGTTCTCTCCCACAAAACCAAGGCAAATAATGAATAAATTTCCTGTCTCCTCTCTACTAACAAGACCATGTTTCCACACACACTGTATTCTGTAGCAAATCTGATTAATGCATGCAACAATTTTGAATTATTTCCTGTCGACTGGGTTTTTATTGTGTCTATGCCGGTTTTCCCCAATATCTACTTAGTTATAGTTTAACTATACATACTGTCTACTTAGGGATGTAGTCATAGCCCCAACTGCTGGCCATGGCTGCCCAATCCCTCTCTGCCGCGATGCATGTCTCCTTGCATGATTTCCTTCCTTTGTAGGCGTAAGGGGTTCGCTCTGAGATGCACTTAGCATCCCGACCCTATCTCGGAAGTACACAACACTTAGAATTAGGGTAGGTTAGCAAAAAAAATTGTATTTAGACCAGTCTTCGTTTCAAGCGCCAGTCGCTCAGATCCGACCAGATTGAGCAGTTCATTCCCAGCGCCCGCAGCTAAGGAATTTGACCTGTCTGCTTAAGTTCCCAGCACGCATTGCTTGGACACTTCCTCTACACCTCATTTTATAGCTTAAGCTACGCTTGTGATAGAGTTAGGTTACATTAGTTAGGCTCTCTCCCAGCTATGTACCTCGCTAAACCCATTCAGTCTGCAATGTATGGACATAACAGTAACGGACATACCCTTGCAGTCCTTGCTTAGTATACCCAGCTACAGGTCAGAGTTATTATATTACAGCATTGCACATGTTATCTACATACAACAATGCCAGAGTTGATTGCTTAGACATTCAACATCACACACCGCATTCCCTTGTTTGTACACAGGTCGTATCTACTGGTCATCCTAACAGTGTATTCTAGCTTCCTGGCTGATATTCGCGCCGTTCACTAGGAGCTAGGGTGCATTCACCATGTGTTTACTTCCTCTACTGGAATAAAAAGCAGGTCATCTTTTAACTTGAGTTCTTTCATGTAGACGTAGCACCTTTCTGTAATTACCCTCACGTAACAAGACTGCAGGTGATCCCGGGAAATCTAACTCAAACGAACCAAACACTAACTTTCACCACATGCACTAGCCTTGGCTGTTCTTCATGTCAATTCCTTGGGATTGAGGGAAAGGAGGATCCTCACTTGTACCCTCTCCTGGAAACAGCTTGTCTGCTTGGTGTTCACTGGACTCTCCACTGCAGCCTATGCCAAAAGAGTATGACGTCCCCTGGTTTGGGAAGACTGGGACAGGGCCACAGATCTGTGTGTGACTTTGGGCAACGTGATGTCCGACTTCCCTCGTGGACTGCAGTCTCTGCCAGACTTGGGAATAGGGTGTGTGCCAGCCCCCGGCCCGCTTTAGATGCCACATGTAAGTTGCAGAAGGAGCCTGCTGTTTTGGTACAGTAGCAGTAGGGTAAGTCCATCTCCCGATGCCCTACTCCAAGCAGAGGGGTCTCAAGGACAAGGTGAGGCAGATTCTTTTGACTTCTGGCTAATCAAGCCCTCCTTGGTATCTCAGATAGCTATCTTAGGACCTCAAGCTCAAGTGCCAGTACTCCAACATCTTCAGGACCCAGTATAAGTTACCATCCACCAAGAGACCTGTTCAATCCTCAGAGAAAACTGGCCCAATGGAGTACCCTTGGTGGGTAGCTGAACACTTACGTTATCCCGACCAGCCACCAACACCAGTTATCACATATTTGGTACCCATCATAATGTGCCCTGCACTTCCGCCAAAGCCTCAATTCTCATCAACTTGCTAGACTGTACTAATACCAGTACCCTCCTGCACTAACACTGCTCCAGCAGCCAGTTGCCCAGGTATAGCCAAAGCATCAGTGGCACCCAAATGCAGAATTGTGTTGCCCAAACCTGATTTTGTGCCCTGCTGCAAAGCCATCCAGCCAGTTTTGTATAATGGGAAGGCACCCAACCCAGGCATAACAAACCTCTCACACTACAGTAGTGCCTAGCTCAATTTCTAGCAAAAAGATTGGGACATCCTCTGCTGAGACAGACTAGTGAATATTTATTCCTGGTACGTAACACATAAAAAAAAATATAGGTAAATTAATATGGCCTACCACAGTATAACTTATTCACCAAATTTGAAAGAAATTGGTTGATTTTTTTCCCTATATTGGCATAAAAACTGTATTAGTTCATGTGTGGCTATCTTACAAAATGGTAGAGAAATGAGACTTTGAACAGACAATTTTGATGGATATAATTGCTACTGTCAGCATACAAAGATACGTTGGAATTTTGATTTGTAAAAAATTCTGTGCTAAAAAGTTTGTAAGGCCGCTACTTTGAAAACATAATATCTCTGACCCTCTCAAAGTTTATACGTTTACATAACCTGTCACTGTCATAGTGATATTCAATTGCCAAATTTGGTAGAAATTGGATGATTTTTCCCAGGTATCCCGTAATTTTAATTTTTCATGTAATATTATTTTACAAAATGGAGGATAAGAGAGATTTTGTGTGGAAACGTTTGATGGTTGTAAGATATACAGCCAGTATACAAGGTTTGATTGGAATTAATTACACTGTTGATTATATAACATACACCTAGAATAGATATATGGCCACCATTTTGATAATAAGTGTCCGACTTACTTAAAACATATCAGTTAAAATCACCTGCTGCAGTACTACTTGTTTGCCAAATTTGGTACGAATCAGTCAATTGTTTATCGAGATATCACACAAACACTGTATTAATAAATGATGCGCTATCTTACAAAATGACAGACAAAATTGCTGTTGTTAGTATATTTGCTTGTAATAGATACTGTCAGCGCAAGAAATTTGTTTGAAACTGGTCAAATGGTGTGGTAGCTATACCAAATAAACCTAAAATATTTACATTGCTGCCAATTTGGAAATAAGTGCCTAATAAAGTTTAGTTACTTATATTTACTTGGTCTATCATACTTTATTACTTAAATGCCAAATTTGGCAGAAATTGGTTGAGTAGTTTTAGAAATATCATGTAAAAGCTTTATTTTTCCATGAGGCACTATTTTTCAAAATGGCAGACCTACAATAATATCCACCATGGACTTCAATGCTTACACTTTGCGCTGTCAGCATACAAAATTAGGTTTAAATCGCTAGAATGGTTTCCAAGGTACAACATATCACACTTAACTTTAAAAATGGCCACCATTTTGAAAATAAGGGATCGAAAACTATAAAAGTCAAGTGTCCTTACTTAGTACTATATGTGTACCGAGTTTGGTGAAATTCCATTAAAGTGTTAAAAAATATGATGGTTAAATCATTAAGGTTGATGAAAATTTGGTTGAACCATGTCCGTTTCTAATAGATACTGATATCGGATGTATCGGTATCTGTAGAGTACTAAAACATATTCCAGTTCATTACATACTATTTGTTGTGCAGTTATCAGCTTACTCAAACAGATTTTATAGTATTAATAACTATACTTTTTATGCCAATTTAGAATAGTTTTCTAGTACACTTGTCACTCTTAAATTTTCAGAATATAATTTAAATCCAGAATTGAGAATCAAAAGAATAATTCTCAAATGAATTGGAATCGTGATCAATAAAAGTGTGGGATTGTCCCACCACTAATAAGAAATCAAGTAAATGTTAACATAAAAAAAAACTGTTAGAAGGAACTTTTTCAAAGGTTGATTTTGGAAGTGCTTCATTAACCACAAACCAGCTTTACTATTAAAAAATGAACTTACCCATTCATTATTTTTAAAATAGAAGTCAGCGAGCAGGTAGTAAATGTTCGCCACCTGGCGAGGTAGTTTTGAGCTCTGTTCACCCAAAGCTGGAACTTGTGGACTAGTACCATCTATGTAACGCCCCATTTTTTCAACAAGAGGCACTGCAAAATGTGGAAAAATGTTTAAACTACAAGAAAATTACTAACTAAATCTAAAATAACTACATATATTGTGCACAGTAAATTAACGGAAATGAAAATTCTACCTGGACTGCAATCATCAGGCACAAGAGATATTATTCGTTTGAAGAGAGGTTCAACATCTGAAGAGATTGAAGGAACGTGATTTGAGTCAAATTCCGGAAGCTGCACAGGTTGACAGAATTGGAACAGCTGTAGTGAATGCTCCCAATCAAGTGCAATCTGTGGTACACCATGGTCTTGCAAATGCTTCAGCTGAAATACACAGTATTACTTAAGTAGGTGTGCGCACTAATATTCTCATTATTTGTTACATGCCAAAACAGACAAAAAATAGCAGAACTGACTGAAAATACCTCCAAGTATGCAGAGGTTACATACAATATGAAAGGATTACATAATTACAAATCATAGAAAGAGTAGGAATGAAATATACTCAAATGTAATAGGTTATTACAGTACAAGTGTATTGGAGATGTCGCGTGTATTTTGTATTGCAGTTGCAGATATTAATTTCTGAACAACAAATGAACATCTGAATTTGTTCACTGGCATATGTGCCTTTGGAGACACAATCGGAGAGTAGGCAAGATGATTCTACAATGATTTAGGTATCAAACTATAGTGTAGCCATGCTTTTTTGCCTCATGAAGTCCCTCTAGTGCGAGGCCTGGGTGGAAGTAGCTAACCTCTGCCCGGCGCTCAGCTTCGTGCATATTCAGCTGCGCTCAGTTTAGCCCCGAGGTAGGTGATGGCTTATAGGCTCTCAAAGGGAAAAATGTTGGAATCACCCTGCAGGGTTGTAGCAATATAAGAACACTAGTGTAATACGTTGCCGGGTTTGACTCTCCCTCGGGTTATGTAGAAATACATGAGGCAGATGAGTCGTCGTCGTTTAGTAGTAGAACAAGAAAGCAGCACGCGTCAACACATTACACATATTTCAGTTGAAGCGTGCCCGGCTCCTGACTGTGTGGCATGGTTAAGATTTGATGCGCTAGACCAAATGCGTGGTTATATTATCAGGTTTATCAGTGGCTGGCAAGAGGTGTTAGCTACTGACTTACTAAGATGACATCTGTGATGCTAATGACGCTGAGGTTTCGATCCTTGGTCTCAATTCAATGGATGCTGGGTTGCCTCAGGCCATATTGACTATTCCAGGCAGCAGATTCCCTGCTCCAGAACCTGAGATTGGCCAGGCCGTACCTAGCCTTGGTCCTGTAAACCAGTCCTCTCAGAACTGGGTAGTACTCTTGGCTGGTGCGAATATGCAGTGGAAAATGTACAAATACTACAGGAGCAGTCGCGACTGCTTGGCGCCTTAGTGCGGCGGCACAGTCCCGTTCCACCTGCCTTTCCTGCGTAGGAGGGGTGAGTGCAGACCACTGTTTGGCAGCAAGAAAAACTAGGTATTGATTCCTACGCCTTTAGTTGTGCCTCACCTTGTACGGCATAGTGTGTCGCTGCTTAAACAAAACACGTAGTGCACCTTGACGAGAAACAATTTAACAGTGTCAGTCCAGTAGCTGTTTGCTGGCACTAGTTCGGTAAAAGTCTCCACTGATCCCCCACGCTTGGCAGGCTAATCAGAGACGTTGAGCCGTTTGAACCACCAATGCCTCTACTGGATGTGAATTCAGGCAATGTTGACTACAAGACTCAGGCTACTGTTACTCCAGCACTACCAGTGCTAGAAGCAAGGTAATAACCCGGGTTTGCTGCCCCTCCTTGGATGAAGGTATTCCTAATGGTTGTGGCTCCTCTATTCCTCCAGCCAGCACTACCAGTGCTCGGGTGGTTGGGAAGAAACAGGCGGCCATCTTATGGGTGTGTTTTGGAAAAAATACTCAGTTCCTGTCAGCAGTGCACAGCATGAATTGTACCTGGCAGGTGAAATAGAAAGATACTCTGCAAATGAAAAAGTATAAGGATAAAGACAAAATAATGTTCATTGAAAAATCAATAAACACGTAACTCGTGTTACCTCCTACCGAACAGTGGGATGCTGAATGTTACCTACGTCAGCCACTTATAGGCGACCTGGTCCTAGGTTAAAAAGGGAAAGATTGTTCTACACATGAAAAATACTTTACTACTAAACTGTACTAAAGAAAGTGGGTGTCTAGAAGAGACATAGTGAAGTTAACAAGTGTTAGCTGTTCATTGGATGACTGGTCGTCATTGTTGGAAGTAGCAGCTGGGGGCGTATTTATGATTTGGTAGATCTCTGGAGGTGCCAGCACTGAGCAGTGCTCGGGATGTCGCGAGAGAGAATGCAAGAATGACTGCTGGAGCCCCGCTGCACACGGACTTATATAGTGATGAAGTCTAGGCTGCCGCAGCGGGGTGTGAGGAAGGCACATGACATCCTTCTGCCGTGAGGCTGGCGTGGGAGGTGGGAACCCTCTAGTCAGCATTCCTTGGTTCGTGTATCTTCGGCAGTGCTCGACCGCGCCCGAAGTGGCTAAAGCTTGTAGGCACTCAGCGCGGGGAGGATTGTGGGTGGGACAGCATGCCCACTAGTTGTGTAACCTTGTAACCACGTGTTTTGCCGCCCGGTAGATTTAAACAGCTGAGAACTTATGTGCAAAGGTTAATGTAAGGGTATACTTCAAGTAAAGAGCGATGAGTCGTAATTGTAGTTTATTAGTAGTATAAGTGGCACGCATCATAGTGTTGGATGAAAATTCTTTTCAGTTTGTCTTCGGGAAGGGCCTGGCCCCTCTCAACAAATCCCCTCACTATGCCACTGCAAAGTGATTTCAACAGTTTTTCTATTTGGTAGACATGAAATGAACAGCAATGTGCAATAAGGAGAATTACAAATGATGAACAAAAAAAGCTACTATATGCCATTCATGATAAAGTGAGCACTTCTGAAGCCCTAGTTACTTTTTTCTTTCATCAAATTCATATCCTTCTACCACTTGTTAATGCAAACCCTGCCATGTGAGTAATAAACACCGTCTATACATTCACCGTACCTAAAAACCAAAAGCCCGAGGCCACAATTAAATGTATTTATTGGTTATTATGTCTACTAAAACAGCTTCAAAAAGTGATCACTTTACCGTGAACAACCTATAACCAATTTTGTATGTAATTTTTATGGTCAACTTACAAAAACTTCCTTTCACTTCAACAAATATCTTGTATTTTCTAAATGATGAAATACCTTAATAAAACAATTGAAAAGCATGAAGAACATTATGAATAAATGCTCTTACCCCTTTAATACCATTAATTAAACACCCTAAACATAGTATCGTTACATAAACACCCTAAACATAGTATCGTTACATAAACCGATGAAACCAAAAGATGTTTATCAACACCGCAACTGCTTAGCAATAACTTAGTCAATAACTAGGGCCACCTGAAAGTGGTAAATGAAATTATGAAATTTCATAATTTAAAAAGCTGAAAAGTGGTGCTAAATATCACTTTAAACTCTATAAAGCAGTGATTTATTTCTTTAAAAAGAAATTAAACACTTGGAGATGAAAAACAAGGAAGTAAACAAAACTTGGCCATAATCGATCACGATAGTCTGTCAAATCGATTACTCATGGCCAGGAAGCTCAATGTTATTAGTTTGGCAAGGGACAATTTCTGCCGCTAGTTGCGCTGGTGTCGGGATGTTGTCAAATTTATGCTGGCACTTATGGCAAAAACTTCGTTCTTCAGCAATATTCGGTTTTGCACCCTACGTTTTAGCTCTAAATTGGACAACTCGACACCAACGCAAATAGCGGCACACTCTATGCAGTCACTCTAAGCACAACACAGTCTATGGGCATGTCGGAATAACAACAGTCAACTTGGCTGGTTACATTAACGTGAAAATAAATATGTGCGAAGGGACCATTCCCTATGTAAGGCAGGTTTATAATTTTAAGTTTGTATTTATAGTTTATCAGGAAGTTTATTTAATTTATTTATCTGTAACTTGAAACATTTCTTTGGAAGTAGTGTTTCGCACATGTCGTCTTTGCTGCATGCTAAATGTAAGCAGTTTGTAAACAATATTTGCAAAAATATTTTCCATTTGTGAGGTGATGTGCAATTTCTTTTAAGCTTCACAAAAATTATTTTTTGAAGAAAAACACAATTTCCATCACAAATTTGCAGATGGCATGCTTCAGCATCTGTAATAGTGCAAATAAGATGTACAATTATTATAGTGAGATGTCACGGTGGCAGGTTTGATCCTCGCCGTTTCCGAATTAGACCGATTTTGGTTCCCAGTATGTAAAAATATCCGTTATATGATAAGTGATTGCCTGAAAATGAACGGAAAATCTGACAGCGCCACATACGTATAGCCACTCAGCCTGGAATCAGTTGCTCAGTCTACGCAGCATTGTCCCGCTATCAGTTGCCCAGCCTAGGCAGCATTTCCCGCTATCGCTTACTGTGCCTCTGAAGCACTGCCCTGCTAGTGATAACTCGCCCGTCACAGCTCCGCACGATTGCCTCAAACCAAATAGTCATTGAAAAATTATACGTTTTCAACTAACAAAACCTGCATGGTGCGAGACATGCTCAAAACCAACAAAAATTTAAGAAAACTATCTCAAAATGGATTAAAATTAAGTTTGTTATAACACAGCAATAAAATGTAGTAGTTGTGTCCCTATCTTTAATTGATGATATGCCACAGTATTTTAAAAAAACCCTGCGAAAATCTGTTAAAATATCAGTGAATTGCATTCAAAAAGCTTTCAAGTCAGCATATGAAAATTTATCACAAACTTTTTAATGAAACCGGTTTTAAAAATTTATATACATACATAGTATATTGAATTTATTGCTATTCATGCATGAAACGATAAATAATTGGTTAACATACAATAAATTTTTTTCATTTTATTGTAAATTTTCTTTTTAAGTATTATTTTGTAACAACTGTAAACGTGTGCACATAACTATATTATCAGATAACTTCAATTGATATTTTCAAAAAAGCTGTGATTTGCGACTGAAATTTTGGAATTAATTAAATAAAGAACATGTTTGAAACAAAAATCTTGTCAAAGAGCATTCACTTAAGCCTAACGCACGACCTATTGCACTGTTGCCTTCATTATTTTTAGATAGCCGTACAACTTCTAGTTTTGTTTCTAAAGGAATTGGTTTTCTTTTTATTACGACTATCTGCCGGGACCTCCTTTACACATTTCATAATTTGTGCGAACTATACTGGGAACAATAAAAAATAACTAGCTAATGGTAAAAACAACGCGCATGCCGTAATATACAGACTTCTAGTCACTTTGTTTCGTACATAGGGCCAGCCGTGTGATAGTCCACGCGCCGACCTTGGACAGATACTGCCAGAGCAGCATTCACATGGTTTAAACAGTGGGAAGCGAAACTACAGCAGCCAGTTAAAACAACACATGTAATCCCCCCTTCGCGTTATGCGAGTTTTAAGTTGCACTATCTGAATCCCTTACTCAAAAATTTACCCCGCATTATGCAGATTCGCGCTAATTGAATGAGTGCTATGCGAGTCCGAGGTGTACAGTAAAATAAATAACAGAACAGCTCAATAAAGGGCGGCTGCCAAGGCATCTTACTTCTTGAAGTACTGTATCAAAATCGAAATCCAAATAAAATAGTGCAAGTCGAAATCCAAAATCGTACCCAATAAATCAATACAGAAATCCAAGTTGTTTGAAACTAAACACAGTTGACAGCACAATGACCGTGAACGACTAAAGAAAAGCATAACTGGTTCATGAAAACAGGGTCAAGGTCGAAAGGGTGGGGTTCTATTTAAATTTATAGAACAATGCGCTTGGTTTGTTGAAGAGCGGGGGTTAGGTGGCAAGGCGAAAGAATGTGACAAATGAGAGCGGCACAAGGTACTTGGGGAAACAAGGTTGCGGGGCGAGGGAGTGGAGTTATGGCAGACAGATAACAAACACACACTTCACGTGGTCACGAGTCCTGCCGCAAGTCTGCTTCTTACTATCTCGCTGTACTTTTTTCAACTCGTACAATTACAATTTTTCATAGAAAATTTTTGCGATTATTGGCGGTTCCTAAAAAAGACCTTATAAATGTGTTCTTGCAGTTACCGTGCTCACTACAATGGGATTCTACAATATTTTTGTTGTTTTTACAAGTTTTTCATGTTTAAGTTCAGAACTAAGTAAATTTCGGTTAAAAATACGATTTTCAGGTAATTTTGCATTTTTCGTCATTTTTTTCACAATCACGAAAATCAGAGGGCCCTAGCAATAACTAATTTATAATGCAAATTTCATACTACACTTTTTATGACAAAATTGTATGCAATTTACAAAAATTCTCATCATGAATGCTAAGTAAATTTACCTTGTTCTTCCTATTTGGGTGACCATATAAGCAGTAAAATGCTTGCTCAAGACCTTGCTTCAGTTTGTCCCTGAACATAACAAGTGACTCATCTTTGAGTTTCGGTATCAGTACATCCATTGTGTACAGTAACAGAGAACCTTCATTGCTACAACACCATGATCGCCTGAAATGGTAGAAATGAAATATAGTACATCCGGCAGGAGACACTATTTTCCAGCAAAATAAGATTATTTTTCAAATGGTAATACAGTAATACTTTATATCTACGAGTATGAACTAATACCTAATTCTTTGTAATTTACTAGTACAGCTACACTTTCAATAGTTTTTCTATTGCTATAACAATGCTAAAACTAAAAACCATTGGTACAAAATTAAATGTCAAAAAAATTTAATGTTGTATACAAAAATGTGTGTGTGGGAGGGCAGCGATGGGAAGAAAGGTGATGAAAAATATACAAGAATACAAGCAAATTATTTTCTGTACATTCCATGTATTTTATTAAACTTATGGAATTTGAGGCTAATAATTACGTAGGGCATAAAAAATACTTTGTTAGATGTATTATCCATATTTTGTTTTAAACCGTTTTTAAACCTTGGAAATGCATACCACATGTTCAAGGGACCACCAAATCACTTTGAAATAACCCAACTTTCACTAATGAGGTTCCACTGAATGGTTTATCTAATTTCACATCCTTGAATATCTTTTATTATAAGGGAATACAATTATACTTTTTAGAATTGCCATTAACTACTCCAGACAACAATACTGAGTTGATGCATGTAAATATTCTGGGTAACTATACATACATGTATACAGTAAAACTTCTGGTAATGGACACTTCTTTAACACTGACATTTCCCAGTAGCAGCTGGGCTTTAAATTCCTCAGCACGATAATACAGGTTATAAGCGGGCATTCTTGATAACGAATACGGACATAAACAATGTGCGTGGTTTTGGTTGTGGCACATACTTGAAAACGGACTCAATCTCTATTGAGCACTATAGAAAATAAAACTGTTGTTTTTTTACATTAACGTATCTAAAAATAACAGCCATTTTTGGTTAGCAACCACAGAGCAAGCATTTTCACACTCGCTTGTGAATGAAAAATATTTTCTTGTGGCCAGACTGTTACCAATTCAACCACAAAGCTACAGAGTTTGTTTCTGGTTTTGGTCGAAAAGTAAATAGACACCACATTATTAATGAAGGGGGAAAAAAAAAAAGTATTTAAACCAGCTTTTAGCACGCATCTACGAAAGGTACACTAAAACATCGAAAGGGGGGATTTTAAAACAGACGTCAACAAGCTAAAATATAAATTAATATGACCAAAAATTAAATCAGGGTCTACTGTAAACTTATGCAGGTAAGTTCATATCAATAACCACAGATACTGTTTTTGGGAAACAAATGTTTTTATAACCTCTACTGTGATTGATCGAGTTCGTTAGACATTTATCGCGCCATTAACCTTTCCCCGACATTTTCTGAGTTGTTTAGAAGTTTATCTTTGTTTATTTATTATTGAGACGTCCAGTTTACAGCCCGTTTCTTATGTCGCACTGCCATGTAACATAATCTGTGGTTCATAAGCTTAAATTATTTTCTGTGTTGCATATCCGCATATGAGACAAGGCAGTTGAAGTTTCATTTTTTGAATAAAGGGGGATGTGATGGTATGCAAACAATGGGCGATGTTTTATTTATTTATTCGAGACCAAATTCAGCCTAAGGCTGGTTTATAATTGATACCTTTTACAACCCAGTATATTCTACATATGTTATACAATATTATTTTATAATATAAGTAATACACATTATACATAGGGCAGAAACCTATACAATGACTTTAATTTTAACCCTAATTAATTCATTTTAATTTTAATCCTAGTATATGTTGACAAAAATAAACTTATATACAATAGCTCTACTTAAACTGGCTCTGAAACAGAAGGGACTTATACTTCACCCTGAACAAGTTCAGCGAAGTGGTTTTCAAATCTCCCGGCAGGTCATTCTAAATTTTGCTTGCAATATATGTGAAATATTTTTGATAAATGGACTTCGAAAATTGGGGAACTTGAAAGGAACTTTTATTATGAGTATTGTGGTGATGCAAAGAGTCGAAGTTAATAAGCTTGATTACTAAATACTCTGGCTTTTGCATATCAATAATTCTTTTTAGTCGAGTTGCTAAATAATACAAACACCTATTTTCCATATTCAGCCATTTGGATGTGAAATGGGAGTTAGTGACGTGATCTCGCTTAAGATTGAAACAGTATCTAAGGCATGCATTTTGTACTTTCTGTACTGTATATTTTTGCTTTTTGTTGATCTTAACAAACAACCCCGTCAGTAGTTAAAATACTGATACAACTAGCATGTCGCACAGAAGAAGTTTAACGTCAGTAGTCAATATTTTTTTTTTAGTCAATATAGATATTTAAGACAATATGTGGACTAAATAGCTGCCGATATCTGTTTATCGCAGCTTAGGAATTTGTCAAAAATGATACCTAGGTTTTTGGATGAAATTTTTTCCAGTATATGTTCTCCGTTCATAGAGATTGCCGTAGAGGATTTAATTTTCTGTAATATTTTTTGTGAACCAATGATTATGTAAGAATATTTTGACTGATTAAGGTTCAGAAAGTTTGATTCACACCATTCTAATAAATTTAGTAAATCACTATTAATCTTTACGATACTGTCAATTTCGTTTACACGACAGGATAGCAGTAATTGAATGTCATCTACATACTGATAGCATTTAACGTGTTTGAAGCAGGACGTTAGCAGGGTGATGTAGAGCGAGAATAATAATGGGCCAAGAATTGAGCCCTGTGGAACTCAGTTCATTACTGGCTGCCAATCGGAATATATTTTTCCATGGTTCATTTGTACTCCAACCTGCTGTGTGCGGTTTTCAAGGTAATTTTCAAACCATTAGCAAGAGTCATTTGAAAGGCCAGCAGCCATCTGTTTTACAAAAGTAGTTTCTTATGATTAATCGTATCAAAGACTTTGTTAAAATCAAGGAATATGGCAAACATTACTTTTCCCTCATCCACAGATTTGTACATAAAATCTGTAATATCTAATAAAGCTGTGTATGTGCTGTGACATGGTCTGAATCCTGACTGTCTATCATAGAGCAGTTTATGGGCATTCAAATAGTTTGATAATTGGGTGTGTACAATCCTTTCAATAATCTTGGATATTACAGGTAAAATGCTGATTAGGCCTCGATGTTTAAATTCAGTGGGATTACTGACCTTTCCTAGAGGTATTATTTTAGATTGTTTCCAAGTTGCAGGGAAGGTGAACAATTGGAAAGAATGATTTATAATGTGTTTTATAACTGAATACAGTATGGGGTACAAAGTTTAATCATGTTTATATTGATTATATCTACATCCATTGCTAATGTTTTTATGACTAATCAACTTGTATACTTCGGAAGAAAGCGTTTTAACAAAACTAAATTATCCTGTCTGTGCTTTCACCTCACTATCTATTTTGTTACTGGCATCAGGCGTAAGGTCTGCTACTTTGTTAGAAGATATAAAATAGTTATTTATTTGGTTCGGTAGTTTAAGTACGTCTGGAATGTCTTTATCGACTGTCTCCTTAAAATGAAAATATTTTAAATCATTCCATAGCTTTTTTGTGTCATGGCGATGTACGTTACTTAAGCCATTGAAGAACTCAAGTTTAGACTGGCTTATCATACTTGTTACAGTATTGCGAAGTTCCTTATATAGTGTAAAATAATACGGCAGTTTTGGGGCCTGATAATTCTTTTTAACTGCATCCCATTCTTTCATTTTACTTCATATGTATGCCGTCATCCATGGAGAGTAACTTTATCTCAGTTTACTGTATTTTAACGGTGCATGCTTACTAAATGAAGACAGCAAAGAAACATTAAATAAAGAAACCTTTTTCATCAACTGACTTGGCAGCAAAGACTTCAGTCAATGATTTATTTGACAGATCCTAATACAACACTTTAATGTCGGAAAATTGGTAATTTCTGTATTGTTTTACTTGCTTCCTTACGATCTGCCGAGTGTCAAAGATAAATAAATCATATTATTATCAGTAAACCCAAGAAGACTTTTAGAGCACAATGGGAAACTGAACTATCATCTTTAATCAATATTAGATCTATTAGTGTCTCACTGGTCAAGGTTATTCCGGTTGGAGATGATGAGAGTTGTTTGAATCCTTGAGCTGAAATACAGTATTTCGGTGTGTGTAGGCAGCACATTTTTACCAAAAAAATGACTACAAAAATGGGATGCGGCTTATATACGAGATATTGGCAAAAAAAATTTACCCCCCAAAACAGGTTTAGAAATTTGTCAAGATATTACATTTTAAGGTTGTAACTTAGTTTCGAAGAAAGTTGGAAGGAAGGAAGGAAGGAAGGAAGGAAGGAAGGAAGGAAGTAAAGAGGGGGGGGGGGGGGGGGGAAATGCAATTTTTAATACCAATTTTCTGTCACAAATGTTTTGTAGGGGAAACTTAAGTCGGAATTTATTATGTCTGTATGGAATAGTGACTTAACAATATTTACAGGAATAAAAAAAATTCAGTGCGGCCTATACATGAAAAATTAATTATTCCTCATTTTCCATCAAAAACTTTTGGTGCGGCCTATACATGCCAAAATACAGTAACTTCAGTCAAGCATTTTACTCTGAGGTGGGTTTAAGCATGTTTATACTGAAGCCTCCAAGGTTTATAATGTTATCATACAATAGTATTAATGACTCCAGTACATTTTCTAGACAATCCAGTTATTTGTAAGATATGTCTGGTGGTTTATACAGTACGCCGATAGCCAGTTTTTGGTGTTTGTGTGCGATTTCAACCTAGAGCTGTTCTAACCTCGTGTTATTTGTTGTACCATCAATGTTACAGATGTCTAGTTGCTTTACGCTCACCATGTTGCTGACGTAAAGACAAATTCCTCCACCTGAACAATTTCCTGGCCTATCTGTTCGAATGAACTTGTAACCCGGTATGTTTACGAGTGAAGATAGTACATTTCCAAGACAGCACAAATATGTACATTGTTTTCAGTTATGATGTCACGAATGTTGTCTATGTTCCTCATAAGTGAACGGATGTTGAAGTGACAAATTTTAATGTCTCTGGGACTTAAGCTGAGAGGAAACACTAACTCTGTATCTTCGGCACCAACACCAGTGGTCTGCCCGGCACATGGCTTTGGAGGGGGAGGTGAACACACTATCGAAAACAGACCGAAAATGAAGGGTCGGAATGACCTGGGGGAGGAAGTTTACTGTTATCCACCACCATTGTGTTCCCACAGAGGTGACCAATCTAAGTCCTTTCTGTTGTACATTTCATTTGTAGTGAGCTCACATAATACCAATACTAAGTGTATGTTATATTGTTGACAAGAAAATGTATACATGTTTTACATAAAATTTTACAGAGTTGTATTCAAATTAAGGCCAAATTTGCAGAATGCTAATTAGGAATTAACGGTAGTGTAAACACAATAGTTGTTTACTAGGTAATTTATTACGTGGGGAATAGAATCAGACCCAAATAATAGTACGATATTCAGTAGTTCATAAGACTAATATTAAAAATACTAAGCAAATAATAGTTCATAAGACTAATATTAAAAATACTAAGCTAATAATAGTTCATAAGACTAATATTAAAAATACTAAGCAAATAACCGTTCATAAGACTAATATTAAAAATACCAAACAAATAATAGTTCATAAGACTAATATTAAAAATACTAACCAAATAATTGTTCATAAGACTAATATTAAAAATACTAAGCAAATAATAGTTCATAAGACTAATATTAAAAACACTAATTAATAATAGGGGGACACAAATTGAAAATAACTAACATTAATTTAAATGAGAAAACAACAGATTACACTTAAAGCTTGACTGTATGTTACTTATCACAATTATAATTTTACAAGGAATAATGTTAGATCTACAGTGTTGGACAATCTGAATACTAGTGAGGAAAAATTTTACATGTTGAGATTCACTTGGAAAAACAAATGCAGTCCACAAAGCAAACCACAATTGATGACTTTTTTAAATATTGAAGAAACCTGAGAGGTTTATACACACAAATAATTTTTTATATTTTTAAAATGTTTCCTTTCATAATGGACATGAAACAGAGCGCTACACTTTTTTAAATGACTTTTAAAATTAAAATTCACTACAGTAAATAATTTTCATGCTAAGCCTATTTCCCAATAAAGTACACTTCTCAATAGTGGATACTTCTCCTTTCCTGAAGTGTCCTGTATTGAAAAATTTTACTGTATACTATCATGAACCTAAATGCAACAGTTGAACTCAATTTTCACATATTATGGTAGTAGGAATTCACCTTATAATTTATGGACAACATTAATTGTTTAACGATGCCTAATTTGTTAAGTTGAATGTGGTTCTAAAATTAAGCAGTGAAAAAATTCTTAAATCTAAAAAGATAATTGAAAAAGAAACAGAAAATCCAACACAATGAATTTAAGTATTTTATAATTCTCCTCACCTGGACAGGTATTCATGAGCTGTAAATAGAACCTGAATATAACCTGGTAATTCTATGGGATAACTTTCCTCATAGGAGTTGTTTTCCACTCTCTTTTCATGATACCTGCAAACACAACAAAATAAACTACAATGTAAATTATGTGGACACTACCTGTCCTCTATTCATGTCAGAACAATTTTTATTAATCATTCTGCACTATATCCATGACAAGACAAATGGGTAGACTATGAAAGAAAATAAATAACACAAGGAAATACAATAATGAGCTTGAAAGTGTCATACAACTCGCTGCCAGCTGAAGCTGGCCTAGCCAGCAAAACAGCCAATCGCACAGCCAAGTGAAATATGTGTGCATGTGCATCTGTGTGTCTATTGATAAGTACTAAACTGTGAGTACTTGGACTTCTGTCCTTTTATATTTTACTAAAAGCCCAGCATCGCTTTGCTCAGGTTTTATGGAGTTATTAAAATACAAACCTATATATTTACGACTACATGCAACTACCTGTGACTTCCTGCGACTACTTGAGATTACTACCTGCGACTACCTGCAACACATTACGAGTACTTGCGACTACTTGCGAATTAATAATATTAAGATCTACTGAGCCACTGCGGCCCCAGAGATTGCTTTAGCCACTGAGCCAATACGTCCCCACTTGGGATAGTTCTAACCACTGGGCATTACTTTACCCACTGGGCCTCTGTGGCCTCACTTGATACATGCCTATGTCCATCTGGAAGAATGTAGCTTTCTAATAGGAAAGAATTGTAAGAATCAGCAGTGTAGTTTCCGAGATTACCCAAGACATATAAACAAATAAACAAACTCACATTACCTCTTTATAACATTGATATATTATTGAGATGGGTATATGACACAGGCTAGTGTAAAAATTAAAAAATTCTAATAGCTGTGAATATTCATTTCAAAGTATTTCATTTTCAAAAATCAAATATTTTGTTTTCTAAAGGGTTTAGCTCATTGTACATGGTCACTTCCCTTTATACACAGGCCACACCACGCTTGGCTTAGAAATCTGCCTGTGAGGCAGTGTATCCAACTACCCACCTTTGCATGTCGTCAAAAAGCAAGAAAGAGACAGATGTCTTGCATGAGTGAGACAAGAGAAGCACAGCATGATGATACTGTGCAGAACACTATATGTGTACTTGTACCACTTCACCAGGCCTATAAATTGTTATTTAAGGGATCCACCTACCTACAAAAATTCTGTGCATTTCACACCTGAAATGCATGAGCTGTTAAGGACAACTCTTGCTCACTCACCACTAGCTTCATCACCGCTATGTGAAAGGTGCTCAATTGACATGCAGTCTTTCCATCAGAGACTTTCCTGAATGTAACTTTTACTGAGTGATCCTATATATTTATAGCACACTTACATAGACAAAAGTTGATGCACGATGCTTTTATGCATCTTTGATGCACACTCTACATTCAACTTTGCCCCATCTTAGACGCAATTTTCAACCCTTTGGGGAGGTCATATTCCTAACAGTACTGATGAGGCTGGACATGTGCCTACAAGATACACTGGCACCATGTTGGAAGCGATCACAGACACATCAGTCCAGCTTGTATTGTTCATCCAGATTCTCCAAGCGAACGTTATGTTAATACCCCCTGAAGTGAGATTGTACCACATAGTACCCGTGTGTACAAGGGTCAGTCTGCTCATAGGGCCGTGACGGAGGGTATAGACTTTGTGTCCCTCCGACACGCCACCAGACCTGACCGTGCCCAGTTAAACATTAAGGTGCCTGATGTACATCATGAATCTGGCATCACGAGTTACAACTGTAAAAGTGACTAAGATGTCATCTTCCTCCCTGAAACATTATATGACTAAAGTCACCGTAACTTTCAACCTTGACGCATGCCACACTACTGCACAGTGAGCATACGCATTCTACTTTTAGACTTTGCCCCATCATCAAGCGATGGAAGCAGAATGGGACAAGTTACATGCTGGCAGACAAATTCCATGGCTAAAAGGTTTATCCATGCAATTTGGACATCTAAAGACATGTGAATATTTGATAAGATTGTACTGCCCATCCATAAATGGATATGCGGTCGCCACCCCCGAAAACAAAGCTCGTTTTACCCTCCGAGCCACCGGCACGGCAGAGTGAGAGAATACGGTTATCAGGGATGCCTTAAGAGAGCAGCACCCCTGCGGCCGATGACGTCACTGCTGCCAAGCCTTGAGAAGAGGCAGTAAATATGTCAACAGCCTGCAGGAAGGGAGATAAGAAATGTGTGGTGCAGCCCACTGACCTGTAATAACCAACCCCTGCGATTGGAGGCTAGCAAACCCCGCACCCCTGTGACAGCCACTAAGCTGCAATTTTGGATACACAAGGAGAAGTGAAAAACAGTCTCGTCAGTCCACGTCAGTCTGCCGACCTGTAAAAGGTCGGAGGGCTCTCCAGGGTCTGCAGAAGACCCTCCAGTGGCCTGCAAAGGCTCTCCAGCAGCCTGCAAAGGCTTACCAACACCCGAAGAAGGCTCTTTGACTAACAGTTTCCACCTTGCAGTCCGTGGAGGAAACCCCGGTGAAGCTCCAAAGATATTACAACGTTCCTGCCCCTGCACCCCCCTTACCCGAGTCAACCCTTGCACTCCCGGTAGCAGGCCATAAATGTCGTCTCTTCTGGACAAACCACCACCTAACTATTCACTGTAAATTGCTACTTTAGAAGTTTGGGAATTATTTGGTTTTAATAGTTTCTCTATTTTAACTTACACAGGTTTGCCTTCACTTGCCTGACGTGACTAAATTGATTTAACAATTATTTAATTATTAATTAGCTTTCTTGTACAGAACCAATCATCCCCCCTGCTTTCACATTGCGATAATAAATACGCTGTAGTAAAATATTATTCTTGGTGCGGTAGTCATTAACTTCCCCCTCATTTGTATTTAAGAAGTGTAAATTTACTATTGGTGGCTCATTTTGCACTCCAGCGATCTCTCTGGACCAGTCACGAGTGGGCCAAACACACAGGGTTTCCTGGAGTCCCTGACGAAGACTAAATTGGGTCTGAATAAGACCGGGACTCCCGAGGCGTGTCCGATACACCCAAGCCTGCCCAAAGAAATGCTCCCATATAATCTGCCCTTGTCACACTCACTACCTTGGTGTGTCTGCACAAGACCACGCCCAGGAGGGTTTGAGCGTTGCAACTAGATTGCGAGTACGCCTTCATAATAATCTGATTTACTTACAAGCCAATTAAGATATTTTGTTGTCTTAATATTTTATTAATTACCAAGCCCATGCCTAAGAAAGGAGGTGAACGTCAAAGTCAGATTAGATGCCTAGCCCGACAGGCACTTCAAAGGGCGGTAACTCAACCAACCATTGAGGTACCCATCGAGCCTGCCAGTGAACTTACGCCACACCTAACACAAGTAGTCGAGAGGTTAGACAAACCAGACAGGAAACTACCCCCAATTAATAGAAATTGCAATTCCCATTTGGATTCATTATTAGGAATTTGTTGGCCATGGTCAGACTTTGGTCTCGTTAGCTATTTCAGCACCCGAGCCAATAGCAAAACTGATACCACAGCTGTGTGCTCTAAACAGACTGCTCCCATCATATGTCAAATCCATATGGCTGCAGGGGAAATTCCTGACTATAATAATTCCCCCTACACCGATACATGAGCAGAAGGTGACAACCGCAGAACTTGATTTTGTCCCATCATGTAAACCGCCCCAGAAGCATAAGGGAAGCTGACTAGATTGTGATTCCGGGCAATAAATGGTTCACCCCCACCTCATTCTCTTCTCATTCTCATTTATCTCTATTTTTTTAAATTATTTATATATTACTAGTGACAACTAGCATCACGCTTCTTGATGGCCTTCACAGTGAGTACCAACTGGTGCCCCATTAAATTCCCCAACGTGGGCAGTTCCTCGACCCGCCAAGCAAACTTTCAATCATATTCTATTGCACCGCTGACGGGCAGTAAAATTACATTCCGGAGGGAATCAGCACTTACATCCGCCATATCAGACCTACCACCCCTACCGAACCAGCTGGGGGAACAAAAACACACACCAGGAGAGTGTGTGTCAACCTCAAATGTCTGAAGTAATTGTTTGAAGCAACTAGCCCTCAATGTAATTTCCACTTCCACTGGGCGTGCGTCAAATCATAATACATGTCTAGAGACAACACTCTCCAGTTTCTGTACAGAAAAATTTACCAGATAAACTGATGGTGACAACAACCCATTTAAGCATTTTCATGCTGAAAAAATAAATGAAGATTAAATGAGAACTTCGACTTGAAGTTTGTATTTGGGAACAAAAATTTCTTAAAAACTTGTCACGTTTTAGAAACCACTGAAAAACATCCCAACCACACTCGTGAGATTTAAACCATGCGCCATTTAGTATACTGAAGCAATGGTCTGCCACAATCCTGGAGGGTGGCCGGACACGTAGATATGAAGGGTTGTGAAAGACAGCGGCACGTGAGACCCCCCCCCCGGCTGAGAGCCAACAAGCCAACAGCCGCCTCGGGCCATGCACGAGCGCCACTGAGGATACGCGAAGGCCGAGAGATGATCAGAGGGTGCTACCCACCCTCTGGTCTCGTACCTAAGAGACGTCACAAGCCCTCCCCCACGGCTGCGACGAAACACACTGCCTCGTTATATAAGGCCATGCGTGGCGGTTCTCGCCAGTCTTCTCCGAGCACCTGGGTGCTAGAGTCTAGACTACTACGAGCCCTTCAACAGCCCTTCCAGAGGCTGTCACCAAGTACTTAACAGTCTTCAGCAGCTACCAGAGGCTGCCACCATTAACGTCGCCGTTAGAGCTCTGCACCCCCGCTACCAAACACTCCAGCAACTCAAATAGCTACCAGAAGCTTTCTGTAGCATTATACATACCGCACGTAATTCTTCTATGTCTCCTACAAACACCCCCTATATAGAGTTAGGTTTGTATTTAAATAATCTTCCCCACTTAGCTTAGAACCAGGTCATCTACATCTGGATACCGTAGGATTACTTCCAACCACCGGTCTGCCTGGCAGGAGAGCACGTGTCACCATGTTTAATAAGTCTTTAATAAACACGGCTTTGTTTCTCTTAGCCTCGAGTCTCATTCATAGGGTAATCTTTCACCAATTACTGGGAGAACCTTGAACTGAACACCGCCGACCGGCACCGGGAAAGTTTTCTTATTTCTGCAATTAGCTACAACTGGAGACTCCCTCTCAGGCTGTTCAAAGTTGAAAACACACCCATTAGACAGCCAGCTATTATATTCCTACCAAGTATAAAGGTACTAGAGGAATAGAACAGACGAGCCACAACCACTAGCAACACTTCTCAATCAGGGAGAGACGGTACACCTGAGTTGTATCCCTATCGGAGCACCTGGATGCTGGCGGGGGTATTTGCTTAGGTGCCTGGCCTTGGTTGGAATTGCACACCCAGTGATTGTCTAGGCATACCACACGGCTCCAACGTTTCTGATCAGCCCCCAACAGTGGAGGATCTTCTGAAGCACCGGAGCTCACGTTGGCAAGACTGTTGCCAAGCAACACTAAGTTAGGGAGATCCACGTCCGTGTTGATTATTTTGAGTTCTCCGTAATTACACCCAATCTATTTCATTCAAGGTGAGGAACGGCACCAGGAGAGAGGAGCAAAGAGTTGCGCACCTTGCTGCCAGATAACTGGCTGGTCTAACCTCGCTTACAGCTAGTCGACGAGCCGAATAAGATTGTGCCACCTTACTTTGTTCATTGGCACCAACTACGACGACTGCCATTAACCCAGCCATTTTCCCGTCAGCACCTCTACGCACACACGGCCTGTCATCCAGTGGTAAGAGGGTTACTGAACATAAACGAGGACCGGCTAGTCATTTCTAACAGTAACTTCTGGAGCAGGGCATCAGAGGACTGGAACGGGGAGTTCTGCGTTGTGTCACGTTGTGCCCTTGCCACCACCCAAGCTGAAGACGAGCGACGTAATCAACGATACACCCCTACCCCTCGCCCTCAAACCGACAAGGCACCAACCCCTAGCACCTCCCGTCCATCATCGACTACAACTAGTTCTGAGACAAGTCACAAGCCAGACCCCTCCAAGGGACTAAGAAACCGTAAATCGAGAA
This sequence comes from Dryococelus australis, assembly GCA_029891345.1. Classification (NCBI taxonomy): domain Eukaryota; kingdom Metazoa; phylum Arthropoda; class Insecta; order Phasmatodea; family Phasmatidae; genus Dryococelus; species Dryococelus australis. The sequence continues at coordinate 62,614,430 of CM057005.1, read as the reverse complement.
TGTTGTTCCAGCTCGTAAGGCCACGTGCCCGACTGCTATATCCAGCCGTAACTAAGCCTAAACTAAACCTGCACGCACAACCGACCTAAGTGCAACCAAAGCCACATGACTGTGATCCAGCCTTAACTACCAGACACGCGTCATGGCTATTTGGCTTTTGACACCAGAATTTTGGCACTCCGCTGATCCACTGCTGCCTACCAGCCACTATTATAGTGATGAGCTTTGTTTAGAACCTAGGTAGGTATACTTTGGTTATTACAAAGTGGAGGTTAGAGCAACCCACAGAGAAACTCAATCTGCAAATGGGGCAATGTCTACAGTAAACCTCAGACTTTCTACTGTAACTAGATAGCCAGACCCTACCAGGTTCCGACTAGGAGGGCTTATGTGGCTGTGAGACATCACCAGTGATGACCGCCAGTGCCTTATTGACAAATTTCTTCTCTGATGGCAGGCAACAGACCCGCAACAGAAATTGTTTTGTCTACTGTATGAGAGTGTATGTCCTAGTTCCCTATTCTTCGTTGAAAAGCTCCTGTGGATGGGGTAGGTTACTGGGTTAATTAGGCCTGGTAATAAATAGGAATGCCCAGGCAAGTCGTTACTGTGGCGATTAGGCTTCTATATTAGAAGACATGCATCAAGACCACAAGGCAAACCAAACAAGAGATGGGAGCAACAAATGGCTAAGGAAGTGAGGAGGAGAGGCGAAGACTGGGATAGAGAGAGGGAGAGTGGCTGAGATACAGAGGAAGATGGAGGCATTTTACCAAACTTACCCAGCCGCAGACTGGACATGGTTAAGATGATAGTGAAGAAGTGCAATTGGTGCTGCTGTCTTGATAGGCATTACACTATTAAGTACGATGCCAATAGGCAAAGTTGAGCAAATCTGTGCTTTAGCGCATCCTGCGGCTCTTCTTTTGAGCTCCTTTGTGCCTATAATTGAGGAAAGTAGGGGTGTGAGAGAAAGAAGTTAGCTTCACTTGCCATTCCTTGGGGAAACCACCTCTAAGGGCTGGTAGTGACATGGGTAACACAACCTGAGTTCATGATGAGATGCCACCAACTACATGGGTGAAACCACAATTGTCCGCAGGTTGTAGACATCAATGCATCCAAGTCCAACCCAACCATTCCACCACCCCAACATCAGATGAAGAGTGGTTTTCACTGTCTCTCACAAGGGTATACGAAGACCTGAGGGAAATCTTTGGAGAGGCTGCCCTGCACCCAACAGCTCATAACATCTGACCCTCTCACACCCAATTATTTGGAGGACTCTGAAAAACATCTCTCCATCTATTCTTTATAGCCAGGAGCTAGGCCGATACACCCAACACCTTCACTGTCACCTTTACCACATGATGATAGCCACGTCCTCCCAGGGATGGCTGGGGATAATTGCATATCAAACTGACCATGCAATGAGGTACATATGTGAGACTGCTATTTATCTAACTTCATGAACATGTAAGGATAGTGAAAAATAAACGTTATATCAGCTGAGCACTAGGCTAATCAAAATATTTTTAACAGGACAGGAAATCACGTACTCAAGAGTAGTATTTGTCAACAGGTGCATGCATATGTGCGCACACACACATGCACGCATGCACACACAAAGGACAACACATTTTCCACGCAGTTGCACAATCACAATGTTTCGCCTGATGAAGCAAAATGTCGTGATCGTGCAACAACATGGAAAATGTGTCATCTCATGCGTGCATATCTCTGTGTGTGCGAGTGTGTGTGTGCGAGTGTGTGTGTGCATGCACCTGTTAGCACCTGTTAACAAGTACTACACTGTGAGTACTTTAAATCCTGTCCTTTTATATATTCTTAAAATTTAACCTTTTAAAAATTATGCAGTGTATGACAGGTTTAGTTTTTCCTAAATTCATCATATAAAAGAAGAGTTCCATAGTTTTTTTTTATAACTAAAATGGTTACTTATATTTTGTTTATAAATTAAAATAGGAAATTACTTCATAGATGATGCCATTAAAACTGAGACACAAGAGGAACATAGGTGGTTAATGGCTAGTAATAAGGAATGATTATTATTTTAAAATTAAAATATTAATATATTTAATTTTTATTTAAGTCATTTGCATAGAAAACATTTCAGTGTTCAGTATAAAAATTTTTATTTTTGATTGTGCTGGGAAAAAATACAGGGCATTATTTTCTCTTTGCTGTTTTTGCTCAGTGTGAAGTTTACATTTGGTGCAAAGATAGATAGTGATGAGCCTGAAAGCAGAACTTTAGCAGGGCTTCATAAAAATTCTCATACTTTGCTCCCTTCCAGATGGTACACTGACAACCACTCAAAATCAATTTCCATGAAGAGTAAATATTCGGAAGAATTTCTGTCAGTAAAGATTAAAGACTGATACCAATTCGCAATGAACAGGACCACAAAATTAAACTTACCTCTGCAGGACTTGCTGCAATAGGATCCACGGCAGAACTGTCTCAATTGGCATTTCAATGGCAGTTTCTGGCGCCTCCATTTGATGACACACAATGTGAGTCAGGTTTTGCACCAGCCGACCAACACGTGATGCACTCTCCAGATTGTCCACTGAACAAGAGAACTGTTCTTAGTATTTGTGTCTAGAGTTTATTCTTCACCCACAATGTCTCAATTTGCACAATTGCAAAACTGTGAATAAAAGGATACTCATGCATGTTCTGTTCAAACTCTGTGAGATTAGTAGAGATGGTTTATATAATGATTTAACATTTTTGTATCTGGACTGGGGAAATGATTTTGAGAGGAAAATGGACAGTTGTGTACATATATTTAACCAAGAAAACATAATTTGAAGTAGTGTTGAATTTGTAGTCCATGAACTTTTTGCTGCAGAAGTTGTAAATCAGATCCCGGCAGTACACAATATGGCTGACAAAATTAATATTTTCAACTGGTTACATAGCTTAATAATCTACATGCAAATTTGGACACTACTGAAGTATACAAACAGTAAATAAACAGGCAGAGTTTATAGTTCCAATATCAGTTTGATGCATGTCGCTTTCTGATGCCTTAACTAAGACATGGTCCAAGTGTTTTGGTTGCACTAGGTCAGGCACGTTGAATCACAATAACAGGTTACTGTTGGAATACCGGGGCCTCGGATTATGCAGAATAGATCGAGTTGGCATCCGGCTTGGCACAAAGTCTGGGACTGTGAGTACACCTTACTCACTCGGTCAGGCTTCCTTACATTGTCCACCTGACTCGTAACCTGTTTCTCCAACAGCAGAGTTGGTTTGGTACCACTGGTGCTAACCCCAAGCCGTGGTGTCTTACTGCTGCTGTCGACTGTTGGAATCCTGGGTTCTGCACTAGGCAGACTGGCTGCTTGTTGACGTGTGGTGCGAGTAGGAAATACACCTCTTGAATACAAACACATGGGTAGGGAACAATGTGTGTTTATTATGTAGTAATCAACCGGGTGACACATACTATCTCCCACCAAGCAAAATGTTGTTGGACGTAACCTATGGTAAAACAGGTGGAGGTGACCTGCTCATAAACTAACTTGGTATAGAATGATTTTGATGGCAAAAAAACAACTCAGTCACAGCTACTCTAACTCGGGATGTCTCGAAGAGACTTTAAGAAAAAAGATTCCACTACTTTTAATGGCAGTGGGTGTAGTTACTATTACCAGAAAGTAGTGGTGGTTGTCGAACCAGGAGGAACGACAACAGAGAGTGTGGTGTTGGTGTGTACAGGCTTACTGTTGAAGAGCTGGTGGTAGATGCTGCAGAACCTTTGGGGATGGTGGTAGCCAATGATAGCAACCTCTGGGGTTGCTGCTGGATGGTGGTACGAGCCACTGGAACTTCTGGTGGTTGTTGAGAGGAGCTTCTGGTTGTTGGGGGTAGCAGTCTCTGGAGCTGCTGGTAGGCTTGGCTGAAGCCTCTGGAGTTCTTGGAGAGAGCCATGAGAGCCTAATGTTCAGCAGAGAGAGACCCAGCACATGAAGTGCTGAGGTGAGCTACTGGAGAAGATAACTCAAGTTTTCGGCTGTGCGCAGTCTTTTAAATTGTGCTGGTCAGGTCCCACGCCGGGACCAGAGTGGGAGGTGTGACGTCACCTTATGACATCACTCTACTGCGAGACCGGGCGGGGGTAACTGCTCCTCGAACTGGCACTCGGCTTCGGCAGGGTTCGACCGCCCTCGGGCTGCTTTGTGGCAGGTGGCTGCTTGGTGACTCGCTGTGGTGCGGAGGGGGGCTGTGTTTCTTGGCCGCTTGTGCAACGTCTCAATTCATGTGTCTAGAATCGCCGTCCAAGATAATGGCAAACTGAACAGCACTCGTGAATGGCGTTGCCGGGTTTAACCCTTCCTCTGGTTACATACAAATACGTGAGGTACATGACAGAATGTTAGATGCTAAAAATATATTTTATCAAATTTTGTTCTGGCATCTACGGACAAACAAATCAGTTTATATGCCTAAGCAAAATAGCCTGCAAAAACTAATGTAAAATTAAATTTTTGGAAAATTATTTTTTATCTATAAAAACCTGTGGTTGACTTATTTTAGAACCCTGTATTCAAAGTCATTTTATTTTTGGTAGTTATAATTTTGTGTTGGTAGTCCTATATTCTGGTTAAAAAAAGCTTTTTATTTGGATAAAAGATGATCTACGTTTAAGTAATAAGAGCCACATGTTCACATAAGAAGTGTGCTATAACAAGCCACATACTCGAGGAAACAAGATAGATACTCGACAAAATAAGCCAGATACTAGATCAAACAAGTCAAATATTTGAGGGAAGAAATCTTATATTCAACAAAACAACTAGTGTATTTAGGAAAAAACTCTTCTTTTGCACATTTTTTTTTTTCCTATGAATGATGTGTAATTTACAAAAATTTTGTGAATGTGACTTTTTTAGCCCCTAACAGAGATATATTATCTAAGTCATCATAAACAATTAACTTACAATAATAAATTTTAATGATCAGGAATTTACAATTTTGGGATTGCTTGGTAATATACTTTATGTTGGTCCACGTATGTATGGTAGCTCCATTGTGTAAATTCAACATGCATTCAACTTAGATTAACTAAGACATTTTTGGAATTATTTGATCTGAAGGGTACATGATACTAAGCCTTAGTGATTATGGATGATTTATTGATTTGACTGGTAGTATTTTATTATCTCGTGAACTTGATTCTGAGATTCATACAATTTTTTTAAGAACTGTGAAAAACATATTTTTTAACAGAAATTTATGACCAACGAGGGATCCTCATCAACTTGAAGATTCTAATTACACATACAAAGAAGTTAAATTATATACAAAAAAAAACACAGGAACCACTACTTGTACACCTCCATAAAGCATACTTACTGACCGAGAGACCACACTTGTTGATGCAAGACTCAAGAGCAGCTAGCAGTTTCTCAATAGTGGATGCCCATTTCTGCTGTTCACCTTCTTCACAGTTCAAATACTTCTGGAATGCTTCATTACAACATACTTCCCCCCAGTAAAAGCACTCCTGTACAAAAATATATATCTATAACACTATGTAACCCAGGCCACATTAAAACTAGATACACACAACACTAACAATATGTCAAAAGCTCATAAGAATGTAGAAAACTAATACTATGCATTGCTGCACAATTAAAATACTGTAGATCCTCAGTAAATTTTCTGGACTCAGAAATTCTCTTTATCTGATTACCTGGTAAATTTTCACATCATCTTTCCCTTTCCAAACATACAGCTACTCAATGTCAATGACAAAGGAACAGCAACCACTTTATTGTCTAGCTCACAGCACACACACACAAAAAAAAAAATCCCAACCCAAACTAACTCTGACACAATAACATTTGAGTACAAAAACAGTTTTGAGTCCACACCATAATGTAACAAAATATACAGTGGTAAACATACATTAGACAGAGCAAGAAAATGTTTTATGAATTGCAAAGTTCAATACAAGCAACAAATCTTTCAACTAGAGAGCCTTAATAGAGAATGTTAGTTTACAACAATGTGTAAATTTTAGTGCTGGGCCGATGCTGGTGGCGATATTTATAGTATCGGTATGGTAAGAATCTGACAAAGTAAATTCAGATACTCAGCGCAGATACCGCAGTTTAGCTATGCTTGGCCATAACACCAGAGGATAATAAATCGGGTGGCGACTTTGGAGTAAGACAGGTTCAACTGCTGCTGTTTTGAGGCAGCAGTTGCCGTTCTTATTCTAATAAACTAAAATGACAGACTGTCACTTAACTAGGAAGGGCGGGTGGGAGAAGCTATCCTGCTGAGATATAATCATCTACGGGAAGTGTGTGAGAGAGAGAGATGCTGCTCCCACCTCACTGTGGCCTGCTGTGACAGGTGCAGTAAGAGATAATCATCTACAGCCTGCATTGCGGGTTGCTGAATTACCAGCTTTGCAGGCATCACACTGCATCTTCATCTTGTTATTTCAGTATTCAAAATCTTTTAAAAGCAATATAAAATCTGACATTTATTTCCTAGCAACTCGCAGTGCTTCAATTTTACTCTCAATAAAATAACGTGTTGAATTTAAACACTATACATATTAAACATTGTTAATTTTCTGAATACGTATAAACATAGTTGAATTATGCTGACAAGTGTGTTACACAACGTTGTAGATTTAATATTTTCTATGTGATATGTTTAAAACATACCGTATTTACTGATATAATTCTTGCACCTTTTTTACAGGATTTTAGTGCAAAAAAATCAGGGTTCATGAATTATGCAAGGAATCGCCAAGACACGTGCATGTAAACATTAAAATAATGTCTATCGTACTTACATGTTATGTCCGATTGCTGGCTGCTTACCCTATGTCGTCAGTTGAAATAATTACAGGAACAAGATAAAGTAATAAAGGGCAATTGTTAGTATTACTGCATTTGTTTTTAATTTACAGTGCAGCTAAACGTACAAAAAGTTGTGTGTAAACACCTGTAACGGCAATTCAAATGTTTTTAACATGGCGGATTAGTAGGAAAAACAAAAATATTTAAGCTACATACATTTCAAAACATCCCGCAAGGCCAAATGGTAATAAATATGTCTGTGTTTATGAAAACATTAGAAAATTTAATTCCACACGAAAACTACAGTAAAACCAGCAATTTATAAACTTTTAACGATAACGAAATCTGAGCCGCACACCACAGAATGTTCTACGTATCTTCAACCAATCATCTGCTCCCTCTCGTATTAATCCAGTGATGCTGTTCTAACTAAATACCATTGCCCCTAATATAACGGCCATCTTGTGAAACCTAAATTGCATGCCGCAGACTGTTCCAAGTATGTTCAACCAATAATCTGCTCGTGCTCCTATTGAATCAGTGTCGCTGTTCTAACTAAATGTTAGTGCGCCAATATTATAACGGCCATCTTGACAAACCTGAACAGCATGCCGCAAGCTGATCCAATACTCTGGCTGTTCACTTTACTTGCCGGCACTGGCGCAAATAATACAAATTTTTTCAGATGCGAAATCTTTAGAAAGCTAACAAATGCTGTAGTCTTAAGGGGGTTTGGTGTCTTTTATTACTACAGAATTAATTATTTGACACACATTTTTCACAGTTATGCATGTATGCATTAAAACATTTGGAATAAGGTTTAGAACCAGTGGGGAAAATGTTATATACGCGGACTTGCCGGTGGCTATAATTCATTGGTGCATGGCCTTGTTTATATTGGCAGTTGTTTTAGTAAAAAAAAATAGGGTTAGGAAACAACTGTTATTTTGCCTAATCGTGAGAAACATGCTGCGTGAAATATGAAAGGAAAAGATTTTTCCGGAATTCGGCACCATAAAATTAGGGTGCGTGAATTATGCCAGGGCGAGAATTATGCCAGTTGCCCTGACCCAAGATTAAAAATATATTACCGAAGTATTTTTTGAGTGCTGCTTTTATTCTCCGACTGTGAAGAATTTATGTGAAATTATTAATTTATCTATTGTTTTGCATGTTTACTTAAAGCATCTAATAGTATCTAGTGTAACACTGACTTTAACACAGATTTCCATCAGCTTTCCAATATAGTACATTTTGTGCTACTAGAAATCTTTCGGTTCATTACTTATATGTCCATTGTATCAGTATCAGATATCGGCTGTACCTGCAAGGAAGTATCGGTTCGTACCGGTATCAGTAAAAATCTGTATCAGCTAAGCACTGCCATTAACATAAATTTTTTGTATTGTCAAGTACCTTGAACCCTGAGAAGTTAAGCCAACTGGTCTTCATTAATAAAAATATTTTACATCTTTAAATCTTGCAAATAAGTAATGATATGCTGTTTAGAGTGTACACAATAATCTTTACTTTTCATAGCATAAAACTGTTAAAAATTTTTTGGTTAATTTGTTTGTAGCATTATTTTTTTTTATAGACTACTGATTAAAACTGTTGTGTTTTGGAGTAGTGTAATGACTGTAAAAAGACTTTTAAGTGTTCTTGTCTGCACATAATATACTTTAATAATAAATCATGAAAGTACAGTATTAAAATATTCTTTTATCACGTAAAAGTTTCTTCTAATGTGGATATCAGTATCAAGTATTGGCAGTATCGGCTCACTAAAATTGGTACAAACGGAATCGGCAAAAAGTGGTCGGAAGAAAAAACTTAGTATGCAATTTAACTTTTAGTTTTAATACAAGAAAATATTGAGCAGTCTTTGTTATACAGTTTACTTAAGTTACCGAATTTGCCTTCATGGGTACCAATTTAAGAGTATTGTGGTTAATTGCCAGCCTGTAAAATGCGGAGTAAATTCTATTTTAATTTTATTAATAATTTTCTCTGGGAAATATGATGCAAATAAATATGATGCAAAAAAAATATGATGCAAACTGCCACAAAAACAATTGGGTAATTAAATAACATACATACATATGACAGGCAAATGTGTCAGCCAATCAGATTAGAGGACTAAATATGTACAAATGGTTACAGTAAAGTGATGGATGGAGATGTAAAAATAATGATTCTTAGTCAGATCTAACCTGAAAACTATAAACTATAATGGGTGATGACGCATGTATGTACTGTGGCAACACTTATAGTACTGTCTGTGAACATTTCCCTTATCCTCTGAAAACTGAGAAACATACCAAATGCTAGGCACACAGATGAACCATCCTCCACGTGGTTGCAGGCAATTATTTCATACCTTATATCTGTTGAGATGCCACAAGGCATGCAGCAGTAGAGCCATCTGTGTTGGACGATCCACGGTAGGACTGCATTGTGATGGTATTCCCAGTAGCAAGGGGTGGTGTTCCTTCTGTTGGTGACACTGGAATGTGTCTTTGAGCACAACTACCAACTCCTTATAGTGTTGGTCCCTATGCAACTGGTGCACTTTGCACAGGTTCTGGTTACTGAAACACAGAAACAAAGTAGTACAGGGAACTAATATTCTAACGTTTTGAATGACAAGGATAATTGCTTGGAAATACAATTAAAGTGTGAAAAAATATCAAAAAATTATGCTGTACAAGCATTACACAGGACCACATAGAATTGCTGTAAAATACAAGCAGATTGAACAATTTTGGCTTATTTAATCTATGCCCAGCTTTGTCTATTTGGGCAATGACCTCGCATACTCTTGCCCCAATGCTCCTCCCTACTTGAGCCAGCCACCAGAACATCATCTAACAATACTACAACACCTGATAAATCACCTAGTAATGTTGCCATCAGCTATTGGAAAATTACTGGACCCCACTTACTCCAAATTGGAGATGACAAACTCAAAAAAAAAACCCTTTTTAGTGTTTGCTGTTAATAACTCTGCAGTGGACTCATCCACAGGCACTTGCAGATAACTTTGTGAAATATTTCTTTCCCTAAATGAGCAAATGCTTCAATAACTGTTGGAAATGGGTAACATTAAACATGACTAATGTTGTTCAGAGTACCTTTACAGTCCCAACAGATTCTAATTGAGCCATCTCCTTTCATAACTCGCACAATTGGTGTTGCCCAAACAATATGCTACGGGTTCGTAGACACCTCGTTCGACAAGCTTGTCAATGGCTGCCTCCACCTTCTCTTGAAGTGCAAATGGTACTACTCTGCTCTTCCTGAAAACTGGTTTCGCTCCTTCCTATAAATGATTAGTTACCTGGGGTCCTTTATATCGGCCTAGGTCTCTGTTATCAAACACCTGTGGATAAATAATGGACAGCTCAGTGGCCCTTGTATGTGTTTCAGTATTTAGAGAATCATTCCCATTCACCTTCACCTGGGGTTGTACCGTGAAAAAGCCCACTACTGAGATCCCAAGGAGTTCAGACCAGTTCCTTCCAAGCAGGATGGGCTCCTGTCCATTAGCCACCAACAAGGGCAGGGAAGCAACCGAGCCATTTTTTGATTGAACTTGCACCACTTTCTGATCCCTAATTTTCAATACTCCTTGTGACCATGTGTACAGACCAATGTTGCACTCTTCAAATGGTGACAGTTCTGGCCACAAAATCTTACAAGTACCCCAGCTAACCACTGTGTAACTGGCCCCTGTGTCCATCTCTAACCACAAGTCGATCACATATGGCTCATTACTGCCTCCCCCTTGCAGGCTATGCAGCCCATAAACAGTAGAACCTCTCTATTATGACTCCTCATGGTTCCCCAGAATAGGATCGTAATAGAGGGGGCTGCCGTAATAAAAAATTTGGAAAATTTTGGCAGATTTTAACCCACCCCTAACCCCTATGCCCCAAACTTGCCATTTTTTGCAAGAAGTTCATGTTCAATCATCTCTAGCAGATAAAAAACCACTTTTTAAATTAAATATATATATATTTATATTTTAATAGCTGGATATCTCCTGATTAATTTGATACCCAAGAAAGGCATATTGGGTCACCCCTTATCATAAAAATGAAGGCTTAAACACAGTATGAAATGGCCATTGAAAGTGTGTGAAAAGATTTGACTATGTTATTATTCAAATATAAAGTTATTATTAAAGATCTATTACGCAGGTCTCGTGGGTCGTACATTGCTATGAGGCACGTAGCGAACAAAAAGTTTAGGGGACATTGCACAATACATGTGTGCGCGCCATTCTCTCGCTTTGGTCTGGCTGGTTGGAGGGGAGGGGAGGGGGACGGTTAACTGGCTATCCCTTCCAGTTTACGTGAACCATCAATACAGCTCAGTCTGCACTCGTGGTCGTGACTAGACTTTGCTTCCGCCTGGCAACAGAATACACACGTCGACTGCCATATTAATGAGATTTTTTTTCTGGCGGATGACATAACATTTGGCTACACATCCATTTAGGCCTATGTGGAAGTATACAGCAAAGATTAAAAACCTTTCTGTACAGTGATTACATGTTGCATTTTTACTACTGGGTAAAGACAGCAAACACTTGTGACATTAAATGAACTTGCGTGGCAATGTTTGTATTGGATTGAGGTGTGTGAAAAGATACGCAAACGATAACAATAAAATACAAAGTCTTTCAAACGTGATTACAGTACAGTATGATGCAAAATGTTTTTAAAATTCTCAAATATTGTGAAACGTTTCATCACAAATAATACTGTATGAACTATGAAGTGCTGATCAAAGTAAATTATACATTGTGTAAATAAGTTCTGAATATTTCAAAGAGTTCGTTACAAAAATAGAGATAGGTACATGCAGGAATATCAGTACATATAAAAACAAACAGCATAAACAACAGTTTTAGGCACTATGACAAATCACCAGATAATAAATATCCAACAACGTGATAGATACGACAGCTGTAAACACACAGAAGCTCAGTTATTATCTCGCATTGTACTAGGTACAGGCGCACGACTTGTAAACGTACAAAGGTGGAGTTTATTTTCTCGCGTACGTTTTTCAACACAGTACAGAACAATTAATTGGATGAAACAGTTTATCAGCACAGAATTTTTTAATAGATGTGAAAAGAATTATACGTCACAAAATTCATAAGAAAACCATGACAAAACTAAGAGTAGTTTTTACATTACATTACACTAAAAAAAAAATACAATCTCCCTACTTCTTGAAGATGTCTTTTATTGTGGTCTGCTTCTTTTTGACTAGAGTTTGCTCCACAAACACACTGAAATGCGTGAAGTGTGACCACATTTCTTCGTTCGCACCATGCCGTTGTCAACATGAGTTGTCAACAATCCTTCATAAAATCAAGCCAAAATTGTAACCAAATCTAAATCCAAAACAAATGCGTGGGTCAACAACAAACAGTAATAAAAACCAAGCGAAATCCTAAAATAGTGCACAAATCCAATTCGTAATAAGACAAACAAAGAAAGAAAGTACCGTATCCACGAACAAGCAAAAGATAACAATGACAAAACAGACGGACAGAAAACATTCCAATGCTTGTGGGGAAGGGGGTGTGCATTGGCTGGCACTGACAGCCAAGAAGGGGAGGTATCTATTTGCAGACGTGCCCCAAATTTTTTACTTTTTCGCCCCAAACTTTTCACGGTTCATCAGGATTGGGTTGTAATAGAGACGTGGTCATAATAGAAGGGTTTTACTGTATTTGCACTGCCTCATCCTGATATTCGGAATCAGTCTCTCTTAACAGATGTGCGCTACCTTGCCGTGCCTGGGCGGGTACCTGTCACTTCCCTGTAGAACTAGCGCTCCCCTGTTTCTTCTTGGTAATGCATGCCTTCTCTAGGTAGCCTTTCTTGTTGCAGTTGTAACATGTGGTGAACACATGTCTATATGTCGCCGGTGGATGATCCCCAATGCATTGCCAGCATGAGGGTCTTGCCGGTTCCTCATGACCCTTCCCCCTCCCCCCAGATGGTCTGACCATTTTCTGTACCCATAGACCTGTGGGTTATGTAGCTCCTCCTTGTGTTCCACAATCATGGCTCCCCATAAATCCAGCAGGTTTCTTCCCATTTCTTGTGCTGCCATTTCGATATCGACTGCACTTCTTTGTAGGTTAATTTGTCTTTCACCAGTAGCACATGTTGAACAGTTTTGTCACGTACAACATTTGTTCTAGGTTAGGAAAATTACAGAGCAGATAGTCGACACAGTTCTGCCACATAGACAGAAATTGTATCCCTTCCTGTTGATTCAGTTTTAAGAACTTTCAGTAGGGATGGGCAGATACCGATTAATCAGCCGGTACCACAACCATCTGCATCAACAGCATCCCAACATTATTTGCAGATTATTATTCACTGATTAGTAGCACTAATTTATTTAACACAATGTTAAATAACACATGCTAAATCATGTCAAACCTTAATATACCGCACCCATCAAACAGATATTCTGTCCAAAACCCAATATATAGCGGGAACAATTGTTTTTCGATTATTTGTTCCCATTGTTTAAATTTTACAGTATTTCGTGTTGGTACATTCACCAAAGATTGTGTGCATCATTCGTTTTTTGACACTACTGGTACGTGAATGCAAAACAATGCAGTTAATTGGCAATTGATGCTATAGACAGTATTGTTTACATCCTGCAAGAGTTTTTTTGTTTTATTTTCTTCTTACAATTTTACTGTTTTTACTGCATCCGTAGGTTGGCAACAGTGAGAAAGTAACCTGAATTCTTACTCTTCTTATGTGTTTACTGCACTCGTAGGTTGGTGGCAATGTAAAATCACACTAGAATGTGTGATTCACACATTCTATGGCACTGTTGTCATTGAAAATGGAAAGTGAAAACAAATACAGTAGATTTTTATGGGCATAGTTAAAATTTGGCAGCGGTTTTGGTTAGTGTGTTAACTGTGCTGACCTTTATGAATTTTTTCTAGAGTTTTTGTTTCAAGGTCAAGGAGGTCATGGTCTCCCTGCATCCAATATGGTGGTGGTAGTCTGTCATGTAATATGCTCATTGACTTTTATGAATTTTTTTTTGTCAAAGATTATGAGTCCTGAGTCCTGCTTTCCTAGCTCGGAGTCACAAATCCTAATCTCCTGCTCTGGGAAAAATGGCAACTTTTTTTTAGGGGGAAAAAAAAGGGAAATTTTTAGGGAAAAAGGGAAATTTTTTAGGAAAATGTTGACAATTTTGAGGGGAAAAAAGGAAATTTACAACATGGCGGCCAGCCAGCACCTGGCTCCTGTTCCCCATGCCCTTGTGCCAGAAGCAACAATCATTCTACTCTGAGATACACTATTTTAAAGCTGTGTTTAAATTTTGTTTAGACAATAGGAAATTTTTAAACGTTCACATTATTTTCAATCATATGAAAAAGTGCAAATCAGAAAAAAAAAACAATAAAGCAAACAAACCTTAATCATATTTCTTGCATTAAACCATTTAAATTGAAATCTCATGTAGGTTACATTATTTAGTTAAAATCTTAATGAGCACTAATTAACTTATGAACCATGGTTTCAATGAGAATTAGATTCCAAGTAAAACTTTACAACTTCATGTGCTTGAAAATCATATTACCCTAATAAAGAAAGAACCTTTATGATCACTGGAATTATATTTGTTTGCAAATATCATAATTAGTGATGGGTCGAGTCAATTCTTTTCTGTAAGTGAAATGGAATCTGAATCGGTGGTCATAAAAAAAAAAAACTACCAGATCCAAATACTCCCCTACTAAAAGCTTAAAATAAAATTGCATCAAATTTAACATGGGAATGCCAGTTCCGCGGCAACACTTAACGCTACAGAGCATTGCCACGGAACTGGCATTCCCATATTAAATTTTACGAGAGTATTTTATAAGTTCTTAGTAGTGGGAGCGTTTGGATCCAGGTCATCTTTTTTATTTGTGCAGATGTTAGGGTAAGGGTTTCGGTTAGTACATAAGCAGGTGTCCTAAATGTTGTGTAATGAATATAGTTAATCATGATGCTAGAAACTGACAGCAAATGTACTTAGGCCTATTTTGTATTATTTTTCTTACATTTGTAATAAAATTTGATACAAGTTGGTACAAAACTCATAAGGGATAAACACAAATTTATTGTGTATCATGTTAAATTTTAAAATTTTAAATATTTATTTAGAAAGCATAGATGTTTGTTTTGATAGGCCTACTAAGTTAATTGAACCTTATTTGAAAAATTAGATGCATAAGAACAAAAATCGCAATCGAGAACCGACCAAAGAATCGGTATCGGCACCGGAATCGAAAAAAACTAGACTTGACCCATAACTAATCATAATTATTTCTAAATCAATCTGCTGAAATAACAGAAGAAACTTTAGTCACAACCTGTGAACTGTAGTCAACTAAAAGCTGCCAACCATATAACACATACTTAGGAAAAAAGAATGTACACCAAACGAGATATTAGCCAGAACTGAAATTACTACAAAAAGGCTATAATTTTTCACTTACATAAAAATACTACACACAAATTTAATTCACAGTACCTCGTTAATTCTGACAGAAATTTGGAAACTGTGTCCTTACTGATCAACTTGTAGAATTTGCAGTTGGGTAGTTTAATTTCTTTACACTCTTCAGTAAAAAACCCCATTAACTGTTAACACAAAATACAGTACATAATTATTATTCTTCAGTTTTGGAATCAAGTGAAGACACAAGCAGAGCAGAATCAGCTAGCAATTAAAAAAAAAAAAAAAAACACCATAAAACATTTGAGGCCATGCATTGTTTTCAATGCAATTTTCTATTTCTGTTGCAATGCACGAGCCAACTTGTAAAGTGATCAACACAACCAAAAACATAATCTAAGATTCTAGACATTTCACAATTAAATTCCAACAATATACTGCATATAACTGATTGTTAGCCAGTCAAATGCAAGCCAAATTTGTAATGTCCCGTGCACACTCGATCAGCTCAGAAGATGTGGATATGTTATTGATCGGGCAGTGTGTTCATGCCATGTAAGGGGAGGAAACCAGATTTGCTGAGTATTACCGAGTACAGCCAAAGCGAATACAGGTTGCTGCATGTCTACACTTACGTTGGTGATGCCATGTGCGCATGGCAAAAGTTTGTTTTTGAATCGGAAATCCAAGAATCAAAGCATGAAAAACCGATTACTACAAATATATATAACCTAAGACTAGAGGCACGATTTCGGGCAAAGCGGGATAAAATGAAATAACACTGAAACAAAAGTTAAATCGTGAAATAACACAAAATAAGACAAATGCATGATATCTTATGAAATGAGCTTTCTCCACAAGAAATTAACTATTATCCCATGTTATACACACAAAATTACTTCGACTCTGTAAAAATCTGGAGACGCGCAAGTCTCGGAAATATAGAGAAATTCTCTAGATAAATAAATTTGAGATAAGCTACAGTAGTTTGACAACAAACCGCCTCCAAGCGCTAGTAACAATTGTGCGACAACACAACTAGAATGTGTGCAGTAATCTACGGTCGAGACATCGCTTGTTTACATTAACACGCGGACACAAGTGCGTGAAATGAAATAGTGATATCTAAATTGATACATTAAACGTACGGTTTTCATAAAATATCTAGTAATAAATTATAGAAGATGCTGCAGGCGATGTAAAAGGCCGTAAAATGTCTATCATTAGGACATTTTATGGCGCGCACACCCACACATGCATGCACACGCACACACACACATTTATGTATTTTCAATATTACCCCATGCTATGCCTCTTTTAAACTTTTTGAAATTTCATATGAAACTGTTTAAGTTTTACATTATTTATGTTAGTAATAGGCCTACTGCTAATGTAGGCCTTGTTTAAATAATTAAATTTCACACCCTCCTATACATGATTTAGTTCTGAAAAATAACTGTCCGTAACAAAAGGAATGATGATTTTTGGAATAGAGAATAGAGAGTGGTATCGGCATCGAGAAAAAGTGGAATCGTTACATCCCTAGTAATAAGTATTATTTCACTGATTTTGTAAAAGATATGCATAAATCAGGCAATTAAAATTTAATGTGTTCAATAATTAATAATTCAAAAACACTACCTCTGTACATGTATACCTGTAGAGAGTTACCTGCTCTTTAGCTCAGTGCTTACACATTTTTTGGCGACAATGGGTGTTGAATAATCCCTTCTAGGATATCAGTTTATTCAGAAGATGTGTGTCTAATGAAATAAATTAATAACAACCCTCCAATCTCCCAACAAGAAGCTACTAAAAATGAAATTCACGCTTCATAATAACAGTTGTTCAATGTTCAAACAATAGGGATTTTCCTGGAAAATCAGTTACACCTTTGATGTCATTAAAATAAATACTGTATATAATACTACTAGACAAAATATTACTCCTGTGCACACTAATTTTTCCAATTACCATGCTTTCAAAATGTAAGATTTTTTAAACTCCTTTGTAAACAAACAAAATAGTTTCCTTCTGTCTACTGTGTATGTGACGTAGTTATACACTTTTGGTTTCACCATCTTAGCATCAGTATGTGAACGTACAATAAACTCGCCATTCCAAGACATTTCATTATTTCACAGGAAAAGGAATGTTATTTTGAAGGGATTGTTATTGGCAAAACATTTTAATTAATTAATTAATTAAATATGCTTAATGGTTCCCCAAAATGAGGTCTTTATTTCGAGAGGGTTGCTATTCCTTAGAAACAAGTGTTGACTGTATTGTTGGCTGGTTGCCATGAATTACAGAAAAACTTTGAAATAGGAATGAAATTCATTTTGAAAACTTATGTTTCTTGCAAAATTTACACCTACTGTTAGTTTTTACCTGATTTTGCTTCAATTGTCGCTGCCTTAATCGACATTTGAATGTCGTGAGCATTTGAAAACATAGTTTTAGTACAGATTGTACGTAAATATTTTATCCAAGAATTTCACTCTCACAAATAACCAATTTTCTTTTCGACTCATTTCTTTATAGTTAATTGAGATTTTTTCCTACAAAGACACAACTCTCAACTATCAAAAACATCAAGCTCACATTTGACAGTATTTCCATAAGGAAAATACTTAATTATGTTAATTTGGTATCACAGTATTTTGAAATTAGTCCTAAAAACTACAAATAAAAGATTAAGGCTCAACAGATTAAACTAGCATGATATAGGCTTTATTACTGATGAAAGGTTTTAAACATAAGCCTGTGTACCAGGCATAAAAAGATACATATAGCCTCAAAATTATAAAGTAATTTTCAAAGACAACATTATATTAGTATTTATAACTGACAATGAACATTTTCATACTTAAATAACAAAGTACAAAAACAGATACCTGTACTAGAGTGTAAACCGCATTACCGCACATTCTCATTGGTCATACAGGTCCTGCATTAATGTTTATTTTAAAATAAACATTAGGTGTTATGAATTAGGCCATTGAAATTATGTTGAGAAAACAACACATTTACTTAACACTGAAATGATCTTCACAAAGAAAACATTTACGTCTGTCACAAACTGCCTGGTGTTTTTTGGTTTATTACTACGTTTAGACATGCCTCCCAATTATTTTTCACTTAGAATATTTGCAGGAGTACAATTCATTGTATTTTTAAATAGCGGAACTGTGGAATATTTGCGGAGTATATTTCATTGTATTTTTGAATAGCGGAACTATGCAATACTTGCTGGTGTTCGGTGATGCAACAATAACATTAAAATCCTCCGAAACAACAAAACATACTTTAAAATATATAAAGGACACGAATCCAAGTATTCGCAGTCTAGTACTTGATAGGCACATATAAGAAGTAGGATGAGACAGTTTATTCACGTGGGCTATTTCCAATCTAAAAGATAATAAAATTTACAAATACATCCATAACCCGTAAAGGAATTTGCATCTAAACATCAGAGAACAACATGTATAGTGATGTTACAGGCACATCAACGTGGGTGTGTCCTTTTTTCCAGAGCACATTTGTCTATTTTAAAATGTTTTTTAAACACAAAGGAAGAAAGGGCCACAGTGTGAGAGAGAAAATTTGTCATACTATAACACAGAAGGCTGAAAAAAAAAAAAAGTTAAAAAATTCCCATCTTTGGCAACAAAAGGAGGTAAATTATACGGGATTGGAAGTATAATATTAATCTAAAGATGTTGCCTATTGAGTTAAATTAATATTTTGTTTAAAAATCACAAATTTACATCAGATGCGGTTAAACAAGAACTTGCATGAAATAACTACCTTAGAATGCAAAAGAAAACATTTTTACAATATAATTACTGGTCAAAATTTATAGCGTTACAATTTCAGGTGAATCCATTTGCCTTGAATAGGGTTGTGCGAATATTTCGTATAAAAAATCAAAAACGAAAAATGACACCTTTAATTTTTGTTTCAGTAAGAAATTTGGTTATTGAAAGTTGTAACAGGTCGATTTAGATGAATTTTTGGGAGTTTAATGAATATTTATTTAGTGTATCAGCAAAAAAAATTTTTGCCTGTAAATAATCTTGTTTGTTTTCATTATTTTATAACTGAAATAACTACATACAATGAAAATTTAAATGTATGAAAAAACCCCTTTGGTAAATACTCCATATCGTACACATTTTTGGTTTGATTTTCCAACAAATTTGTTATGATGAATAACCTGCTTTAATGTTAGGAAATTCATTAAGCTTTCATTAAGGCTAAGCCTTAATGATATTATTTTTCATTTTCATGAAAGTTCATAACATATCTTTCATTTTCGTTTTGTGAGAAAAGAGTCATATTCGCACAACCCTAGCCTTGAAATACTACAGTGTTGATAGGTGCTATTTCTGGTGATGGACAATCTTGAAAAAATTCTTGACACAGTATATTTGTCATTTTTTCACACTTTTTGAAATGAACCTTTGAAAAATCACCCCACGTATGACGTGTTTGGTTGTTTTATAAATATGTCACATATCACAGCAATTGTTAATATAAATTAGCCTAATTTTTAGTTAAATAGAGCTTTAACTGTTATTTTAGCTATACATTTTAACATTTCATTTACAATTAATATGAATAAAAATAGGGAGAACATAGGTGTGTTGAATATGTCTAGTATAAAATAGTTCTTATGCAAAGTATTAAGTATTATTACACAGATTGCACAAGACTGCAGTGCATTGTCCACTTGGGGTAATTTTCTAGACTTAGTTACGCTTTGGTTGCATGAGGTGGAGGAACATTCTGGAAGTAGAATTTTAGCAGGGCTTCAGAAAAGTGGAAATAACAATGAATGGACTATATCTGGGATAGAGTTGAAAATTTTCAAGAACACAGTGCCATAGCAGATTAACTTGTTACAGCCATGATCTTGTTAGATGTAAGACTTGACGAAGCACTTTGCTGCTGTGCATCTGACAGGATAATTGTGCATTGTTAAGGACTGACACCACATAATAATTTTAGTATTTGGCCTGTAACAGTACTGATAAATATATTATACTGCCTATTTTATACATTTGGTTGAAATTGTACGTAATATCGCCAGTCCTGATTCTAAGCAGAGGGGTAATTTTGGAGGATTCAAAATCATAAAAAAGGCTGGCTTACAATACACAGTAAATACAGTAAATGTTTGTGTTATTTGGTGAGGGAATTGTTGCACTGCTAACTTAACTTAAGTCCTGCATTATGCGCACAATTTACTGACAAGTTTCTTTAAAAAATTGGTACACAATTATATAGTAAGGGGTAAAAAAATATGTCTTTAATATGGTTTAGAACTACTACAGCCTGATGCATGTATTAATGCACATAAAATAACTATGCTTTCTTACCTCTTCTAAATATTGTATAGCAGCAGAAATGTCTCCAGTGACAAGATATATATGAGAAAATAACCACCAAACTCTAATGACAAACATTCTATAACTTTCTCCAAACAAGTTCTGCTGGCCAGACATCATCATCAGCTGACCTACTGACTCTGCCACATCTGCAAATCTGAAATTACAAAATAAACATAAGCATGGCCACACATTACATACGACAGATAAAAAAAAAACACTTAATTTCCCCCTTATGCCGACATTAGATGTGTGTTTACTTTCATTCCACCAGAGAAGATAAATTCTTTTTTAAAGGAGTCATTCTTAATAAATTTACATGCCTCAAAAAAAGTTTCAACATCAGGATTACTGATTTACTCTGTTGCTCATGGCACAAGAGAAAGTATGGGATGAAAATACACACAGTCTGTACAGAGTAACACGGATGTCATTCCGATGTACTTTCTTATGAATGAGCCTACTGTCCCAGCAAACATCCATTACCATTATTTGCAACCAAATTACAGGTGGTGCAAAAACTTATTAACATGTGTATATTAGGCCTTGGCCGCATACATGTCGAATTAAACTGTATGCAAATAGGTTTTAGGAATAGGACCACCCATTTACCATAACTCTGGCCACACTTTCAAAAAATTTAATAAATTCCCATTATTCTTTTTAACATCTCCTACTTGCTGCTTATTTCATGAGACACTAATTATAAGCCTCCACAATGTAACACAACAGACTCTGCAACACAAGGCGTTTGAGGACTTAAATATACCTCTGATAGTACTGGACACAAAAATTAAAGAGCTGATTTAAAACTTTTACTTACAAAGCCTTAGATACACAAGGTATTGGGTTTGACTTTTAAATTTGGAAGAACACATCCTCTCAGATAATTAGTACATGACTAATGTTAGACTGACAATTGAATTGTTTAGGTCATCCCTTCCCCTTTTTCTTATTCACTTAACTGACCCTCTTCCTAGTTGTGATGACTTTCTCTAGTGCCATATACATATAAGGATATGAAGGAAATATTTACAGAACCCGTGCAGGTACTTCAATCTGCTTGGTGCTTAATGCAGTATTGCTTTTCTCCGCTTGTCATATTGTATTCAAGTACATTATCTTTACAACATACAGTTATTTAATTTTAAAATATATATATTTTTTACCAAATACTGTAATTTTACTTAGGGTGTGATGGAACCTTACAACATTCTCTCTCTTAAAAACACAATTGACTATATAAATTTCAAAAGTATTCATTGGGCCACAGTGGTGTAGTGGTCAAAACTACTCGCCTCTCCCGCAGGTGAACCGGGTTCAATTTCTGGGGGAGTAAATCCCTTATTTTCCCATGTGGGAAGTGTGCCGGATGATGCCAGTGATTCTCCATACTCACCTCACTTCACCCTTGTTGGCTAGTAAGACCTCAATGTTAAAAGCTTCCAAAATATCTCCAGTCTCCACTCAAATAATCATGTGACTTTTCAGAACAATTAAAGAGATAAAAAAATTAATTAAATATTAATGAATATGATATTTACATTTATTTAACTTTTCAAGTACATATACACATTTTTGGTGAATATACAAAACAAATGCCATTAAATGGATTCCAAAATAATTTTTAAAACATATACAGGACTAATTTCTTATTTTTTCTTCAATATGTTATACCGTATTTACTTGTGTGTAGTGCGCAACCATGATTTTTGCAACAAGTTTCGGGAAGATTTTATAAAAAAATAAAATTGCACCAAAATTTTGTGGCGCCCTGTGTGAATATGGAACAAATTATTCTTTTTTTACATTAATGTGTGGTGATTGTTATACGTTTGGAAAATACTTTAACTAAATAACTTGGGTGCAAAAAGACAAAACTAAAAAATTCCGGAACCCTCATGCTCCTACTACTCAACATTTCCAGCTTCGTTTTTCTTTTTTCTCCTTTTAGTAGTGACCGGCTCTCTTTTTTTTTTTTTGCCATGTTAGAATGTCACACTATCCTCCTCTAAAAAAAGGAAGGGCCTCCTCCTCCTCCTCTCCTCCTCCTCCTCCTCCTCCTCCTCCTCCTCCCCTCTCCCTCCCCCCCCCCCTTTTTTCCACGAACATGACTCCCAGTCTCTGCCACGGAAACAAAGAGGGATGACGGAATTATCGACAGGCAACATCTGGGTGTTATTACAAGGGGGAGGGGCCGGTACACACATGGCAGCTCTGGTTTGCCTGACAGGATGCTATTAATTGATTGTGATGGGGGGGGGGGGGGGTTGGAGCGACGTTTTCACTGAGAAGGGAGAGAAGTGATGTAAGAGTGGAGAGATGATACAACAGACAGTCCCACCACTTCCCTCAAAATCCGGGGGCAATTTCTGGCTACCACTCCCCCTACCTTTTTTTACCCCAGAAATTTTTTCCTTTATTTTGGGGAAAAAGGTGCACTATACACCAGTAAATACGAGTAAATACGGTAACTTCTTCAAGGCTGGAGGGAATCAAAAACAGTTTTTTTTGTTTTAACACCAGGCTGTTAACACTATTTTCCTAATTCCACGTCTACAAATTGCGAACAGCGCAGAAACTGCAACCAAATGATAAACCCACACGGGCACATTTTACAAGTGGCATGCTGGAGCATACAGATCACCAGTTTTCTCAACGTCATATTCAGTGATGTAGCAACAATTATGTGCTGGAAAACATTTGGTGTGCTCTTTTCAAAGCCAGAATAATTCAACCATTTTTCTTCCAGGAGACAACGGTGCAGGCTACCAATTACCAAGGTATACTTGAACTGTATAGTACACCACAGTTAGAAGGTATGAAGTCATATGTATCATTACAGCAAAATGGAGCACCACCAAACTGGAGGAAATGCTCCCTGGGAGACATGGCCCGATTTTGTGGCTCCTTTGATCCCCAGACATCACACCACTTTATTTATTAAAAATTATGGAGATATGTTAAAAGACAGGGTGTACACAACAAAGGTGAATGGTGTTTGGGCATTGAAATGCCAGATGGAAGACATGGTAACTTCTATCTCACAAACCATGCTGCACAAAAAACAAAATCACCTTTCAGATGAAAGTTCTTTGTGTTATAAATAGGGCCCATGTTGATGTCTGAACTCTTGTGGGTGTATATGTATTCCATTGCAATTCATGATAGCACCTATGTGACCAACATCATGACATCCTGCAATGAGGTCAATCATTTATGAACAGCCTGTATGTTATGGTATAAAATTATGTACAAAAAGTTTTATAAAATATGGATTATAAGATGATTTTATTCAGTTGTCAACAACACCAGAATTTTTCAATGAATAAATGTCTCAGTGTAATTTTTTTTAAATTGCAACTTTCTATGAACATAATGAATTTACTAACCAATTTGTTAAGGGTGGTGAAAATATTTCAAATTTTTTAAAATTTTGTATACAATGTTAAGCACATAGTATCGCACATGTCATCAAATTCACGAATTCATAGATATTTTTAAAATTTTAGATATATTTATAAACTTAAATTGATTAAATCAGCTTTTTTTTTTTTTCAAGTAAAAAATTTTATTTAAAAAACATTAATTAATTCTAAGATCACCAAGTTAAATTATGTTATGAAATAAAATTTTCTCAGCAAATTTGATGATATATATATATATATATTTTTATATGATTTTAAATTTTTTAGTAATGTGGAAGCTTCACATTTTCGAAGTCGAATCTAAGACTTTTGTACCTTCGACTTCATCTTCGATTTAAAAATCAAAGAATTTCACAGAGTGTTTTTTCTACCGAAACTAGTATCAAAACCAGCAGCCAGTATCAATAATAGAGGTGTGCAGATATTCGAAAATTTGAATAGTTACGAATACCTAATTGACTAATTATTCAGATTCAAATTGACTAATTATTCAGATTCAAAGTTCCAATATCTCATGCGAAAATTGTGAATAATTTACATTCCCTGTTCGGAGTGGTTGTAGAGCTGTGCTGGGACTGACACATGCCCCTCTTGGGTCTTATGGGTTAAGAGGTGATTACGCTCATTACTCTCTATATTCCAGTGGAGGAGAAAGGAATCAAACCCCAGGGTGAGGCACAAAGTGATGAGCTCCCTCCCAGGAAGCTTCACTATCCTCACAACTAAGGCTGTCAAAATGTGGGACGCCAGCGGTCCCGGGAATATGAATGAATATCAGTCAGTGATTAATTGAGTGTGATGATGGTGGTGGATGATCTGGCCGAGGTGACGGGATTAATCCTCAGTGGCCTCGTCGGTCGGCGTGCGAGAATAAAGTTGGTCGGGTTTGTTTACCACATAGTTTGAGGACGAACTTTGGTGGGAGTCGAACCTTACTATTTTACCAGAGACCAACTTTATCGTGCAGAAGTTCGGCAGATCTTCCGTAGGCGGGTGTCGAACCTGTATCAATTTGCCGGAGGCTAACTTAATTATAATAGCTAGACTGGGCTGGAGCAGCCTGAACAGGAGGTACCAGGTGATCCGGAGTGTAAATAGGCAAAGTAGTCTCGAGTTGTTCCAGGGAGTATCCTCCTGATCGTCGTCTGGTAGACACCAGCCTAGCCAACGCTTTAGTGAACTCTTATGTGTGTATGATATTATCATGTCATAGCACAGCGGCAGGTGTTCAGGTTAACTACGTAACAATTCTATCGTATTTGAATTTGCTATGAAACTATCAGCAGTTGGTTGTCTATGTAGGGCACGTCTCTCATGGCGCCTCTGGCAGCTCCTAATTCGCAGTGTTTATGGTGCATTGATCTGATGGCCGTCTACCTTTCTGCGGACAAGCATGCCTAAGTGGGTTCGACTTGGCGATCATTCCCAAGGACCTGCCATAAGATGGGCAGTCAAGGTATCGAGTTGTACATCCAGCAGCGGCTGCAGATGCACTGAACACCCAGAAGGAGTGGCGTAGCCCTTTTGGGCTTAAATGCCAATCGTTTCAGGCAGTGTCTCATGTTGAGGCCAGCACACCTTACAACTGTTTACTGACGTGTCTAATGGATTGCACCAATATATTACATACTTGAATAAAATCACACAGAATTAAAACCACAAGAAAATAATAAATAGGGGGAAAGCACTACAATTACGGTAGGCGACACACAAGGTTTCGTTCACATAATATTTATTACGCCTCAAAGGAAATATTGCTGAAAGCACCCAGCTGATTAAATACAGAATAATGTTTAGCTAACACAAATATATTAATTATTATGTAACAAGCGAAGGTGAACATAATAAAATAATTTTAAAAAAAGATATACAAAAATCTACATAACACAATTTACAGCATTTGACGTTACAAGGAGTTTTCTCCAGGGGGATGCTAATCACATAATGACCCACTAGCGCAGGAGTCAAGGGAAAACGACTGTGGTAAAGGGTAGTGGGTACAGGTGGATGGATTACAGTACAGAGAAAGTGCTGACCTGGGCGGTCAGCTGGTGTGGATGAGTCTTGTGCAAGCTAAAGGGCTGGAGTTCTGGCAGCCTTCCCAAGCTGCCGACTGGAGAGAGTGCTGCCTTCCCAAGCAGCGGGTTGGAGTTCAAGCGCTGCTGCAGACACTAGAGAGGAAGGAGAGTCTTCGCAGACTGGGTTGAGTTAGCGAACCTGTTCTGCCAGCGAGCCCGGTGCCTCTGCTGGACCTCTATTTATACTTGATAAGCTCAGCATCAGCGATTGTTCGGGGTGCGGAGGGGTACCGTAGCCTTCCAACACAGAAGTAGGTTTATCAGGTTGCTGGAATGCCACATATTTCTTATCTCCCCACTTAGAGGCCATGACAATTTTAAACACCCTCTCTTGGAGGCTGGCTGGACGTGATGTCACACAGTCACAGGGGTGCTGCCATTTCGGGAGTTGACTGAACTGCTTAACGGCTCACAGAAGGGTTCTGAATTTTCAATAATTATTTATTTATTCATACGGGTGGCACTTGCATGTAGGATTCCGGGCGAGCGGAGCATATTGCAATTACATGCTTAAATTACAATTACGTATTCAGCTATTCAGGCTAGTGGAATCTCTCTGCACGATACGTGTATTTAAGTCACCACTGATATGACTTGCTCCTGAGCTCAGGTTGCTTGTAGATAGGGTGAAGTAGCCCACAGAGAATGCATCAGCGCTGCACAGCATGCTGGCATGCGTCTGTACTTACAAAGTTTTCCGATGTAAGGAAGCATCGCTGGAAAAGAAAGCCTCAGTAAAAAAAAATTGACGGGTGCCGGTTAAGAATGACTGACACGTATGTGGAGGATTTTTCCGCTAGACCAAAAGCGGGGTGGTTTACTCTGGTTCTACGGTACAAAGTGAGGGGTGTTGGCTTTGCTCACTTATTCCACCATCTCGGGTGTTGCGGTCGATAAGGGTTTCACTTAATAGCGACGAGCTCGGTCTACTCCGAAGCGGCAATTCCAGTCGTAGGCTTCACGGCTCCAGAAGTTGGGTTTTGTCCAGCTGTATCTGGTCTCTGTTCGGTTTAGCAACCCTCGGGTGAATGTAAATGCACAGTGACAAGAAGATTACTGTTGCCGAAGCAGGTGCTACTGCTTGTCATCTAAGTTTGACGGCGAGGTCCCATTCGGCCTGCCTGTCCTGCGTAGGAAGAGGTAATACTATCCATGGTTTGATAGCAGTGTGAGCCAGGTATCACTCTCTACGCCTCTTGCCACTCTTTACCTTGTAAGGCATACGGCACACCGGTCTGACAGCCTACGCAATGCACTTAAACAGGAACTGTAATTAAAGTGTAACCCAAAACTTGCTGGCACGAGCTTGATAGGAGTCCCCAGTGATCGCCCATGCATGCGAGCTGATCAGGGAGGTGGATCTGCGTTGGCCACCAAGCCTCTACTGGTTGTGCATTCGCACCGGGTTGGGCGGCAACCCCCCAGGCTGTCACTTCAGCACTAACTTAGTGCTCAAAGTGAGAGATAACCTGAGCTTGTAGCCCCTCCCTGCATGAAGGTGTTTCTAGTGGTTGGAGCATTGCTGTTTCTCCCCAACAGCACTGACTTAGTGCTCGGGGGTTGGGAAGAAACAGGTAGCAGTCTAATATGGATGTCAGTACTCTGGGTTCCTGTTGGCGGTGCACGTCGTATTCTGTCCCTGACCATCACACAGACAAGTACCCTGTAAATGAAAAGCAGAAGGCAGTGAACAATGGCTGTTTATTGGAGATGCAATAAACACGTGACCTGTGCTACCTCCTATCAGACCGTGGAGTGCTGAAGGTAACTGCGGTTCCAGGTGTAGGCTACCTGGGTCTAGTAAAATGGGAGTAACTGGTTCTAGATGAATGCAAAAGTATTTCAAGTTAAACTGGCTAAGAAAAGGTTAAACTTGCTAAGAAAAAGTTAAACTGGATAAAAAAAAAAGGTGTCGAAGAGACAAAGTGAAGTTAAATGTGTGTGTACGTGTTTAATGGATATCAACACGAGGTGAGTAGCTGCTGGTTGTGTACTCGAAGCTTACGAAGTTCCCGGAGGTCCCAGCACTGAATTAGTGCTTTGGGAGGTCACGAGAGAGTTTGCAAAAGAATGACTGCCTGAGCCTGGCAGTGCCCGGTCTTATATACATGAAAACTGTAGGCTGCCGGCACGAGCTGCGGGCAGGGCAAGCATCCTGCCCTGGTTGGCGTGAGTGTCGAAAAAGTCTGGTCAGCGTTTCTGCTTCGTGTCTCGTCAGCGGTGCTTGGTCTTGCCTGGTGGTGGACAGCATGTCTGCCGGGTTGCGTAACCTTCAGGTGAAGAGAATCCACGCATAAGTTACTATTGCCTGGTAGAGTAGGTGGCCAAGAATTAATGTGGCAAAATTTTTTCTTTCCTACTGTAGTAGTAGAAGTAGGAACATTTGGTGATGAGTTGTAATCGTTGTTAATTAGTAGGTTGAGCGGTACACCTCAAGATGCTCCACTGTTTTTCAAACTAAGTTTGTAGTTTTTATCCCTAGCTCCACCCTGCTGAGATAATCTACCAGCTTGACATTAACGGGGCCTGTGGGAGGTAAAAAAGGAAGGGAGGGCCTGTTTTTACAGCCATGTCCTTTCTTCTGTGTCTTTATTTCTCCCTCTCTCGGTCCCCTTTTGTTAGTAGAGAAGGACATCAGGTGTCACAGTTAGGATGCCTGTAAACAGCAGGCTGTGGAAAACCCTTGTTTAGTGGAAGGGTACTGGGCTGATAGTCTTTTTGGAAGAACTGCATAATTTTCTTGTAAGCAGTCAAAGTTGAGCCTCTCTTGCCTTGAGGCCCTAATGCCACCAACTTCCAGCAAGATTATTATCTAGCCTGACATTGACAAGGGTCCTTGGGGGAGGAAAGGAAAGAGACCAAATGTTGATAGCCACCCACTGAAATCACTGTGTGGTGGTGACACCACATGGGACTGGATATATGGGGTATGGTAGTTTTATAAGATTTGTAGGTATCTAAATGTATGATTACCATCTTGCAGATTTTGATATTTTAATGTTTCATATTTTCAGCAGTACAAGATGAGGAAAAGTTTTATTCCATTGCTCAGTGTCTAGTAGGCATACATTTTTTTGGGCATGAACAGTACAAATGAGATGAATATACTTGAAAACTGTAGCCTACTATAAATATAAATAAAGATATAAATAAAGATATAAATAAATAAATATATACATATATCTATCTCCTCAAGCGAAGCGTACTTGTTTAACCTATCTATGGCAAGGACTTTATTAATGTTTCTTTCGCACATTGTTTACTTGAACTTACTTTCTTTACGTTGTTATTATAGTAGTTTGGTTACAAATGGAAAACTCACATAAATTGGTAAACAATAAAAAATTAGGCATGTGGAAATTCTACGAACGTCTGCCAGAGAGCAAATCATTGGCTATATGTGTATCTTGCAGGAAGGTGTTAAAATGTGAGAACGGGAGCACATCTGGGCTGCTGAGACACTTGAACCAACATCCTGCATTAAAAAATGATTTTGATGAAGCAAAGAAGGCTTCCATTGCAAAAGTGACAACAGCAGAGTTGGGGACGAAATCTGGCAGCAGCATTAAATAAATAATACAAGAACCTACCAAATGGCCTTCTGATCATCAACGTGCTGTCAAACTCACAAATGCTATTGGTGAATGGATTGCATACAGTTTTTTGCCATAGAGTGTAGTGGAAAACCAAAAGTTTAAGAATGTTATAGGTACTGCTCAGCCTCTGTACAAAGTACCTTCACGTATCACCTTCTCTTGTAAAGTGATCCCTGATTTGTACAATAATACTAAAAGCAAACTGAGTGAAACAATGTCACAAGCACTTGTATTATGTGATTCTATTTTGTCGTCATTCACCTTTGATATGAGGACATCAGGCAGCAATGCTGCCTACATGTCGAGCACTTGTTATTTCATTTACGAATCATTTTCCCTGAACAAGTATTGCTTGGGTGGATACCACTTTCCTGGTGGCCACACTGGCTCTGCAATTGGAGAAAGGATAAACTACATAATACAAGAGTGGAAACTAAATAATTTATCCAATCCACTTTATGCTGTCGCTGTTAATGGGAGGAACATTCTACTCAGCGTATCCTTGTGAGCCATTAAGTTTGAACAGTTGCATTGTTTTGCCCATACACTGCAACTTGCACTAAATGATGCAAAGCAAAATACTACTGCAATGGCTCCCATGCTTAAAATAGTTCATTCCCTTATAAGACACTATAAGCATAGTGCAAAAGCTTCTGGGGAATTGCACAAGATCCAAGAAACTTTAGGCCAGCCTGTGCTTCAACTCATTCAAGACTGTGAAACATGGTAGAATTCCGAAAATATTATGCTTGAATGACTACTTGCTTGCAAGGATTCAATATCTCGTCATATTTCTCTCCAAAAC